>CM068368.1:311744004-312344004 GCA_034769895.1 Magicicada septendecula | reverse complement strand
ATCCAAAACCCGCCTGCTCTTTATTCAACAATTCTTCTTCATATTTTGAGAAATAAAGTAAAGGCTGAAGTTTCTAAACTAAACTCAAACCACGCATTATCACTTATGACCTCGCGGCTTCTTGTAGGCCTACTACCCATGAGTATATTTCAATGGCCGGTACATGTAGTCAGGCACTTACTACAAAGCACTTGCAATCCATACGTGTTTCTCAGTGTTGTCGCTGATTGCATTTGTTCTCTGTTTCCATGACAATAATTTCGGTCCTTCACGTCCGGCCTTTATCAGATAATCGTAGAAACATTTCTTAACCACTCCGTGGCTTGCAATTGTTAACTTTACGATAACTCAAGCAGACGCATCACATGCGTCTTTCCATTGGTTTCCATTTCGTTATTGCGTTTTCTGCGTTACATAGCCAATTACAAAGGCTATAGTTCGTCAGCACAGCTGTTTTGAGCATTTATTGTTTGTGGTTTCGGTGTGATTAATCGATTAAAATGGATGAGCTGAGTAGTAAATGTACATATAAACTCTCTTTATGTAATTCCGTATCTTTATATGTAGATTTATCTTTATATATATATATATCTTTATCTGCGTTTTAGATGATACAGTGTTGGTTAGTGAAAATGTACTTTTCAGCCTGTTTATGATATTATCCAATGACGTTTTTCTTCAGATGATCTTTTTCAGAACACTGTACACCTTGTCATTCTTCTATCTTGCAAAGGGCAGTCACCATGTTGTCTCTTGGCCTTCAATCTAAGAAACTCCTACTTCATCTTGACAAACGTCCCGTTCATCTCAATTTCATATTTTTGTAATTTCTGTAATTGATATCTGCTACTCTAATATGGGTGATTATCTATTTACTGTATTTGTTTTCTTTTTTCCTAGTGAGTCCTGTTGAAACCCGTAAAGAGACTGTGATGCAACTAACTACCGTATAGGCCTGCACTACATCCGATCCCGTGCAGAATATTGTAGTTATTAATACCACAGTTCTTCACGTGCTTCCCTAACTACTCACTTTTCTGAAAAGAAGTCGCTGCAGGACCACCCATTGATTAACACAAGAGCAATTTGTTATTTTTGAAAGCAGACTTAATCATTAGTTTTATTGAAATACAAAATGCCTTGTTACGTGTATTCTAAAATTATTGCACTGTTCACGAAATCCATTTATGGCTTTCTTTAAAGTTTCTCAACTGGATGACCCAAAACTGCCTTATACCTACTTTTCTACTTTTTACAGCATCCCTTAAGTGCATTTACTGCTTACTTACTTCATCAAGAAATTTTTGCTATCAGCATTTCTGTTGGTTCTGTCAGTGAAAAGTTTGCTGAAAACGTTGTATAGGCCTACATATGACAGGAATTAATTTTATCTAGGCTTACAGTTTCAGGCATTATATCTACTGCCTTTTTTGTTCAGTTAAATCTTACTGCAAGCTATGGATGAGTAATGGCATTCTCTATTATTTTACAGTACCGAGGGAATCGTGATCTAATAGGCCTACGTAAGGGGTCGTAAACGTCTATTTTTGCGGATAGCGATTAGTTGGCCTCTTTAGTAGAGATTTGAAACAATACGCAGTAGTTGGTTTTTTTTTTAGTTTAGTTTGTTAGACTTGAAAAATTCAGTTAGTCACTGTAGTCTGAATTCCTTTTTTCGGATATGTACACTACTACTACCGTTTGAATTGGACACGGTTGCTTCGGGCGAACATTATTTTGGAAAGTAAAGTTAGTAGTAAGAGTTCGAGTCTGTCTCACTAATCCACTGAGTCCCAAATTTAAGGTAACGGTCTACCATTAAGTCGAAAAGTGAATAAGGCGCTTAACCCTCACCCCCACCTTCCAAGTCTTCAGACGCCTAAGGAAAAGTACAATTTATTTTATATTAATAAAGTACAATTTATTAACTCAAATAATCTAATTTTATTAAACTAATTTTAATTAATTAAAATTACATTTGAGATGATTAGATCAGAACTGTCACTGTCCTTCTTAAGAATAATCAACGTAATTTTTGTGCTTGTACTTATTTTACCAGCTGTGAATTTTTTGGGCTGATACTGCTGCTCAAAGTTAGTCGTTACGTCCAGCCAATCTCCTTGGATATATTTTATCACTCGACGGTTTTTACCCGACACAGTTCGTTAGCCCTGCAATTTAGAGGGTTGACTAGATGACAACAGGTGTTTTATTATAGTAGGCCGACTTAAAACAGGATAGCTGCACAGACTACTTTTGTGCTTTACTGGTTCGGAATCACTGTGTTAGTTTATGATGCCATCGAATAATTTCTACCTTTAACTACCAAACTGACTTTTGAAATGTAGGTTTTTAGTCATACTAATATTACTGACAATAAAAACTGAAAGCCGTTTCACGTTGTATGTAGACATCCCCGGTGCGACAAACTCGATAACATGCTGATGAGAATGATAATGTGAGAAATGAATTATCAGCGCCTGCTGACAGCTTTGCAATTAAAACGGAATAATTATCATAATGAGCAAATTATTAACACAATTTGCTTATCAAGAACAACAGCAGATGATAAGAAAGGAGAAGGCATAATCGTTGAACCAAAGCTGACCCAATAAACACGCTGTGCTTGCAGCGATAAACATGTGGACATTGGAACGGAGCCAAGAGACTCGGCCCCCACTCCGTGTGTCAAGCCTTACAGCTGGGCGTGAAGGCGCATGTCATCAACAGCTTAGTAAAAAACCATTGCTATACTAGAACCATACTAATACTACTACTACTACTACTACCACTACTTCTACTACTTAAACTACCTATAGTTGATAGCGAAAAAACGCGTTTTTTTCTTCTGTCGTTTGTTGTTAATTTTTTATAATATAGAAAAATATATTTTTTATAATGTACTACATAATTTTTTATAACATAGTGTTATATATTTTCTGTCTCTCACTCACAGCCCTCTGAATTGTCACCTTTCAGTCCAGAGTGGTCAAACGTATTTTTACAACAGGTAATGTTAATCAAATGTGTTTCTTCAGTTTTTCTACAGCTTGTCTCGTAATTGTTCTAACATCTGATACAACGTTTTCCAGTGAACTTATGTTTGCCATTTGTATGAAGGGTACAATTCGAGTAATATATACATTTTTTAAATATGTGCCCGCATTGTGTTCAAACCAATCCAACTCGTTTTTGCAGATTGTAGATTAAAAATAAGAAAGTAAGTAGTAACAATAATATGTTATTAATAAAATTAATATTAGGCCTAATTGTTGAGAGTTCGCATATTCCTGCTTCCATAGGAATAAAGCTATATTATTAATATTAGGAATTATTAATTAAAATAGAAAAATGCAACATTATATTAATAGGTACCTTACAGAAAACCTACTTTGATACTATTCGCCTATTATTTTAAGAGCAATAGGTAAGTGTGTTAGTGTAATTCTGATATTACGAGCGACAGCAGTTGCCTACATACAGATAATCTTGGCTATATACGTGAATGCACCTGCAGCTCCATGCTAATCAAAAGCAAAAAAGGTTTCCGGGATCTATAAGAGACTACCTTTCCATGCTGTTCTCTAGAAACGGAACACGGTTTTGTATCTCCCTAAAAAAATAATAAAATGATAAATAATTAACAATAAAAATCTAGCACACATCTTCCTCCATTATTTATTCTTATAGCCTTCGCCTTAATAAAATTTAAAATATTATAATTTAAATTGATAATACAGGCCGTCATACTATAATATCGAAGATGAAGCAACACGCACGTAGAATAGAATTTAGCATTTATACACATTTGTGGAAATATCAGAATCCTTGTTATCCGGCCAGTAAGACTGGAAGAATGAAGTAGACAAAGTAGCCCTACTTGTTTATTTGGTATACACCTGTGTATTGTGTGTGTTGTGTGTGTGCGCGCGCGGGTGTGCGGGTGTGTGTGTCTTTTTGCGCGCGCTTTGTCAGCTCGTTGATAACACACGTACATTCAGAGAAAATATCACTAAAAGCAAGTGTCACTCCGAGCAAGTGTCCCAACCCCCCGAATGGGGCTCCATGCACTGTGTTAAACTTTTCGAGTGTTCCATCCTAACACTAACAATAATTGCCTGACGATTACTCTGTTGGTATCATGAAGCTGAGCCAATTTCAGCGGAAGGTATTAAGTTAAAACAAAACGAAACTTAATTTTTTATGAAGCAGATTCTCATGAGATGCAAGTTTCACTGAATATGTTAAATCTTGAGTGGCACAGGAAAAACACTTTTAATGAGAAATTAGTATCGACTAACCTCAAAAACATTGAATCGGCTTAATACTCTGGAAGTTTTGTATTGGAACGTTTCCTCCCATGACTCTGAATCGGAACAAATAGACATTCCTGCGGGGGAATACGTGGTTTAGTCTGCTTTTAAGAAGAAATGAACTGAGCAGCGTTGAAGTGTTAAATAATTAGCTGATATAAGAGAAATAAAGATTACGGGAAACATTTTTCGGAAGGGAACATCATAGTGGTGTTACTTAAATGGGCATAATTTAATTTCCGCTTAATGTTGAAAGAGCTAAGTAATCAGCTGACTGCTAGCAAGAGTCTGGAGGGATAAAAAAGACTATAAGTAGGAGATCGAACGACTTTTGAATATTCCCACTAATCCCTGGAATAAAATGCAAAGAGAAGAACAATTTTGGACCTTAACCAGTGTTGTCTTCACTAAATTAAAATAATTTTAAATTTTACACATGCTTCTATAATTTCGTCCACTAGAGTTTTTTCCTTTATCAGTAAGGCCGCTGCAAAAGTTTCCTCAATATAATTAATACAATATAATTCAAGATGAGTGAAAGAAAATCAGATTAAACAATTAATGATGTAAACAATGGAGGAGAAACCAGCTTAGATAGTAATTTAACTCAATAGGAAATTTTCAAATGCATTTACAACACAAGAAAACCTCTACTGCGGGCACGCGTTTCGTCAGTAACTGTACTCATTGGGACCAGATCAGTGACCGCCAGGTGTGATGCACCAAGCACTGCACTGCACTGCACTGGACAATGACAACTGCCAGCAAGGCCAATAACCAGCAGATCACTGGCTTACTGTCACCGTATTTGTGTTTGTGTGTGTGAGTGTCCGGGCGCGCGCGCGCGCGTTTTACAATAACAGTTTTTGTCACGTCATGAGAATTCTGTGTCTCACTTGTTAATGTCTGTCTTTGTTCTTTATGTTCTCCCTCTCCAGCCCTCTCACAATCTTTTTGTTTCTAGCTCTCTACCTCTCCCTTCACGTCTACCAACAAATTCTCTCCCCCCGTCCCTGTTTGTCTGACTCCCTCCCTCTTTGTAAGTCTGCCTGTCTCTGTCTGTCTGTCTGTCTGTCTGTCTCTCTCTCTCTCTCTCGCTCTCTCTCTCTCTCTCTCTCTCTCTCTCTCTCTCTCTCTCTCTCTCTCTCTCTCTCTCTCTCTCTCTCTCTTTCTTTTCTATCTGTTCCGCAACACATAGAAGAAAACGAAGTAAAGAAGACAGTGGAGACAGCAATTATGACTAAAGTGCGGTAAAACAGAGACAGGTAAGAAAGGGTGAGAGAGAAGGAAATACTGTTCCTTAAGAAGTCAAGCAGCAATAAAAAATAACAAATGAAGTAGCCCTGCATGAACTGTGAGTACTATTTGTCTTTCTCGTTCAGAAAGCCTGCTTCTACACTTAACAATTGTACATCTGCCCCTTAACTCGTGTTCAGCTCACGTCTCGTCCTTCTTGACATCGTTATTGTCACCATCAGCATCATTATTATCGTTATATTCACTAATAAAAGTAAGGAAATGTTGCTTGAGAGTTCACCAAGTTCGTTATGAACAATTGTGGTATATATGAAATAAATAAAACAGGCCTGCTTCACAAGTTTTAAAATTTGTGATTCGACTCTGACAACTGTCTTATGTCCACAAAACAATTGCCTCAGTACTAATTCAGTAGTAACCTAACTGAAACTTCCTTGTGTAAACCAAACCTTCATAACTAAACTTCAAGTAGCTCAATAGTAAAGCAACATTATTATGCTTGCTTCAATTGTTTAATATGTTTTCAGAATAGAGCAGTGGCGGGTGGCTGGTGGTGTCAAGAAAGGGGGGGACATTGCAAGTTTTCATTAACGTAGGATAACTGCCACTTTTTATATTCCTCATTATGTTGACATCATTATTAGCGTTTGTTAATATTTTGATATAAGTATTAGCAGATATAGGTTAAGACAAGATATTTTTAGCGTACGCAGTTTTTATAAAATTATCAAAATATATCACTTAAATAAAATTAAAAAGTTTAAATAAATTTAAAATGTTTTAATGTTAAATGCTGTACGCCTCCCTAAATTTTTTATTTCTATTTTTTCTTGTAAGTTAAACGGCTTTTCCAGCAAACTGTCTATTAGGTCTACTGAATTCATTTTTAAATAGTAATAAATTGTGACTTATAAACAAAACGCAATACTTAAAATCATTTTTACACTATTAATATTAAAGTTTCACAGAATTTACACTCGTACGAAACACATTAGACTCTACTCGTTCGTAAACAATAATGTAGAAGTAAACAAAGACTGATGACAAGAATTCAGACATCGTGCTGGCCGTGTCACTGGTGAACGACATATGCAGCGCACATGCCGTAATGTTGCATTACTACCAAGCAAAGATTTTAGTTGCATGTTAATTGTTCTATGCTAATTGTTAATTATTCAGTGGAACATTGTCTTAGGCCTTCTTGAGGTCTATAAGTACTAACTTGGTGTTTGCATTTTTTGTCATTCTTTTTTTAAAAGAAGTTGCTTCAATTTGAAGGTATAATCTATAATACAATATTGGCCTGCAAAACATCCACATTGGTTTTCAATTCTTGTTTTGAAAAATTGAAAAACTTTGAGATGGAATTTGTTGCACTTACTCCTCTGTAATTCTGTAGTAGGCCTATTTTTCTGCTGCCTTTTTTGTGGAGGCTGGAAATACACGCAGTCTTCCATTCAAGAAGGAGCTCTTCACCTTTTAAAAGGTAACTGAAAATGTATGCGAAAAGGTCCAAAAGTAGGTCTGTCCCATGTTTAAAGAGCTTATACGGAGTCCAGTTGGACCTGGTGCTCAGAGTACGGTTTTCAGAGCATTCTTAACCTCGGTAACAGGAACTCGTCTTCCTCACATAACGATACATCAGAGATATCAATGTTGTGCTCATTTAATACGAAAGTTAATTTCTAAATGTATGTTATTATTACATAACAAATTATTTCATATTTATTCCATAAACCACGCAGAGGGCGAAACAGGTAGAGAAATTTGTGAATATAGTACAACGAAGTGATATTTAATGTTTTATGTAACTTATCTATAATCTGATTAAAATTATTTTCGACCTGGCGGACTGCCACGGGCCGCTCGCTCAGCGACAAACCACTTAGAATTCTTAACACCGGCATATTAATTAAAGGGTGGACATTTTTTGAGATAGGTACTGTTACCCTCAGTGACAAAAGGGTTGTTTAGGCCTACATACGTATATGTATGTATGTGATCTCAAACGTGTAGTAGTAGAAAGCCCAAGTTTTTATTATATATAACTCAACAGAAATTAAACGAAGAAGACAAAAAAATTTAGATGCGAAAAGGCATCCATGTGTACTGTTCAAGTAGTGTGTCAGTGAAACAGTTTTATATTGTTCATGCATTTCAGTTTAATTAAAATTTTAATGTTTGACGATCTCGCATGAGGGGTGTACAGCGTATATCTGAAGGTGAAACGATCGTTCCGAAACGCGTGACAAAGCTACTAGACGAAGTCACAAGACGGAATTCAAATAAGAGAATATATTAAGTAAATAAAATGTTGCGTCGCGCGCACTTTGTATAGACCTTTTTGAGGTTGTAAAGTGCCCCCTAAATTCCCTTGACCGCCGTGCGCACCTTGTATAAACCCGTGACGTCACGAACGCCGTTTGCCTGGATCTTGCAAACCTCGCCAGCAGCACGTAGATTAGGTGAACAAACGGGTTTGTTACAACTTACCACGCAAAAATGTTTTAGAAAATCTGTAGCCCTATAAATTTTTTCTCAACGGTTTGTTACAACTTACCACGCAAAAATGTTTTAGAAAATGTGTACCCCTATAATTTTTTTCTCAAAATAAAGTAGTTTAAAAAAATTTAAACATTATGGATTTTATAAATAATACATTCTATTAAGAAGCCAGTTTTTCTGGGAGTTGTGCAACCTTGCAACCCTATCACCAGCCACCACTGGAATTGAGTAGTTAGGTTTATCAAGGTACTTTAACCTACACTTCACTTAATCTATTGTCAGTGTTTAAACTTCTCGAGGGTTTTAACGACTAAATACGCGGTAATATTAGTACGCGCAAGGACAGAAATCTATGAGAAACTTTAATCCCATTACTGAGACTAGAATCTCCACCTCTCGGAGTTTTAAGCATCAATGAACGTGACTGGGTGTTACGGCTGAGTTTAAAAATTATTACTGATCGTCTTCTACTCAAAGACGGAGATTTTCACATAGAACTCTAATATTATTTGCAACTGCCATTTGAAACTGAAACGTTTCGCATAACGTTACAATTCGGGAACCTGGTTAATTGGCTCAGGTCAATTAAACAGGCTGCCATAATCTTTACAAAATCATAAATACCTAATAAGTACACAAATGTAAAATAGGCTCCCGTGAATTGAGGAGTATTGACAAGGGATTTGGTAGATTTATTCACTCACCTTTTGGATAACCATAACATCTCTTTATTATATTTTCTTGAATAATACTTTAAATATGATTGTTATTTTGTTTGATTACATTAAACAAATAAATTACTCAAAAGTTGTGCATCAAATGCTCTTACGCCTTTTAACATGTTACTCTAGTGATCAAAATAAAATTATATATTTATTAACTACATCAAATACCTCAGATCCGGGTTTTAACTTAATAATGCTCTACAATAAGTCAACATTATGCAAGCTATTTGAATACTAGTTTGCTCAAATTTCGAATTACCTTTTACCTTTAACTATTATCAGATTACTATTTCATTTTTGTAATTACAGATACTACTATGTTAACATTTACATGATTAGAATAAGTCTTTGCAAAAATATACTGCTTTTGTTGCCATTGTTAAAAATATAATGGTTTGGTTTCACCTTGATACAATGGAATCAGCGGCAGGTTCTCTTGTTGTTACTCTTCACTTGGGTTTCCTAGAAGTTCTACGATGTCGTTCGGGTGTCTCCATTTATTTTGTAGATTCTTAGTTGCGAACATGACGAAAGGATGCTGTTACCTGAAGCTCGTGAGTTTGTCGTTGTTACTTCACTCCTGATGTACGGTGTTCACTCTTTTACACTTTACATTTTGCTTTTAACTGCACAAATGTTACTCTATAATGTTTGGATAGAACATACTTTACAACTTAAACATTTCGTTTCCTTTTTTAAAAAGATCTGTCGGCTAAGTTAGTTACTTTTAGTTATTTCACCACATTTCAATTACTTGTGGAGTCTGTCACCATGAAAGATTACGTTCAGTTACATCGTCATTAATATTTTATATTTACACTTTATTTTACGACACATGGTAAAGCTGTTACCTTGTCTCTGATTCTCGCTCGACTGGGGTTGGTTATGCGGCGGTTAGTAGGGAGAGGGAGCTGTTCGCGCGGAGAGAGAAAAATAGTTCGTACTTTATTATTATTATTATACTAATTAACTACTATTAATAATACTACATTTTCTTTATTGAGTTAGGTATTTCTTATTATTATTTTATTATTGTACATCATTATGTTTTTTATCAAGTTCCGATTCACTACAATTATTAGTCATATTCACGGGTAATTATGCGTGTTGATTCCGGTTTCGGCAGGTTAAAGCCGGGTTAATGATTAAGGGGTGTTATCGCAATTTTATTATAGAATTCTTTTAGTTTTAAAACTATTTATTTTGGGTATTAAGGCGGGGTTACATTATCATTTACTTTAGGGGTTTACGTTCGGTTTTAATGTGAGATTTTAAATTTCTTTTTTTTTTTTTTAAATTTCTTTTATTTCATTTTTTTTTTCTTTTAAAATCGTCACAAAACCTTTAATACTAACCTTTTTTAATCCACAGTTGATGGGTTTATGTGTCAATTAGTGTTCGATAATCAGAGTTTTGTCACATGTACGTCCATCAAGGTACTGTCAATCATACGTCCCCCAGTTTTAAATAATAGCTAAGAAAAATAACGGACACATAGTACGTATTGATGTTTTGTATTCTACTGTTTAACGTTTTGTGGGAGAAAATTCGTATTTCAAAATTGTTCATACCATATAGTTTTAACAAATATTTCGTGATTTACTAGTATTAAGTATTTATTTACAGAAATACATATAAATTTATTCTTGCATGTATAATATAAATGTGACCTATGACCACAGAGGGTGGTCATAATATTCTTACTAAAAAGAGGGACAGGACAGAAAATTTAAAAAGTATTGAATAAATGTAGCCTACCATACGTGAGAGTACTGTAGTTTCTATTGCATAACAGAAGTATATGCAGAAACTATTATAGAAACGCATTAACACAGAGTTTCATTAAACACAATCAGAAGACATTCCTAAAATGTCATTTGCGTTTATATATTTTTCAGATTTCTGGATTTGCTCTAGACGATTTTTCTTGTACATTTCTGAATAAAACTGTGTACAAGTAAAGTTTTTAAAATGTGTTTTCACTTCTATCAGTGAACTGTATTTAAATCCGTTTTTCGCCATGTCAGAATTCATTTATTATAGAAAAAATTGGTAATTGTTCGGTATCAGTGAACCACACCTTTTGCCAAAATTTTTGAGAAGAGACCCTATGTTGTAGTCTAGTCTGTAGCATTGCAATCGAAACGACATTTTTCGGAAAGCACTGGGAGTAGATATATAAAATCAAAAATTTGCATAAACCAAGTACGGGATCCATATAACTTAAACCGCATTTTTAATTTTGTAGGTGTAATTCATGTGTAAATAGCTCCGTACGCGGTAACGCGATATTTTTTTGTTTACGAAACACATAGGCATACGTTTTATCGTTCACAGTCTACATACTAAACCCATACCGCAGGCCTCTGACCGACCTCTGCGCTCACCCTACATAGGTATCAAAACCAAGTTTTTTGGATAACCGCCCTGCATAATATCGGTTTCCAGGTTAACGAATATCACTCATGTATCATAAAAATCGAAGCGTTAGATCGCAACGTTTGGAGCCGTTTCTGCTCGCTAAGAGGATATCGCCATGTGCTACTCCGAGAAAACTTCACGCGTAACATGCGATTTCTAATACGCCCCCTCGCTGTAAACGGTATTCAATACCTCAACTCCCAGTGGTTTCCGAAAATTTTTGTTTCAACTACAATGCTACAGAAGACGTGTATTTAGGGTCGTTTTAACAAAAACTTTGGGAAAAGGTGTAGTTCGTTGAGGTCGAACAATTACTTATTGCAACATTCTCACTCACTGCACAAAAAAATACTGTTTACTAAAACCACTTCTGCACACAAACGGAATGCTGCTACCGATATTACCAAATAACTCGTCGTTGCTGTTGTTATACAAAGCTGTACCAGTGTTACCAAAATAACCAATGTTAACGCTAAAAAAACGGGGCATTTGAAAGAAACTTGGGACGGCGGCACATTTTGTCAAAAAGTGGGACTGTTCCGTTAAGAGCGGGACGAATGGGAACCCTAGATCATAACCATAGCATTCAGTTGAGGTCATATGTTCACATGTTCACGAGGTCGCATTTAGAATTTTATGAGATGAATTTTAATAGTAATTAAACTTTTTTTTTGCCGAGTGCTGTATATAAGGAATAGGGTGCGTTGCACGCAGTAGGTTATAGAGGCCATTAGCCTGAACAGAAAAATAAGTTGAACAAAAACAAACAAGCGAAGAAACACACACAACAAAGATAAGAAGAGAGTGGTGGAAGTGGATAAGCTGTACTTGTCCGCGCGCTGTGCAGTGCTGTAGAAGAGGGGGAATACTTGTACACCGCAGGCTGCAGCTGCTTTTTTTAAATCTTTCTTCTTCTTCCTCCTACTACTATTTCTCGTAAAAGTGGCCTTGGTCTCTGTCGTAACACGTGGCCTGGCCATGACGTCAGCAAACCAGCTGAGTCGAGCGACCGACCGCCAAGAGCTAGTTGATCGCATCACCACCACCACTGGTTCGCCACACGTATCCCCCCACCACTGCCATAGCACTGACTGCGCAATATACACTATGCTACTGCTGCAGTACGTTGTTGACATACTCCACATTAAAAAAACTGTTTTTTCTGTCTTTCTCCATTTGTTATATGCGTTACGAAACAGCGCTCGCTTATTAAGCGTTATTATTATCAGCTTGCTTGCACGCACGCGTATCGTAAATCAAAAGCTTCAAGCAGTGGCAACAAAACACTACAATAACGTAATAACACACACTGACTAATGAGACTGATGCGTAAGTTGTAATATTATTCCTCAAAATCGTTGCAGGAGAATTTAAAAATGCATTCGGGATTACCATGTTCAATACACACATTTATTTTGGTTCTATCCCATTTACGCCCAGTTCCATTTCCGCCACTCGGATAAAACTTGCGTATTGTTTGCCGTTCCAACGTTTAGCATTAAATTGAAGTATGCAAAATAAAGTATTACATTTCAATTACATTTTCTTCACACTATACGGCGCGCGCGCGCGCGCGTATGTGTGTGTGATATAGGCCTACATGTACCCGCCTTCCGTCATCAGCAGTTTACCTATTCACTACTTAGCGAATGCTTCCTCAGTTATTTTGACAAAAACATTCTTGTTCGGTTCACAGTATCTTGCAAGGAATGTCGTCACCTCACCTTCTGTGTCCCTTGGCCTACCTCACTCTATCCATCTGCTATCTTCTCGTGAATGTTCACTTTACCTTCATTTAATTTACTTAATCTATAGACATCATCTAGTCTACTTTGCTTCAGTAACCATTTAAATGCTTTTCTTTCTCGCCTCGTTATTCGTAGCATAGTTTTTCCATGCTTCTCTGTGCTGTTACCAGAGTATTTATCGTTTCACACTACAGGTAATCGTTGACGCAGACATTAATTGATTATTGATAACAACTTTGATAACACTTTGTTTTTCTCTATGAGTTGGTTTGATTGTAATCTCTTCTATATGTTTTAGCACACTTAGTTGATCTACATCGTGTATATTTTTTCAGCCAATTCGTCTGTTTCAATTATTTCTTTTTAGGTTTTTCTGTAACCTTTAACTTCAGGTTTCAAAGCTATAAGTGAGTGTTTTGTAACATTAAACAGTGCTATGTTTCGTGTATTAAGGTCACACACTGACTTGTTTATTTAAAACGTCTCATTTGTTCCAGTTCGATGTTTTACACTCTGGCTTTTTATTGTAATGCGTATTTTCTTGAACAGTTACTATTTTAGTTACGTCCTAAAACGCTACACCATCTATTTACTGGTCTACAAAAATTTCATTTTTCTGCGTATTACAATTATTATGGCTTATTATTTTAATTTATCAACTCAAATCGCGAGAGTAAAAGCACCACCATTTGAGAAATTAAATTCGACACACTGAAAACGTAGTAATGTGTTACTAATTTCTACATTAAAAGAACATGTTAGTTTTTTCGGCAGGAAACAATATTTTTTCTAAGGGAATAATCACGTGTCCTGCAGTGACGTTCCTTGCAGAATGTTCCTTGCCTGAGGAAGCATAGGTACACAGATTTCAGTCCGCTAAATGTTACACCACTACTAAAGGGTAGAAATTATTATTTTTCATATCAATTGCTCATAACACTGCTTTATCACGGACATTCGTGTGAGCCCGTGTGTAATTTTTAGTTGATTGTACGCCAAAGGGAATTTCTAATTGGTTACAAAATAATAAAGAAAGGGCATTAAATCCACTAGAGGCCAACTCGATGTGATGAGTTGTTACAGAGCCTGTTTCGTTAGTAAATTTATTCCCTCTCCATCGTAGGCCAACACACTTGAACGTATGACATTTGACATCTGACACATGATGTTTGACATGCAGCCTACAACAAACAATATACGCACATTAAACGTTCTGATAAGATAGAGGTCGTCTTCATTCTGTCTACCCTTGTCTTTGTTTATTTTCCCGGCTCCTCTACCCCAATATTATATAGACCCACAATTTTGTAAATAGGAAATATTGATAACAAGTGGTGAGATGATATTCATCGTTATGATTAAAATTAATTATTCAGTTATTTCATTTTTTGTGATTAACTTGAAGACGTGATAACTATGACACGAAATATTAACGTCATGACAGCTGTGTCTATAAGAATGTTGTATATATGAATACTTAGGCCTGTATGTAAATAATGATATACAGTATAGGCCTACGTCTAACAGTCGGATTCTTATTCCGTCGTCTTTGGCTGCAAGACGGGGAAAGTAGTAGGTTTCTCCTAAAATCTCTCTACATTTTGCCCTCTTAGACGACAATTCTTTAACATTTCTCACGCACATGACTTTTAAATCCTCCTCTGGATCATTTACCCACTTTGTTCCCCTCATGTGTTTATAATCTGGATTCCGATCGAAGTATTTTTGTGAATGTGTCCTGGATGTGTAGATCACTATTGTTGTCGTCAGTTCCTTGGTTTAGTGGCTCATTACTTCAGTTGATTAATTTTATCTCGAAATTAAAGTATTCTTAATATTTACCTCGAGTGAGCACTTTCTCAGCTCTATCTTGTGATAACACTTGCTTATTCTTGAGGTATCTTTGAGATCCTAAATGCAATGGTTCCTCCCCGCTTTCTTCTAAATTCTTAAATTCTATGTCTTTGGCCATAAGTTCTTCTTCTTCTTCTTCTTCTTCTTCTTCTTCTTCTTCTTCTTCTTCTTCTTCTTCTTCTTCTTCTTCTTCTTAACCGAGAGGTTGGTGGTCTCTTGATCACCACGTACCCAACCGTGTACTCCTGCCACTACGCCCCTCGATCAGGGTGGTGAACTAGTTTAAATGGAGTAGGAGGTGACCAACCATACTGTTTCTGAATTCCACATTGGTTCCAGTCAGCATCTTTTTTCCCCAACTCTCTTCAAAACTTCATCATTAGGCATTCTTCCGTCCACGATATTCTTAAAGCCCTCCTCCATCACCACATCTCAAAAGCTTAAAGGTAGCGTCTCCCCAGATTCCCAAAGTCCAGGTTTCCGAGCCATATGTGCATATGCTCCACATGCAACTCTTTATAAATTTCTTCTTGGTATACAGGGACACGTTTCTGGATGCCAGAAGAGATTTTTTCATTAAAAATATTCCTCTTGCTCGTGCAATTCTACATTTTACATCACCGGTGCATCCCCCATCTGATGTAGTACAGCTCCCAAGATATTTAAAGGAATCGATTTTTACTAGCTTCCTACTAACCAGAAATATCTCAGCCTTCTGTTTTTCAGTTCAGGATGGTTTCATGACTGTCTTTTAGTTATCGTCATGTCGCATAAATGTTATTTTTTGCTACCGTGTTCATTGATTAATGCGTTCTGTAGATCTTCCTCGTTGTTTCCTAAAAGTGCTATGTCATCTGCAAAACGGATGGTTTTATAATATATGCTATAACATATGGTTTTATTCCCCTGTTGCTGGTTTCCATGAACTCCTTCATCGCATACTCTACATACAAGTTGAACAGAAGTAGGGACAATCCACAACCTTGTCTAACACCTTTCGATATCTTTGGTATGAGCCCAACCCGTTTTATGAGATCTTTCTGGTTCTTGTAGAGTTGTAGGATAATTTTTCTATCTCTGTAGTCTACCTTTACATCTCTGAGGACTAAAAACATTATATTCCAGTTGATGTTCCTGATAACAAAGGCTATCACGATTTCTTTGTTAAGTCTCAGAGCTTTCTCCATAATTATTTACAGCGAGATTATGTATTCTCGTGTTACCCAATTCCTCCGAAAACCAAATTGATCTTGTAAGATCTCCTCAGTTTCCTTTTCCACTCGATGATAGACTATTGTATTTAGTATCTTTGATGAAGTTGCCACCAGGCTTAGAGTTTTATATATCTCAAGTTTCTGTTCGGTGATGGTCTAGGAATGAGCGTTAATTCAAAGTCTTGCGGTACCTCTCCTTTTGTGAACATTTCGTTTATCATACCAAGCAACGTATCTTTGGCTCTTAATCCAAGCGACTTTAAAATTTCCCCATAGGTTATACTTCATCCACCCTTAGAAAGTGTTTTCATTTCAAGGTTAAGAGTGTTTTTCAACAGGTTTCGCATCTTATATCTACCCTGTCATCTACTCGCTCTGAGATCTTAGGCACTTAGTAGAAGACGGAATTCTTATTCAATAGTTATTCTGGCGTCAGAGTTACATTTACAAAAAGAACATTCAGGAAGCTCAAGTGAACAGAAAGAGAGGACGAAGTAACTCTACTAAGTTCTTCATACAAGCAATAGTGCCGCATATATGAGTAGGCTATAGCCTATATAATAGGCCTGTCTCTTGAATACACATAATTTCACCTTTATATGGTTTTCATGCGTAGACTTCCATTACTCTATTCTAGGCTGAAAGAATAATGAATCCAGTGGTAAATAAAGAACTCACAAATTGTTACTTAACCGTAGATCATCTGATTACCTTACCTTGTAACAGTAACCTTGAATCTCTTAAAAATTGCAGAAAAATTTAATAGAAAGCATTTCAGTCCACAGCCATCTCTGTAAGTTCATTTTGTGTTCTTTGAAACATGTTTTAATGAGTCCCATGAAATTATATATGCTTTGCAATTCTAAGTTTTCCCTAGTATATTTTGAGGAAAGGAAACTTCATATTATCATCGCCGTCATTCATAAACAAGGCTACACGACATTCACACTCCACGTTGATTCGTTATGAGTACTAGGTTGAGAGAAGAGAGAAATGTTTTTGTCTATTTCCCAGGGAAAATATTGGCCATATCCTTAATGCATAAGTGTGGATGTACGTATAGAGTTTTTCTGAAGAATTACAAGAGTATAAACGAAAGCAGTGGACGTCTACTGTGCTTGAATAACTGGACATGTTTCGCCAAATCAGTTGATCAAATCTATCTCTTGGTTTGACCTATATTTAACTAAGCACCTAACATTTTGTAAAGTTAACTTGCGTCAATGTTCATGCATTTTTAGAACACTTAAATATGCCAAGCTTTACAATCTAAAATTATTTCTATTTAGATGAAAATATATTTTGAAAACTTTAAGTTTGATGATGTTTGTGCAGTAAGTGAAATACTAAAATAAATCTTCAATTGCCATTGTTACTTGGAAGATTTGAAATAGTACTGTCGTTACCACTATAACCATTGCTGATATTGTAGTGTAAAAATATCCGATCCATTAAAAAAAAAAATTCTATAAACAAACAACACTGGTTATTTATTTTTATTTAATTGTAATGTTTTCTTTTTAAAATTCAACTGGTTTGTTGACATAAAACACGACTACTTAATGACGTACATAGTAAACACTAGTTAGTGTTAAGTAAAACGTGAAAATAAACATGCATTGTGTACGCTAAACATCGTATTAAGTCTACGGAATAAAAAGATTCACAGCAGTAAATTTAAAATTTAAATGCAATTTGCTAATCCATTTTGTACCAGACACCACAGGCATGCAAACAAGTTCACAAAATAACAAAAAATAAAAACACTGCACGCGCCCTTGGCGTCTTGTCAGCTGCTACGCGAAGTGAACGCAGCAAGCATTCTACCAAGAGCAATAAGAATGATTTGCAATATGACGACAAAACAATTTATTAATACAAAATCGTTAAACACTGCCTTTATCCATTGTTTACAAGACTTGAACCATTGTAACCTTCCGTCACACTCTCTTGCCTTTATATTTAATCTAGTCTCTTGAACGTTTATCTTCGTTATATAAGTGATATTTACGTTCTTAATTACATTGTCTTTTGTAAAGGCCTTTTGTGCTTAACAAATGATGCAAATCTAAATAGATTAATCTAACAACAGAGAAACGGGACATCTGCCATCGGTAGAAACGATTCATACTAAACTACCATATTTTAAAAGTTGCAGGATAATGGAAACTGTCGAATCAGAAAATGTTTCGTAAATGATAAGAAAAAGAAAATTTTGTAACAGGATAAATCTTAACTACAACCTCAACTTACGGGTGCTGACTTGTATCGGGGTGGGCGAGTCAGATAGTCAACAGGGTGCTGGGCTAGATGCGCGAGTCCCATTTGTACAAAGAGCCACTTGTTATTTAATGAGAAAATAAAGCTGATAACATATTTCTAATATTCCTAGTTGCGCAGTTTGTGTAGGGGAACTGAGTGTAGAGTGTATTGGCAATGAACGTACGAACATATTGCTGTAATTACTACTACTTCTGCTTTTGGAATTCATTAAAATCAGAGCAACCCTTTTATGAATTGAATAATAGGTACATATGTTTATATGGAGCCCGGTACTGTGCCCTACAGTACAGTAGGGTACCTGAATGTTTATGATATTCGTGTATTTTTCTGTAACAGCCTAGCTAGTTATTTAATGTGCAGTTATTAATAAAATAACTTTGTCTACTTTATAAAATATAAACAGTTATACAAACAACCAGAAGATAGACAGAAAATTAGTCAGACAGACGCGCGCGCGCGCGTGCCCCCCACACACACGCACTACATCATGTAACTGAAGTGTAATGTGACGTTATAGTAGATCTATATTTAAAATAGAGAACAATGTATGCTCGAATGGCAATGGCTGGGTAACACTAGGACTACTTTAAAAAATCGGTGTGGATAACTATACATGACTTCCATGTTTTGAAATTTATATTTAAAATCATTTACTTGAATTCGGTTCGATAATTTCTAAAAAAAATATCCCCCACCTTCAAACTATTTTCACTATTTATAGACATTTTTATGGGGTAGTCGTTTAATATAATGTTATTTTCGAGTCACTTTATCTATAAAAATTAAGTACTTGATTCTTATAAAGAAACTGAACTACCCAGATCACGCGTTAATTACATATTTATATAATTATGTAACTATGTGGCCACAAATTATTTTGTGGCCTGCTGGGCCATGGTTGCAGATCTTCACGCATAGATGATTTAATTAGAATAAAAAAATTACAATTTCATTGCCTGGCAACAAAATTATTTTATTTTTAACAATTACCATTGTTTGAAAAAGTTTAAATGCATTTTACTTCCATGTTCCATAAGGAAATGGAAGTATGGTGATGGCAAAAAAAATCGTGTTCGAGATAATTGCAGATTCTGATTGTACATGATTCTGATTCTCAAAACATGAAAAAAAGTCATTTTACTTCCATATTCCTTAAGGAATGGAAGTATGGTGATGGCAAAAAAAATCGTGTTCGAGATTATTGCAGATTCTTATTCTACTACACTCAAAACATGAAAAAAAGTCGTTTTCCGAAAAGTGTCTGTGTGTCTGTCTGTCTGTGTGTCTGTGTGTCTGTGTGTCTGTCTGTCTATAGATTTTTTTTCTATGGCAAACGATAACTGCAGCAAATTCAAACAGAATCAAATAATTTTTTGCATACAGCCCGGTTTTGCAGAGTTCTCGCGACCTATTGTTTTTGGTGAAGATCGGTTGAGGGAAAGGGGTAGTTTACCTGCAACGGTTTTTTTTTAGCAAGGGTAATTTTGTTTGTTTGGCAAACGATAACAGCCGCAAATTCAAACAGAATCAAATAATGTTTCGCATACAGCCCTGAATTGTAGAGTTCTCAAGACCTATTGTTTTTGGTGAAGATCGGTTGAGGGAAAGGGGTAGTTTACCTGCAACGGTTTTTTTTTAGCAAGGGTAATTTTGTTTGTTTGGCAAACGATAACAGCCGCAAATTCAAACAGAATCAAATAATGTTTCGCATACAGCCCTGAATTGTAGAGTTCTCAAGACCTATTGTTTTTGGTGAAGATCGGTTAAGGGAAAGGGGTAGTTTACCTGTAACGTTTTATGTTTTAACAAGGGTATTTCCTATGGCAAACGATAACAGCCGCAAATTCAAACAGAATGAAAAGATTATTTGCATACAGCCCTAAATTGTAGAGTTCTCAATACCTTTTGTTTTTGGTGAAGATCGGTTAAGGGAAAGGGGTAGTTTACCTACAACGTTTTTTTAACAAGGGTATTTTCTATGGCAAACGATAACAGCCGCAAATTCAAACAGAATCAAATAATTTTCTGCATACAGCCCTGATTTGTAGAGTACTCAAGACCTATTGTTTTTGGTGAAGATCGGTTGAGGGGAAGGGGTAGTTTACCAGCAACGTTTTTTATCATGCGTACTTTCTATGGCAAACGACAACTGCCGCAAATTCAAACAGAATCAAATAATTTTTTGCATACAGCCCTGATTTGTGGAGTACTCGCGACCTATTGTTTTTGGTGAAGATCGGTTGAGGGGAAGGGGTAGTTTACCTGCAACGGTTTTTTTTATCAAGGGAAATTTTTTTTTTTTTGGCAAACGATAACAGCCGCAAATTCAAACAGAATCAAATAATGTTTCGCATACAGCCCTGAATTGTAGATTTCTCAAGACCTATTGTTTTTGGTGAAGATCGGTTGAGGGAAAGGGGTAGTTTACCTGCAACGTTTTTTTAACAAGGGTATTTTCTATGGCAAACGATAACAGCCGCAAATTCAAACAGAATCAAATAATGTTTTGCATACAGTCCTGATTTGTAGAGTACTCAAGACCTGTTGTTTTTGGTGAAGATCGGTTAAGGGAAAGGGGTAGTTTACCTGCAACGTTTTTTTATCAAGCGTATTTTCTATGGCAAACGATAACAGCCGCAAATTCAAACAGAATCAAATAATTTTTTGCATACGTCCCTGAATTGTAGAGGTCTCAATGACTTTCGATTTTGGTGAAGATCGGTTAAGAAGAAGGGGTAGTTTACCTGCAACCTTATACGTTTTAACAAGAGTAAAGTACTTGAAAATTTATTTAAACTTTTTGAAACAATGGTAATTGTTAAAAATAAAATAATTTTGTTGCCAGGCAATAAAATTAAAATTTTTTCATTTTAATGTACATCATGTATAAGAGAAAATATATCGCGCTTGGCAGGCGATATTAAGATTTAAATATAAATCTTAGAATATGGAAGTCATGTATGGTTCTCCATACCGATATTTCTAAAAGTGTCTGTGTGTATCTGTGTGTAGATTTTTTTCTATGGCAAACGATAAGAGCCGCAAATTCAAACAGAATCAAATAATGTTTTGCAAGCGTCCATGAATTATAGAGTACTCAAGGCCTGTTGATTTTGGTGAAGATCAATTAAGAGAAAGGGGTAGTTTACCTGCAACATTTTATGTGATGACAAGGGTAATTTTTTTTATGACGAACGATAACTGCCGTAAATTCATACAGAATCAAGTACTTTTTTGCATACCTTCCTGTATTATAGAGCACTCAAGGTCTGTTGATTTGAGTGAAGATCGGTTCAGAGAAAAGGGTAGTTTACCTGCAACGTTTTATGTTTTAAAAGGGTAATTTTTTTATGACGAATGATAACTGCCGCATATTAAAAGAGAATCAAATAATTTTTTGCATATATTCCTGAAGTTTTAGGTATGCAAGGTCTATTGATTTTGGTGAAGATCGGTTAAGGGAAAGGGGTAGTTTACCTGCAACATTTTATGTTTTAACAACGGTAATTTTGTCTATGGCGAACGATAACTGCCGCACATTCAAACAGAATCAAATATGTTTTTGTGTACGTTCCTGAATTGTAAAGAAATGAAGGCCTATTGATTTTGGTGAAGATTGGTTAAGGGAAAGGGGTAGTTTACTGGCCACGTTTTATGTTTTAACAAGAGTAATTGTTTCTATGACGAACGATAACGGCCGCACATTCACACAGAATCAAATAATGTTTTGCATGTGTCCCTGAATTGTAGAGCACTCAAGGTCTGTTGATTTTGGTGAAGATCAGTTAAGAGAAAGGGGTAGTTTACCTGCAACATTTTATGTGATAACAAGGGTAATTTTTTCTATGACGAACGATAACTGCCGTAAATTCAAACATAATCAAATAATTTGTTGCATTCATCCCTAAATTGTGGAGAGCTCAAGGCCTATTGATTTTGGTGAAGATCGATAAGGGAAAGGGGTAGTTTACCTGCAACATTTATGTTGTAACAAGAGAAATTTTTTCATGACGAACGATAACTCCTGTAAATTCAAACAGAATCAAATAATTTTTTACATATGTGCCTGAGTTGTAGATAACTCAAGGCCTATTGATTTTGATGAAGATCGGTTAAGGGGAAAGGGTAGTTTACCTGAAACATTTTTTGTTGTAACAAGAGTAAAGTACTTAATTTTGGTAAATAAAGTATCCTGATAAGAAGATCTTAACAATCCACTGTAGAAACGTAGATGAAATATCTATAAATGAAGAGGCTAGTTGAACGGGGTAGGGGTAATTTTCTATAAACGAAAATTATAGTTGAAGGGGGAGGGGATAATTTTTTTTATGAATGTACTACTTTATCGGCAATAAAGAAGTAGTTTGTTGTTAAAATTCCTTCCCGGCCTGTTTGGCCGTAGACCAATGTTTTCTGCAAAACCAGACGTTTCGGCAGTGCCATCGACTTCCATCATCAGTGAAAATCGAGTGCGATAACGTGAGGTGGTATACGTCTACCACAGTACCACAGTGACCACAGTACTGTGGTTAAGGCTAAAGCAGTAAGGAGAAAGAAGTAGTTTCTATGGAAAATTTCATTTCGAAAATGATTTTAAATATAAACCTTAGAACATGGAAGTCATGTATGGTTCTCCATACCGATATTTTATTTAATTTCGTCAAACTCATTAAATCAATACCAAATGTGAAAATATTACCCCCTCCCCTTTCAACTACCCTTTTCATTTATAGATATTTCATCTACCTTTCTACAGTGGATTATTATGACCTACTTTTCAGGGTAATTTATTTATTAAAATTAACTACGTTACTCTTGTTACTCTTGTAAAACGTTGCAGGTAAACTACCCTCCGCCTTAACCGATCTTCAGCAAAATCAATAGGCTTTGAGTCTTCTACAACTCAGGGACACATGCAAACAATTATTTGATTCTGTCTGAATTTGCGGCAGTTGTCGTTCGCTATTGAAAAAATTATACACACAGACACACGTACAGACATTTTTCGGAAAGTGATTTTTCTTTACGTTTTGAGGGTAGTACAGTCAGAATCAGCCCTTATTTCGAAGACGATTTTTTCGCCATCACCATACTAATATTTCCTTACGGAACATGGCAGTAAAAATGCAATACTTATCTGAGTGACAACTAGTAATTATAAAGCTGAACTTTAATAATTATAAGCAAAGTAATAATAGTGCTGAAGTAAGTAGGCCGGACAAAACCTGGTCAGGAACATGTTCGCTTTACTTTCATAACAATGAAGAGTGCTTCATAAAACGTGCCGTATATTAAGGAACAGAAGATTACTGCTGTTACCACATTCATATCTGATTGCAGTTAGAAATATGAAACTAAAACATTCTGCGTAAAAGAGTATCAGCAATAAAACTGAAAAGAAAAGAAATGATATGGGAGGGGGAAGATTTTGTGAGGTCATATGAAGGGGGAGGCCAACCTCTACATCAAAAGAAACTAAAATTAACTTTATAATCATTGGCTGTAAATTGTTTACGTATTTACATATCTAATACATGTATTTAGGTATTTATATTTGGTTAGGTATTGTTCCTGAATATTGAAATAATGCTGCAGAACTTGCTTCCTGCAGGGGCGGATCCAGCAACCAATTTGGGTGGGAGAAATGAAAAGTTGGACCATTCATTAATGCTATAATGTATGAATTATAGGCATTAGTAAAGAAAAAAATACAGTGTATTATTACTGGGGCGGGTCCAGAGAGAAATTTTGGAGGGGGAAAATTTGTGGGTAGATAACCACAAAGTACGAAAAGGTATCACATCTGTTAACAGATGAAACATTTAATCCTGTAAACTTATACGTACAGAATTACAAATATAGGAAGTAAGAAAATGTTATCAATATAATGTTCTTTTTTACAGTACGATTCTGTGCTTTCTCATTTTTGAAAATCTTTCTGTCACTTCGTCTCGTTTTAATTCAGTATCTTAATGGACATGTAGTAGTACCAAGCCAATCAGTCTTTTCTCAAGCATTGTTGTTCGTAGCCAAGTTTTGATACAACGTAACGATGAGAAGGAACGTTCAGCACTTGCATTTGTTACGGCCAAGGTACCTAAAACCTTCAGGAGCTTTTGAAGAGTATGGTATATGTCCTTATCACAGTCTTTAGAGCCTCAAGAGGGAAAGCAGTAAGTTTTTCAATTTCTGATTTGGTTTTCAGGTTCCATTTTTGTTGCCAATGAGCGACTTCCCCTTTCAATTTTAAAATTTGTGTGTCTGTGATTCCTTCCAGTATGTTGGCAAACCTTTGAGTGAGAGAAATAGAAGTTCTTTTATTTGGACTGAATTCAAGCTAATCACACTCTTAGGAAGCAGCAAAGTTAATTTGAAGGCATCTAGCACCTCTTGAGGAAAGCATGTTTTTAGGTCATTTATTACAGTTTCTAGAAGATGAATGTATGTAGAAACTCTATAATAGTCTCAAATACCAATACCATCTACACTGTAATTATCTCTTTTTGCTTGTCTGCCACAAGTTCTGGGTTTATTAAGTTCGACATTTAACTTATCTGCCATCTGCTGAGCGTTCATAAATATTTCATAAAAATGTTCGTCTACTTCTCGCCGTCGATTTTCTGAAGCAGCAATCAATGCGTATACAACTCTGATGCTTTTTCTAGGTCAGTGGTTTCTTTTTTAAGGATGACACTGAGCGGAAGTGGAAGTGATAAAATATCGGCAAGGCAGAATAGACCTATAATGAATTGACAGCCGTTGCATAATGCTGCAATAAGAAGTGCAGCCTTTCCTGATGTTTCCTTGTTCTCCCACTGGCTTATTTTCGTCAGAGCTTCAACAATTTGTGGTAGATTTACAGTGAATTGAAGAACCGCATCATGTCTCCCACACACTTTGTTTTGCAAAGTTGTACCAGTTTTTTGCCAAGAAATTGAGCTAAAGCTGTGTTACGCTTTGGCCTTGAGACATTTTTAAGATAAGTGTTACTTCTCTTATAATGTTTGAAGCTCTTTCAATCAAAGCCATCTTCAGTGATTTTGAAATACTGTTGTTTAGCTTGTGAGAGAAGCAAGGTATCATGACAGCATTCTTGGCTTCTTTTGTACTTCTTTCACCGCTCCATGCTCTCCAAGCATAACAGCACACCCATCAGTACCTATTGCAACACAGTTTACAAATTTTGAGTTCATTTCCTTCATGGTCTTTAAAACTATTTGTCCTAATGAAGCTCTAGTCAACGAAAGTTCTTCAGTTTTACTTTCAGTTTTGTCAACCATGGTATTTTGATAAGACTCTTCATCCTCTTCATCATCACATTCAAGTGCCTGATCTCGATTACACAGACTCTTTATCAGTTCGCCAAATGCATCAATGAATGTGACAAAGTCTTCTCTTATGGAAGGTTCATTGGAGGAAAAGTCAATATATTGGAGGATAACGCTAACTTGAGCTTGCCCTGACAAATCTGTAGTTTCATAAAAAAGTAACTGAATAATATCCAGAAACATCAACTCGTTTTGTCTAAACTTTCCTTCCTGCAGCATTCAATTAATTGATCTTGGACAGTTTTGCTGATGTATGTTGCCCTTGATGTCAACGTTTTAAGATGATTTTTAAGGTTTTTGTCTCCTGCATCAACTGTAAATCTTAGCAATGCTCTAAAGTTACCTTCATTTTTTGTAGGAAGGGAATCCGCTACCATTGGGTCCATCATCTCTAAGTCCACGAAGTGGTATAATTTTTTTACCCTGGAAAATTATTGCTTTCACAATAGGAAACAATTTCTCTGTTCTCTTGCACTTGAGAAAGATGGCTTTCATCGAGAAGGTTTCTCAATTCTAATCTTGGGTTGTGATAATTTTTAAGAAAATCTTTTCCTGAAGTTACGGCATTTTTGTGGTCAATATTGCAACATTGTATTTCTAGATCACTCTTTACCTGAGTCAGATTTTTGAAGTTAGTCAAAGGCAGTGTTACTAGGGCCCCCAAAGGCACATTTTTTTGGTAACCACCTTCACTGGGCTTAATGAATTATGGGCAATATTTACAATACAGACCACTTTTAACATCAGAGGGGAGCAGCCAATCTTTGTATGCTTCCAAGTGTTTGCTAACCACATAGTTTTTCACTTCTTTTCCTGACACAGTTCTTGTCGAAAATGGATAATTTTAACCTACTGGAGGAGTCCAGGGGTTCTCCAGCCAAATTCTCTTTGTATGATCATCAGTGACTTTCAATGTAATGTCCCACATCGTTCGAAAACTCAGTCGGAATGATTTCGTCTTGCATATCTTCCTTACTCTTCTAAGTAGATGGACCACTATAGGAACTTGATATACTCCTATTTTCTGACCCAGATGTAGAGGCCTGGTCAAAGAGCTCACTAGTCGGCGAATCCTTCTTGTCATGCATTTGCTGAAGCAAAAGATCGTTATCTTCTCGTTTCTTTTTTGCTGGTACAAGAAACGATGATATCAAACTCTGCCGATGAGCCTGATTAACAAGTGAAAACAAAATAATATACAAGCTGACATCGAGGGGGTGCGCACGCGACTTACAAAACTGAAAGTCCACTTTTCTAAATAATCTTACCATTACAAGTGATTATTCAATCTAGGTTCGATTATGATGATTACTTTGCTCTTTCTCTCCTATGGTGCTACAGACCAAGTCGGGCCCTGGCCTCCACCAATCTCTGCCTCCAATCCACTCTATCCACTGCAACCCTCCTCCAGTTTCGTATCCCCATGTCTCTCGCGTCCTCTGCAACGCCATCTTCCCACCTCTTCCTCGGTCTACCTCTAGGTCTCGACTTTGGTCTTTACAATAGAAAAATATAATAATTAAATTACCAATAGGTCACATGCTACGCGACTACAATGACTGCAATACTGAACGTCAGGCGTAACGCCGCTGCCAACTCAACTACCTATTATGTTCCTGGTTGCCACCAATAATGTAAAATTTATTAATGATAATGTGATGTATTTATAATATACACACACTTAATAATATTATTAAACGGCGTTTTCGAATATTTTAATAATACAGTTCAGTTTTCCAGAAAAAATAAATAAAATAATTTTTATCTAAAAATGAAACTTTTTCTTGTGAACTTACTGTTTATTCTCTTCTCTTTTCGACGAGAAGAGAATAAACAGTAAGTTCACAAGAAAAAGTTTCATTTTTAGATAAGTGTTAGTGCTGTGAAAGAAGTGATGAATAATCAAGACAACTAAAATAATTTTCTCCCAGTACGGGTTGTCAAAAACCCTATTTTAACATTTGGAGGAATTTCCCTTATCCCCCCCCCCCCGGATCCGCACCTGATTATTATCAATACAATAAGTTTATTAACGTATAGGTACAAAGTCATATCTGTGTCTGTCAGTTCATTGTTCTTTTAAAAATATTCACTCACAGATTAAAATACACGCTACTCTTTTGAGTTATACATCAATCAAAAATTATCATGGTTGTAAAGTACAGGTACAATTTAAAATAATTTTTGAGTAAAACCATGAACATACATAACGTGATATGAATTTTGTATCATATTCACAATCACAAAATCAGATTGTGCCGAAAAATTAAGTCTGAAGTGCGGGGGGGGATTTCCCTCATCCTCGCCTGGCTTGCTGTGACCACTGCATGAATTTGGCTACACCCCCTCGAAGGCGGTAGTAGTAGTAGTAGTAGTAGTAGTAGTAGTAGTAGTAGTAGTAGTAACAGTAGTACGTAGTATAGTTAAAAGTGGCATATCATTTTAGATGCAATCGTGCCAGGCAATCTAGTTTCATAAAAGGAATAAGCAGCAGAAAGGTCAATAGGTTAGTAGCTTAGACATTTCGTAATTTCTCCTAGTATAGAAACAAAGACCATATATATATATATATATATATTTTTTTTTTTCAAAAATAAACAATACGCAGCTACTCCTACTACTGCTACAGAACTATTATGCACATAAAGATAGTGTTAACAGATCACAATTTATGTAGCCAGCTCTGGGTCAGAAGCCAAAAGAGATCAGCCGATTGTATTTGTGCTGATAAGCTTTGTTTACTCAGATAAGGTGTAGTCAACAAGCTTGTAAATAAGAGAGATTAGAAAGACAGAGATAAAACTAAACAAACATTCACATTCTATCTTAAACGTGTGCATAATGTGAATTGTTTACTAAAAGATAGCTAGTAAAAGACTCCTAACCATCCTCAATTAATTTCATGTTTCGAAACGATTTAAACATGCTTGTAGATATCTTATAAGACTTCATGGTAAAGAAAATTTATATCTCTTGGGACGAACACGTTATAGATTACATAATTCCCGTAAACCAAAGGACGCGTATATAATGCATGAGGATGTGATGACAGTGGCGTCTCGTGACTTCGAGGATTTGTGATGTAGAATACCTTCCTCCCTCGGCAAAAAAAAATTATTTGAAACTATTTCACTCTGTTTTGGAATCATGCAATGCTGGATTTTCATGACATTCAACAACACATTCTGCTGGAAATGTGCCACAATGTTAATCTTATTTTCGCTCTAAAGGTTTTTAGATTTTCATGTTCAGTAACTTTTAACACGGGTGCTTCAACATGTCCCTTTTATGCCTGTTTTTGTAATTCGGAATGGCTTTGTTCTACAAGCAGTGATATTGCTGATAAAAATTCTAAGAACTTATAAAACGGAGACATAATACAGAATTCGATGCATACTCTCACAACACAATACACCAAAAACACGTGGTCTACCAGAACAATGCCAAAGTTTTATGACGAACAGGTGTCGCAAGTTGAGGTCACCAACTGCGCCAATTCTTACCTTAGTTGTCTCAATATAGTTTCATGGAAGAGACGCTTCCAAATGGCCACGCCCGTTAGTGTTCGTCTATTCTAGGCCTAGGCGTTAAGGTTACAATCAATACTACAGGGTTGCGCCGCTATGCACCGCTGATGGATTGTTACAGGAAGCCTCGACTTCCTCACTCTGGTCAGTATGTGAAACACGTTCATTTACACTAGACCTGTCCCTGTGCTGTCAGTATCTCCTGAAAGAAAGGAAGTCACAATACTAGCAGCTCTGCTAATAATCCCACTCTTCCACAGCTGTGCCAAGCCTCTAACCCTGCCTTAAGAGGATGGTCACATTCACACTCAGTTCCTTCACTGAGATCTTGCCGTTTTTCAGATCGAGTTTCAGACGCTTGTGCCACCATTATTTTTTCTTCTTCTTCTTTTACTTCTTCTCAGGTTGTAGGGGGTGCAGTTTTTTCCGTTCCAAAGCCAGTCTCTTTCCTACCTTGTATACTCCGCAGTTGTTTTTAGCAGAGTCTTCTTTTTACCTACTGCTACTAATGCTTCCTCGTTTATCAGTCTTGCAGTGCAGGGTATCTTCAACCGTTTCCTCTAGCATCACATCTCGAAAGCCTCACGTTTTTTACTTTACGCAGTTCTGAAGGATCACATCTCCGAGGTGAACTTATACTCCAGATAAAACGTTTTACAAATCGCTTCCTCAAAAGAGACACTTCTTTATGTTAAAAGGCTACTCTTTTAGAAAAATTCCTCCTTGGTCTGAGCAATTCTACTTTTTGGACAACGGTGCTTTTGCCAGCTCATGTTATAGCGCTCTTCAGTGATTTTTGTCCTTCGAGCCAAATCTCCGCCTTCTGTCCTCCGTCTCTCGTACACTGCATGGTTTACGGTTAGTCTTATTTATATTCAACCCACATTAGTATTTTAGAATACTGTTCAGATGATGGAGTGCTTTTTGTAGTTATTTTTTCATTAGTTACGATTACAGCAATGTCGTATGCAAAACAGATTGATTTTTAGTACACGCCGCGTTATTTATCTTATCCCATTTCGCTGGTTACTGAAATGCTCTACATATAAGGCCACGCCCCTGACTAACACCCTTCCCGATCTTTCCCTCAACCCATCATAACCTATGAGATCTTCTAGTTCTTCTAGAGCTGTAGGATTATTCTTCTCTCCCTGTAATCTACCCACGTATTCCTAACCAGTTTAAATATTGTATTCCAGTCCATGTTATCAAAAGCAATTTGGATATCAATAAATGCTATCACAGTGTCTTTGCTTTAGCGTTTCTTTGTAGGCTCAGTTTAGCATTTCGCGTTCCTCGATTTCTTCGAAAGCCAAAAAGGCGTCTTTTAAATTTTCCTCAACTTTCTTTTCTGTGCGATAGTACATGATTCTAATTAGTATTTTCGAGGTGTGCGACACGAGTCTCAGGGTTCTGTAATCTTCACATCTTCACATGGTGCTAACCGTGGGTGGATATCGATGTATGAAAATCTTGAGGTACCTCAAAATTTAGAGTATGTGTATGTATAGCTATAATTATATTTATAGTACTACACGATTTGTGCGACTTAAAATTTAAAAAAGACTTTAAGCTAAAATCATTTCTGTATTTTTAAGTGCGCCGTTTCTTGTAACGTAATGTAATGTAATTACATTTTAATTATTTTAAAATGTAAAGACTACTGACATTTCACTGCCTGATCTAAAGTGATGCTACTTTTTTTAGACAGTAAGACACGTGTGAGTGGTAACAAGTGTTCTTGACGGATATAATTACTCCGTTGCAATAATCTTTTACATATTCAGACTTACACTACTTTGTAACGTTTAAAATAAGGCAAAATTTAAAAATCATTATGAAAATCAAATGCTGTAATTCCAGCAATAAATTTAACATTACCTTACAATACTTTAAACATAATTTTCGTATGCCGAAAATTCTAACATATTCCATTACAAAAATCCGCAATAACTTGTAAACTACCATTTTTAACGCAGTACAAATGAGCAGTTGGAATGTTATATGCTTCACATGGTAACCACTCTATTGGTTTTTGTTCATTTTCTAGTCATTCCTCAAGAAGGTAGCAACACCCCCAATTTTGAGCTTCTCGTAATGTGTTTTAATCTTGTTTAATTTAACTTAATGTTTATTTACAATTAGAACGTACAATCATATGCAAAATATATATACAATACAGATGTTTTAATCTGAAACTTTTTGTTTTCTGTCTGAATACACAGACTACATAACATGTGAACTGCCAACATACATATGACCTAGTGCCAGTGGTCCTAGTACTCCTGTAAAATGAAAGTATTAGCATCATTACGCTTGAGTATTTTTAACGTATTTTTAACACTTGAGCAATAAAAAGTGTGACAAGAACGAACACTTAGTATTTCAAAAACACAAGAAGGAATGCCGAAGCTCGAGTGTATTTCTGGTTAATGCATCGTCGCTATACTATTAAAGGCAAGTAGTTATTTAGTAGTTAAAGGTAAGTATGCGTCTATCGCATAGAAATTAATTCTGGATGGACGATCACAGGCGGCTTTGTGGCCGGGACTAAGTTCTCACGTATGCAACTTTTATTCGATTTCAGAAACTAGACTGAACAGATCGGTGTGGTTACATAATCTTCAGCACAGTTTGTTGATCGAAGTGTGTTGCTGGCGTGCAGCTATAATGTGCCTACAAGGATGCAAAGACTACACGAGTTGTGACTGCAAACTATGTGTACTTCATCGACCAAACAATTTAGATTGTTTTTTCCTTCTCTAAAGAAACGGACATACTTTCCATATTAATGGCTTAAAGACATTCTAATCGCAACAAGACATACTGACTTCAGTTTTCATCATTACGGGTATAGGGCTATTACAGTCACAAGGTCGTCGTGTAGCCTATACAGCGCCCACTACGTAGGCTACAGTTGTATCGCAATCAAGTTGAAACGACAGGAAAAAATAAAATAAATGAACATATTACTTTAATTATGTTTGTGTGTTTTTCAGAAACCTGTAGGCGTACATTCCTTATCGGGAAGCGGCACGTCTCCAGTAATGTCTCGAGTCAATTTAGTGAACAATTTCAAGCGCTTAGACGTAGACGTGTCCTTGTTACAGTTGCAGTATTTATTTAAATTAACCTTAGAGACTGACACATTCATACTCGCACAAATCACTTCGGACGCGTACACTTACTGCACAAAGAAACTCCCAAGTTATATTTTTCCTGTCTTCAAAGGCACTCGATACCAGTTACGTTTTAAATTCATAAAACAATTCTCAGTTTTTTTTTCGTTACAAAAATGCAGACTTTATTATTATTTTTTTACTATTATTATAAAAAATGTTCTCTGGTTTTATATGCTAAAAGTTGCTTTAAATACTACGTATATTAATTAACATTTAATCTACGGAGATATGATTGATTTCATTACTTTATTAAGTTATTGTTTAATGTAACTTTGTCGTGTTTACTTACTGAACTGCTTCCATTTTCAAGTCCTAAACCACGCCCTAGGTGGAAACACTGAAAGGCCTCGTCCGGAACATGACAAGTAGCAGTTCAGCAAGTAAACACGACAAAGTTGAAATTACAGAGACTGCTAATTCAAATAACAAGATGAATACTGTTTAATCTAGTTGCTGCTAACGCACAGTCACAATTTCCAACTGAAACCTATACCTAATTCATCGATCTAAGAGATTCAAAACAAATGCACGCACTATTCTTACGCATGTTGCCTACTTCCCAGGAAGATTAATACAGAAATTGTAACGCAAAAATTGAGCAATCGCAAATTTTACGATATCAAACTATGCTGAACCCAAAGAAATGGGTATGTTTTAGAAAGCTAGGAGGTAATGAAACGCCTGTGCCGTTAGGCGACGTTACATGAAAGAAATTAACTTGTAAAAAGCTGTAGAGTATAGCGGTAGGTTAGCAACGCCGGCCTTGGGGCTGACGTCTATAAGGAAGGTAATATTAGGCTAAGTCACGTTTTGGGACATAACTATCATAAAATGTATTACATTCGCTGGGATATTAGGGGTGTTTGCCAATGTTGTAAACTTTAAGTGCATGTAACAGTAGATACCGTTATGTTCGAGAGAGCGATGTAAGAGTGAGATAGATAGTGACGCTAGTTTTTTAAGCACGTGAGACGCGAAAAACGTTCGGCAAATCAGAGGAAGCGTCATGTGTTGCGCGGGAGGTTTTCGCTAAGGAGATTGGGCGATTTTGTATTTAGCGCTAGTCTAAACCTATGGGATTGTTTTCTATCGAGACTTGGTAAGGGAAATTCAAAGCCTAGTATAAAAATATGAATTTGGAGAGAAATCAGGCAGTCTTCTTTATATCGGCGAAACTACACTGAAGAGACTCGCGTGCGCTGTTTTGCGTTAACTATATAGATATAAATTTTATTAGTAATTTAAAGAATAAAGTAAATTCGCAGCAGTAAACTGAAGTACGGGAACGCGATAATTGCTAACGCTAAATTTATAAAGTTTAATACTCGTATACAGTAATAAGTTAATGAGTGAATGTTCGGATAGTAACGAACAACGAGAAGTAAATACAATATATAAATGTTCATCAATACGATATGTTGTGGTGAAATCACTGAAGAAAGCGAATTAGTTCGGGTTAAATTCACGACGGTATGAGATAATCGAGACGCACGCGAACTGTGTTAGATGCACTTAATGTAAATTCAAGAATACGTTGTAAACCAGAGTGTATAATTCACGTAGTCCTTCAGTCTTCGACTGGTTTGTACCCTCCCCGCATATACCCGTGGTGCGCGTGGTACTGAGACTCTCACAGGTATATGGGACCTACAGTTTAACGCCGGATCCGAACGGCATAGTTGGGGAAGGTTTATACTAAGCAGGATACCTCTCGCTGGTTTGCCATTGCCTTGCGAGGGGGAACGGTCGTATCTAAATCAGATGGCCCCCGGCGGGAATTGAACCCGCGCCGACAGCGTAGCAGCGCCACACGCTAGCCATTACGTCACGGCCGCTCCGAGTGTATAATTATACGACATAATTGTATGTATCACCAATATCTCAAGTGTAGTGTACATCTGTGATAAAGTGAATTAGTGCATTCATAACCAGGATTAACGCGCAACAAACAGCTGCTGACGACTCACCGGCATGCAACACCTTAAGGACTACGCACATCGGAAGGATTCTCCACGCAAGTAACAAATAAATTAACATTTGATTCAATATTGTTTTATAAATATATATATTTGTAATCAAATATAGTGACTCAATTTGTCTAAAAAAGAACTCATTGCCACGAAATAATATTCAAATTGTAAGGCAAAACAATTCAAGTCATGTTAAAGAAATTTGTAGTATATAAATGCAAATGAATCATTAAAAGTTTATTGATATATTTTAATTTGTGTTTATTATTACTGGCGCCCTGAGGTACAATAAAGAGTCGGTACACTGGAGTAAGTGTTATAGTCTATTGAGTAGAAATATTAATATTATCAGTGATTAAAGTAGTTTGTAAACCTTAAATCTTACATGCTCATAGGCCAACATAATATGCAAATCAACAATTTAACTCTTTCGTAAAGGCCTATCAAGTGGTTTATTACAAAATATTTGATGTTCACTTGTGTAGCGTGCGTAGTTTTAACTTTAACTGTTCTTGCCAATGTTCTGAGAATTAGAATGACGTCATTGGATTGACGCGGTCTAGTTTATGTCATCTCCTGTCTCATAGAGTGTATTATAGTATGTAAACACACTTTTTATGTACTAATACTCTTAAGAGAGAATTTCAACGTCGTCTACGGGAATCTACAACAAACCTACTCTGCAAATATTTTATTGTGTTATATAGTACGTGTTAAAACAAGTAGAAGAAAGACATATCACTGATAAATTTAATGTAAAAGATGAAAAGTAGATACTCAGTATAAACAAAAATAGCCCCCAGCTTATCATAAACATAATTTTTTGATTCGAAAATAAAATTTACTCTAGGAAGTTAATACTCTAGGAAGGTGTCTTTAACATTGGCATTTACAAAACTGAAAGCAAAGATGGCAATAGATTTTTTGTAGGTCCGACAAAAAAATTTACACAACGCTACTTTGAACAGTTAAATTCATTACAAAACAAAACATTTACGAATCTAATTTAGCAATACATATGCCATAAATAGAGTACTTGAATGCCCATACATTGTTAACCTGACACTTGTAAATTATGTATCATACAAAAGTAGTATAATGAACATTTTTGGACACTTTCATAAATATATGAACAGTTTGATACATGAACCAAAACTGAAGCCAATACAAAACATACACAACCGGAAACACATGAAACAAAAATTCTCGAGCCAGAAAAGAGCACCATTGTCAACCAACGTAAACACAAATACTTCACCAAACAACAGATCAACGTGCCTGCCGGAGGATGAGCATATGGCGTATGCCTAATACTCGCAATACAGTAATATGATATTTCGTGGGGGCGGGGAAAGTACAGGCACAGTGAAGTGAACAGTGTTTGTTCTGCAGAGAAATATAACTGGACGATGAGTAAGAAGACATTCGCCCAGTTGTGATCACACGCTTGTTACTGGCGATAACAATTTCGATAATGATGATATGTAGCCTGGTCTCATTGGTTAGAAACATGGACAATGATGGAAAATTTCGGCAATTCTAATGACAACATCCATGCGCAGTCCCGTGTTTTTTGTCAACAGAGCCACACATATAGTTGAGCCTTCCCATGCTTTTCGGGCAGAGCAGTGAATCGACCAGCGTAAGTAACGTGACTATAGATGTGTGTGTGTGTGTGTGTGTGTGAGAGAGAGAGAGAGAGAGAGAGAGAGAGAGAGAGAGAGAGATTCATGTTTTTGTTAAATTTTTTAATCGTCAGAACTATTTCATAATCTCCATGTGTAAGCAATGTATTTAGTATCTAGTCTCTTTTATTCAATGTCAACAGATAGTATCGTACGTGCGACTGGCGAGATTTCACCAACACATTTTTTGTAGTAATTAGTGAAAGGCCTGACGACCGCTGCCGTCTAGTAGACAGTCGGACGGCAGACATCTATCAGTCTACCCATCTCGGCACCTCTGCCGCTGCTGCCTTCTCGTCTCTGCGACACCAGTTTCCAATTTTTACAGCTATAAACACACAACAAATATGCTTTTTACAGATGTGTTTGAAAATGTCATCTTGTTCTTAAATAGCCTTGTAATTTTTCCTATTACATAACTAGTTACTATGGTTTAATTTGAACCGACAACGGGCGCTAAACAAATGGATCTATCCAGCCTGTTTATAAGTTGGATTGCTAGACTAAATCAATTGAAATTGAAATAACGTGGATTATACATTCAACGATATAGGCTACTTCAGGAAACTTTGGGGAATTAGATAGGCCTATGCTTTTGAGTAATTAAAAACTGATCCTTCCTTAATCCTTAGGCAACAGCTTTATGTGAATCTTATTGCATTTTTATGTAGAACAGTAATGACGTACACACACTATTATTTATTACATGCCAATATATAACGCTACAAGTGATACAGTGCGTATTTAGTTAACCACTCCGTAGGCCTACTTCTAAAGCGTTATGAATAACGATTTACTAATTAACTGTTATCTTTCTCAATGTGCTTGAAATTTAAGTCATGAACATGGTAGGAGGCATAAACCGAATAGGCTTCGAAGAAAAAAATATCTACACTACAATATTGTTAGTCAATTACTTTTCTACATATATGATGGTATCTGCATGTATCCAACGACCTCACGTTTCATGCAAGCCGTTTGGTGATATACTAACCAGGACTCAATGGTTACACACGCGCGCACACACACTCATACATTGTGCTACTACTTTCAAAATAACAACAAAATGTGCTCATTGGAATTAGGTTTTATTTCTTTTTTTTACAGCATGAACAAAATAGATTCTCAGTCTCAGTCGCAGAGCCAGGACCACAGAAAGTCAAAATAAAAGAAAATTGTATTAATAAAATAATGTAACACACTTCTTTTCTTATGATTAAAATAAAATGTTTTAACAATTTTTAAATCCGAATAATTTAAATGAATTTTTTAGTTCTTAGTTCGTTTAGTTTAAATGTGGTTTTTAGTTATATTGGTTATTCTTATTATAAACTTGCTTCACTTTTTAACTTCTATATTTTATAAAGTATACAACAAAAATTTTATAATTAGTGTAACTTATTTAAATGATGATTAATACGTACTGTGATTATAATCCATCCATAATTATGAGAAAGGCACATTAAAAAAAATTAATTTGGTTTTAAATACCACGCAGTTTAAATGTTTTTAAATTTATCTGAATTTTTCATCTCACGATACAAATTTAATCTTAAATATACGTTACGTAGTGTTTGAACGTAAATGAGAGAAGTTCAAATATCCCGGCTCGGTTGTGTATGCATGAGTATTAACAGATCCGTTCAACCCACGAACACACGAACCACAACGTAACGTATATACTTTTTCACTTTTTGTGGGGTGAACATTGATATCCTTTTCCGTTGATGTTTAAAGTCAACAATGTATACAAACAATATTAAATGAGACGGGAATTGTAGGTCTATTCCATAAAAAAGCAACACCATTAAATGAGGCTGGAAACAGTACAGTACGTCACCAGCAGTGAAGTAGGCCTACGGTGTCTCGACTAATTTCATTCTAAGCTAGAAACGTAATTTATATAAACCTTCAGCAAATAAATAGGAAATAAAATACATAAATAATTGTATTATAAGCTTTCCCACTATCATTAAAAAAATATTGTCATTTCAAGCAATACTGAATTATCAGTATAATTTGTAATACTTTGATTACTGATTTTACTGAACGAGCGAGCGCGTTCTCGGTTTTAACTCAACGCTTTGAAATTTGTCTACCTATCTAACTGGTGTAGCTTATGTCTTACGATAATTTTTGAAATCATCAATAGATTTTTGTAAAATTTGGCTTGCGTGTCCACACCTTTACCCCACAGAGCTCTACTGTTTTTGAGACTCATCCACTCAAAATTAAGGGGGCAGGGGACAAAAATGTGAAGAGCGAAAATTTTGAAGAAATCTCAAAAATACATGTGGGGAATCAAATTAAAGAGAATTTTAACCCCATTCTGAGTACAGTGTTTAGGTATGGAAATTTTACAGCTTTGGGATACCAGAACCTAAAAGTATATGCTACTAAAATTTTGAAAATATCCGTGCCGGGTAATCAAATTAAACAGAATTTTAACCATAATCTGAATATAGTATTCAACTGTGGAAATTAAAAAAATTTGAACATCAGGGTCCAAGAAAGGTATAAAACTTTTCGAAAATTGTAAAAATCGCTACCGAATATCAGTCTGAGGTGAATTTCTACCTATCTCCAAAAGTAGTGTTTACAGTGAAAATGTTTTAGAATTAGTGACACTATGGATCAATGGATCAAATGGAAGTCAACATTTCTGAAAAAATTGTAAAAGCCTATGTGGAGCACCAAACTGTGATGAATTTTATTCAAAATATGAACTAAATATCTTTAATAATTTGACAAAATTAATATCTATCAATATCTCTTACAAATTTTGGATTGCCCTCAAGTTTGTAACCCATGTTTGCCAAAAATTTTCATATTGTTATCAGTATTACATTTGCGAAATGTACCCCTGGTAGGCCCTATACAAATCTAAGGAAACATACACAAACTTAAAAACTAAGACTAATAAACAGAAAACAAAGGCAGTGTTTGGGATTTAAGTATATGTTACGACGGTCTAACTGATGGTCGTATGGTACAGTGAAAACAAAATTCAAGCACTTAACAAACACTTGAAAATTCTAGAGGATACTTCACCACCATTTCTCGAAGTAGAAACATGTACCTTTGGGCTAGTTGAGAAGCTTGTCGAACAACACTATCGAATGTACGAGAATGTTTCGTATTACGTAATACTGACTCGCATGTTAAGTGTCACGTACGCACACAAACTTTACAGCTGGGCTCTGCTGGGATAGCCGAGAAACATGTAGAACGTTCTGTAATAGCGTAACACTATATTGCACCAAATAAACATTGATTGCCTGCTTTACAACTGTTACTTTCCTACAATAAACATTGATTGCCTGCTTTACAACTGTTACTTTCCTACAATAAACATTGATTGCCTGCTTTACAACTGTTACTTTCCTACAATAAACATTGATTGCCTGCTTTACAACTGTTACTTTCCTACAATAAACATTGATTGCCTGCTTTACAACTGTTACTTTCCTACAATAAACATTGATTGCCTGCTTTACAACTGTTACTTTCCTACAATAAACATTGATTGCCTGCTTTACAACTGTTACTTTCCTACAATAAACATTGATTGCCTGCTTTACAACTGTTACTTTCCTACAAAAAATTACTTTTCTAAGAAAATTATTAATTTTATTTAACTTTTACTACTTTCTGAGGTACACCAAAACCTCCGTTGACCATAACGGGGTATGGTAAGGTCATCTCCTCGTGATGTTTATCGGCTAACGGCCAACACCCATAACCTAGAAAACACAAATTTAAACATATTCCGTTCAAATTTATGAGGGTAAAGTTATTATAAAATAACTCAGAGGGCTTACGAGTAAATTTGGGTTCTACGTCAGCTTGGAATAAAATTTCAATCTGAATTTTTATAACGATCAAAAAATGTTGACTATTTGTGGACGACAACCCGCTGCAAACATAGGCTATATCTCCAGGAGAACTGTTACAATGAGTGCAGTGTCAGTCTCAGTGGAGACACATTACAGCAAGGTCGCCGGTTACACATCGTAGAAACTGATGGTTTAAATGATCTGAGGCTTTATTGGTGTCGTGTACCTTCCTTATAAGGTACCTCATACACACAAACGCAATTTATATACTGTAATACGTTCATTTATTGACTTCTTTCGTGTAGTTGGTGTAACAGTACTAGATCGGCGACCTTGAAACAGTAATCTGATGGCGGCTGGTGCGCTCATCTGTTGTAATTAATTTTTTTTTTAGCCGTTTGTCATTGATCTGCCGATCGCGCAGTAGTTGTAGTAACAATGAAGGCATGTTTTTTTCCAACAGAATGTGGTTTTGCTTACTTGGTTGCAGAATGTGTAAATATGCTCAGCACCAATTTTCTGCTTCGCATCTCCGTTTCCTGAACAAGGTAATTATTGTTTAATTCAAAATTAGGAGTAACCATGCTTTTGAAGACGGTAGTGAAGTGTATTATTAATCAGGGGAATTTTGCTTCGCTTCCCTCCGTTTGCAGAATTTAATGTGGCTTTTATGCGGTCACTCTAGTGCGGTGGCAAACAAGTGGTAACATCTCTCTATTTGCCGCTTGGGCCCTGCGTTAAACTGTGAGCACCAGTCAGTAAGCACACACCGTTGGCACATTTTGTAAAGTCTAAACCAATCTGTTATGATTTATAGCTGGAGAAGTTCACATTTCAGAGTATGGTTTAAAAATATATTAATATTGTTTCAGTTAACGAATAAGAAATGAGAAAGCCAATCTAGTAAAGATAGGTGTGTCTAAATTGTTTTGATGAAACTTAAAACTAAGCTTCATTGATACGGGTTTAATAGTTATTTCTGATGAAATAACAAGAAGACTGCAGGAAATGGTTTTGGATATGCTGACGCTTCTTTAAATTCATATAGTTTCTGTAAGTTTTCAAAAATGTTCTATACCTTTTATGAATTCCTTACAGTTGGTTATTTTTAATTAACATTAAGTATTTTGTAGCAGTCCATGAAGCAATAAAGTAAAATATAATTTTGTCTATTTGATTGAAATGAATCTTTGTGAATGAGATTATCTTTGCTAACATAACTCAGCGAATATATTAGAATAGGTTTATGATACGAATCTAATCATTGCCAAAAATAATTGTTAACTGTATTCATTATACAATAAGACATGTATGTACAAATTCTTTATAAAAATAACAAGGAGGGTACTTTTAAAAAGATATGGTAAAGGTATTAACAATATCATCATGTACGTATTCAGCTGACATATGAGGCATTTAAACAAACGGATTAAACGCTATATGAAAAGTGAGACACCTGAAGAAGTCATTCCTCATACACTTTGTGGGCTTAGAAGGCATTTTACAATCCTATATTACTTAAACATGCATAAACGTACCCGGCGTAATTGCAGGAAAGAAGATGTCGTCACTTGACGTATAAAACTTAATATAACAAACATTAAGCGATCCCCCAATGTTGTTTGAGTAAGACTGTGATGAGCCATCTGATAGCCGTTGTGCTGCGTAATTAGTTATAAATAATATAAAACACTGAGTAAAACAAACTAGTCACTCCTACAAGAATCCCAGTACAGTAGCATGTCGGTTTTTACGTTGATAGTAACTTTTAAATTAGGGCAACAGGACAACCAGTTAATTGTGAGTTAATGTATTAGATACTAAAATGTGATACGCGTACTTTCAACTGTTAAACTGCAATTTAGTAAACTTAATGAGTCAGTGATTGATGTTGTTTACTCTGAGTTTCGTAATAGATATTTTAATTTAGAAGTGACAATTTTTATGCTAAGTGTTATTTAGATTACAAAATATTAAAATAAAACAGATGGGTGATTTCTTCTACCTGTTTTCTTTTCCTATCAACTTTATTCTACCTGATAAATGCCGCTATCCTCCTAACACACGTGTAAGTTCTGTAGGAAATAGGTGTGACGGTGACTCTTGAGTGGTGGACCAGGCAATGAAAAGGGCCACAGCTGTCACATAGGCCTATAAACTTATTAGACAAGTTATCAATCTGCGCAAGATAAAGGATTTTTAGAGAGTGAAAACAAAAGCTGAATAATCGATATGTTCAGATTAGAAGATGCTGTAACACTTTTAACCGAAATGGTATGGTCAATAGGACAATCTGCTCTTATGAAAAGGAGATTCCTTGAAATGACACGATATGAGAGAAGGAAAATTGAATTGATGGTAAATAGACATTTGGATATTATGCTAACTGGGTAGCTGGAGATTCTGCAAACTAGAAAGCGTGAAATTGAAAAGGATAAAGACTTTCAAACAGTTGGGTATCTGAGATATTAGTGGATCTAGAATCCACTGATAACAATACACTTAGGATAACGCTAGTGAAAACAGCTTTCGTGGAAACGAAGAGACTGCTAAGCCAACACAACACTGGAAATAACTCAAAACAAAATGTCCTAAAGTATTCGGCTGTAAATGGTTGTGAACGTGAGAAGAAGAGGAATAAGATGCGAGTAGCGGATTCTTCAACGTGATGCAGGAGAAGAACGCAGAAGATTTTGTGAAGTATAGTGTGATAAATGATGAAGTTTTTAATAGAATACACGGGCAAAGAGATTGTGAAAAAGTGTCATCCGAAAGGTTCGGATAGCACCTTGTTTTGGCTGCTTAATTGAAACAATGGCTTTCTGACTACGATGTTAGAAAGTTGGTTTGGTGCTAAGATGTTCCTGGGTGTAATAGCTGCCGAGATGAGTTTGAACAGAGGGCGAGGCGGAAACGGCTTCGAAATATGGTCATCCGTCAGTCCAAGTTGTAAGGAGAAGTGTTTTATGAATTTCTGACTAGCGTAATCTATTAACTTAATCCAATAGATTTGCAGTGAATCATAGATGAAGCGATTTCCTGAGGTTAGAACTGATTGTTATAACTAGCATTAATAACCAAAGGTTTGCAGACTGTTGGTTACAATATGAAGGGCGCCGCCTTCAAGCCGCCTATCTGTCTGCCAGGAGAAAGGCAATGACGGGATAGATACCGTAATCACGTGGGTGTACGTGCACACACACACACACACACCACACACACACACACTGATTTAATAATACTGTGTTTTATGTTATGCACAATGTAAATTACCATCGACCCGGCGTAATATTAATAACTTATCTTGCCTCGTGTTTCATAATAATGAACTCCATTTGCATACGTATATACACGTGTATACGCCAGCCGGTAGAGTATTGTGGTTGTTGTTGCAGTGGTGTATTAAAGGTTACCAACGCAACTAAACATAAATCTGTTTTGTTTATCATGATCACTAGTTGTGTTCTCTTGGTTGTGACCTTTCAGTTCGTATCGAATTATTTTTTTGTTTTTATCTTATTTAACCAACTGAACGTTTCTGCTAACTGTGGTGGCGAGTTCTTGAGGATGCAACATCGTCCTATGTTTACAACTAGTCCGGATTAAATTAGGGAAGCAGGTTAGGACTAGTTTACTACATATTCTGAAAACACATCCGAAAACTAAATACGACTTAGTTTTTTACGAGTAAATAAATAAATATTTTCTTTAAATTAGTCTTGAATAGCATTCTGGAGAGTTAATGCAGAGTCGAATTACCAACATAGTTAAAAAACACTGTTTTTGATTCTTTTTTTTTTAACTTTGAGTATTTATTTATCAAAACTGTATAATATTTCGAGTTCGTGGAGACTGATAATAATAATTAATATGCCGTTCTCGAACCGGAATCTTGTTTATTAGAATCTCCATGAAACGTAATGTAAATGTCTAGTTCTGCAATCTATAAATGTCTAGGGCTGTGTACCGATTGTATAAATTTTCATCACGATTTTTCTCACCCTTTTGGCTGTTATATGTAGGCGAATATATCTCTTATACACAATTTAGACTACACTTCTTATATCTGTTGGATTGGTAGCTTTTGTACATATTGTCTCCAGTACTATGTTGTTCTACTTCCTAAATGACGGAGCGTATTTTCAGTTCATTTCTGATGCCATAATTTCGGAATCTAACTCTTCTTGATTCGTCCAGTAATCCTCACTTCCACCGTTTAGAATTTTCTGTTCTTTCTTGGATATTGTCCAAGATTCAGTTCCACATAAGAGTCACGAGTTTGGTGCATTTATTAAACTAAACGAAACCAAAACATCTACTGTAGCTTTAGTTTTGCATTCTGTCTGGTATTATGTGACCTAAAGTTCTGATTAATATTATCAGAGATGGCCTGAAATTTGTGAATTTTGTTTTCCACATCAGTACCTAGATAATATTGATACTGCAGCTGAGTAATTACATTCTGGCACCTGTGCAATAAATTCCTCGCATATGATAATTTTGGCTCTAACAGTATAGCCTACTTGCCGGAAAGGATCATGTTGCAATTTGACATATTTCTTACATTAGTTTGTTACGCCTTTTTGTAGTTTATACTCACCACTTCGAAAATGATCAAACAGTAAATGTTTGTGTAAATAGATAGATCCTATTGAATTCCAGGTTCAACTTCTGATTTCCATTTCATGAATCCATTTCCGTTCTATTTCAACGACGTCAATCTACAGTCGAAAAAACAGTGGTGACACAATGCATCCGTTTTACGCCTTGATTGATGTTTATTTCTAGTACCTTATTCGAACCAGAGTCAATTGTAATACCTATAATACAAATGTTTTTGTATCCTTATATACGCTTTTGACGTCGGTAATTAGGTGTTGCTGATATTCTCTGTTCGAGATAACATGCCAGAACATGTTATCCTGAAACATGTTTCCCTGTCTACCCTGATGGAGACCTTCTGAAAACTAATAAATGCCGAATTCGTTTCTAAACAAAGGTAGCAACTCTTTTTTGGAACACACTGTCGCTACATGATCGTTTTACGAGCTTATTCCGACTGTTATGGCTGATAACAGTTTATTCAGAATTTCTGAGGAGACTTTGTAAATAGCATTCAACAGGCTGCCGCGTATTGTATTTAATGTATCATATTGGCTTAAATTTTATTAAACTGTACGCTAATGTGAAGTGTAATCCTATGGCTGAATGTCTATATAATAATATATCCAATATATGGCTATATAATAATATATGTCTATATAATATATTGCAAGTCCGAGTTTATGCGTATGTGGTGTATGAGATGATTATTGCTAATTCCTATTGTTAATTTATCGGTGCGTAACTATTAAATAGCTCAGCGACACCAGAGTATTAATGAATGCGTACTCTGCGAGACACACGATTGTCGCCGTCGCCGCTGGCCCGTCACCCGTCCAGCGTGGCGTGAGCTGTCGCGATGAAGATCATCGACTACTGTTACGGAAGGAATAATTATTACTACTTTATGGTTCGGGTTACGATGATGATTCATACAAGAAATTATTACTAAACCATTATGCGTATTATTAAACCATCTTCTCCGCGAGGGGTGTTTATAATGATTAGATAAAGATTTTATTCACCCTTTTACTTTAACGTTTTATCTGCGCTCAGAATTACACGCTCCACTTAGGAAACATAGGTTTTCTCGTAAACGTCGGTCTGCCACGTTTCCGGTGAATATGTTAACGTCGCGTACGGCACGCAATCGCTACCGGGTGTTAATGCGAATCCGCAAGAAGATTAATATGAAATAGTTCGACTTCATCACTGGCCTTTCAGAAACCAGTCGTATTAATTTCGCTCGTATGTAATAATCTTATAATCTCATTCGACAGGTGGGAGTGGAAGCAAGAAAATTAAAACAAACAGAACGGTAAGTGCATGTTTCCGGACGGTCAACTTCTCTACCGACTAACAGGCTGACTGGGAAAGAAAAAGATAAAATTTTGACAGTTGTTTAGACTTTCTAGGCAAACTCACTATAAGCTCTCAGGGAAGCAGGCAAATGTCCAGGGACAGAAGTTTGGATTTTCAATAATAGGATGACTGTTAAGTACTGTGGTATAAAGATTTGTTCTGGAGAAGAGTAGGAAAGCATTCGATCAGCAGAGGACAGATTAGTGCTAATTCTTAAAAATAATTTTTCGGTGAAGGGTTTGTGAGGATCGGTCAAAAATATAACACAAACTTTAACTTACTTATGTCGACGTTTCGACAATGTTTATTGTCATCATCAGGACCTGTGTATAAATACAAAAGAAATGTCAAACACAACAGAAGAATTATTTGAGTGAACGAATTTATAGAGAAAGAGTCCTGATTTCTATAGAGTCCTGAGTCCTATTTATATACACAGGTACTGATGATGACAATAAACATTGTCGAAACGTCGACACAAATAAGTTAAAATTTGTGTTATATTTTTGACCGATCCTCACAAACCCTTTACCGAAAAATTCATTGATTGACGGTCACTACGAATTTAAGGACTTAAAAATAATGTATTCACACACACACACACACACACACACACACACACACACACACACACACACACACACACACACACACACACACACACACAAAGAAGACGAACAGTTATGAAGTTGCCAGCAATAATCATATGTACAACGTAGCTTCTCGATTAACATTAATAATTTGTAAATGTGTATGTGTGGGTGTAAGTGAAAGAGATAGAGCGTTCGATAATGTGCATGAGGAGAGGTATAGTCCAGTACTTTTCCCGAGTTTTCGCGTTGCAAAAGGGACGTTTGCGAGAGCGAGGTGAGCCGGTGCGAGCGGAGCTGACGACTGATGTGTCTAACAGTACCTGTTGATGTGTGCGAGATAGCGTTTTGTTTTTGTGGCCAACGTTAAGGTTTAACACCCAGGGCTCCCCTGCCCTGTCCTTACCCTCTCCAACGACTCTCGCCTCAGGGCAATCTGTGCAGGTGTTAGCTTGTTGTAACACAACTATACAGCGTTGCCACGTCGCCTCTCTCTGGGCTACCGATTGCTGCCATCAGTAGCTACGTGACTCCTCTCTCTCTCTCTCTCTCTCTCTCTCTCTCTCTCTCTCTCTCTCTCTCTCTCTCTCTCTCTCTCTCTCTTCCCGAAATCGGCATAAAACCGGTTTGAATATAGTGCGTTAATAATTATATATATTAATTTGATTACAACGTCATGATAGACATTTAATTAAATGGCCCACGCATTGATTTTATAATTCGTATAATATTACATAGTATGAAAACTTCATAAAACGTGCGAGTAAACTAATGAAGCCTACTATTACGGGTTGCTACCATTGCTTGTTCTTATTACAATATTACAACACGTGTCCGTTCTCGAACTTAGGTGCAGAGTCCCAACTGCCAGTCTGCTACTGACAGCTTAACGTGATTGACTTGATGAGTAGGAGGATTTGTGTAAAATGTAGATACGTAAATTTACATAAGTAGGGCTACTATGTATCTGGTCTGCTCTCTCTCTCTCTCTCTCTCTCTCTCTCTCTCTCTCTCTCTCTCTCTCTCTCTCTCTACGTCTTTCTTTTACGTCTGCCGCACAACTCTGTATATCTATCTCTTAATTGATAATGGTAGAAATATATATTTTTTTTTAAATTCACCTTTATTGTTTATAGCAGTATTATCTGTACCTTGTGTACGAGGATAGCTATGTGATTTTAATATACCCACTAGAATTATACAAAAATATATTTTTGCATTATAAAATTCAAAACTTATATGCACACACATGCCTACATAATGAGTTTCTGATGTAAAAATTGATTTTCGCTGACTATATAATGAATACAGAGGCAATTCTACAGAAACTACGGATTACGCAGAAATCCATGTATAGGACTTCAGAAAACGAGATGGGACAAGATTGACTGGCCCAATTAAATAAAGAGAACAATCGGCTGTGTAAGACTGTGTAACGGTAATACTTGGTCACCTAGGTTAAAAGGAGCATAAAAGATAGAGTAACAAAAGTCTTTGAAATACTGAGATAAGTATTGTTGTTGTCCAGTAAAGCGGACAAGTCTCTGAGAAGACAAATCCTGGATGATGACTAGCTGTTGGCACAGCAGAGATCTGGCAATTGCTAACGACGACGATGGTGATGATTATGACAACGACGATCAGGGCAAGGAGAAAGAGTAGAAAAAAGAAAAAGAAGAAGACGATGACGACGACGACGACGACGACGACGATGATGATTATGATTAAGAATTAAACCACAGTGTAAATATGTGTGCCAGACAGCCACGTTGGCTACTAGATAGGAGGCCAGGATACCGACTCTTCGAAGGTCGAAGGAATGATCTGGTTAAATACTGTGGTACAGTGAACTGGTGAGATTTTCTGTGGATGGAAATTACTGGAAAAAGATTTAAGAGACACGTGCTAATGATGACTACGTTAACTCAGTTGTTAAATATTGCTGGCACTTAGTATACAGTGATCTTAATTCTTACATTTGATGAAACCGTGTTAATAATGGGTACATCCATTGACTCAGCTCAGGTCGACAGAAACGATTTAGTCGGAGAAGCATTCGACCCACTATTTAAAAATGGTAATAACTGTGCTCCAACCACTGAGCCGTCGGAATCCACTAGTAATCCTTAATGCAATTAAATTTTAACACACATAGTATAGTATCATGCATAGTATCGTTTGTGCATAGTATGATAACGATACTATCACCTTTATCGTTACCATTTGCTTCAACCATTAAACCATATGAGCTGTGTAAGAAGTGGATACGGTAATTCGTCCAACATTTTGGTATATCTTTTGTCGGGCTTCCAACATACGTAAATCTTACAGATTTTGTACTGAAAAATTGTTCTGGGAAGAGTTTATCATACTACTAATATGAAAATAAAAATTCATATGCTCGGGAACGTTACAACGTAAAAATGATAACGTGAAACCACGAAAATCATAAATTCAAATTCTGTGTTTTTCATTAGAGAAATGTCGACACTGTATAAAATACACCTATAATATAAGTAAGGGATTATAAACTAAAACAACCCGGTAGCAATTAAATCGTAAAATTCTGCCAGTTTTTATTTACGTTCTGAGCGGCCGTGTAGAAATACTGAACGAGCGAGTTGTCAGATTTAAGTCAAAAGTTTGGCATTTATCTATGAGTCTACCTGTCAGTGTGTCTAACAATATTATATAATGTGTGAAATATAAAGTAATATATTTAAACTAAATCTGCAGGATTAACGAAAGATTTCGCACGCAGTCGACCTTTGTTTTAAACTTTCTATACATGCTGTAAGATTAGATTAAAGAATATTTAAAAACAGAGATATTTGTATCATTTAAGTTAAAAAAAGAGACAGCCAATTTAAAAATTTCGCACATTGAAAAAGTTTTGTCATTTTAGCTTTAGGTAAAAGTTGGGAATTGATTTTTTTTAATCACACCCTAACTGGCTTATAACCATGTGTTCCTTTTAATCCTTCACCGTTCAAACAAATAATGTACAGCGGACATCTGTTTGTGTTTATAAATTGGGCGGTTGTTTTGGGCAACTTGCAGTTCTGTGTTTTGCGTCGTAGCATCTCAGTAAGTGCCTCACTCATCGTATGTAATATCATTTAGTTTAAACAAATGAGTAATTCATAATAACATATATTCAGATAGTTTGAGACTCGGTACAGTTGTCATCCGCGTTTTTGCATAATTTACGCTTACGTGAATAGGTAATGTATATACCTAAGTATGTGTTTGTTTGTGGGGGGGGGCGTATATTCGTGTGGGAATGAGAGTGTAATGAGAGTTGGGGGAGTGTTGGAGTGCCATTGCTAGAAATAGATAAACTGAGAGAGAGAGAGAGAGAGAGAGAGAGAGAGGAAGGTTATATACCAAATGTTATAACCCGGAGATTTTAAAGAGAGCGTTGTTATCTACAAATTTGTTATTAACAGAAAGTTCAGTCTACAGTTTTTAAGCTCCTTTGTCACCTGGTTTCTTGGTTTACAGGTTCACCATTGGTGTATACTACATGAAATTATTTTAAATCAGTTAGATTTACAATGCAAGATTTGTTAATGTATAATAAAGGCAAGATCGCACAAATGTAGACTATTAATTAATAATGTAAAGTAAGATTTAAAAGGAAATATATTTTTATTAATTTCCTACGAACATGTAGGGGAAAGAAAGTTGAGTTCGAGTTATGTTCGTTGTGGTTTGGAGATGAAGGGTTGCATGGTGATGGCTAGTTAGAAATCCAGTTTTTTGGTTTTGGTCTCGTGAGTTTAGTACCATTGCCTGCACTGGTGTAGAAAAGAAGCATGCAGGAAAAACCGAGACACCATTCATTCTTCAAGGTGAGGAATCTATGCGCTTCATTAATTTTCAGTATTCACAAAGTAGCAGACATTAACACTTTACTATAACCTGAACGACGTAAATGTAATACCATATTTTTAGAAGAACGTTATGTGTACCTTCATACTCTACTCTCCATTTCACTACAATTAATTGTAAAGCAAGCCAATTGTAAAGCAAGCCAATTTAAAAAAAAAAAAATTGTTATAAAGATTGGACCTATCATGATTTTAGACGGTTGGTTAAACCATTAAACGCCAGAGTAATCTATAATAAAAAGTTAACACTTCTACAAAAGCAATCATATTCGTATTACAGTAATTCTCCTACGTTGTATAATATCCATTATGCTCCATACACAGCGAATAAAGAATCCATTAAGTAAACTTATTCACAGGCATGTAATGTAGCCTACAACATAATAGCACTCTGGTAACACTCCACTAAAAACTTATTGTAATTTCTTGTGTAAACATTTATTAAAGCTGACTGGCTCATTTTGTCGCTACCTGTGTTTACATAAGCTCAAGCCAGGTCGCCTGTGGCATAACAAATACTAGAAACTATACAGCTAGAAGCTAGAATACTAGACGTTTTGACATTAATCGAGGAAGTTTTCCGGAATATGTTAAGAGTCAATTTGCTTTTCCTAGAATGATTCAGCGATTGTTGACAGTCATCCACAACAACGTATCTCCCTGGAACACCTAAGTGAAAATAATTTAATTTCAAACCTAACTAGAAACAAGTACTCAAGACCTAACTGGAATTATTACTCGTATGTATCACAACGCGGAACACTATTAAAAGAACAAGTTACTTAATTTGTACCTCTTCTCACTCATTATACAATATGTGACACCTTACAGTTTGCACACTGCTTTCTCATGCGCATCAAAATCCGCAGTGAACTACACACTTTTTTAAAATTATAATTTGCATTTAGTTTTTTGTTTTCTAATATTTTTAACTGATTTTTGAAAACAAATTTTTCACAGATTTTACTTACATTAGAACTATAACTAAGTGAGTTGCTGGTTTCTCCCAACCAGGCTTCAAACCCTAACACATCCATTCATCCATTACATAGACTACATGGATATCCTGGTGAAGGGCACCAGCTGAAGCCCAGAGCACAGAGGAATGATGTTGGACCGGTTCGACTCTGACTTGTCACAAGTGTGACTAGCAATTAGTGTTCATCCTGTGGATAACGACTAGCAGTCACATATACGGCAATCTTCACAATAACTGGAAGCAGATGTAGTACATTTTTACGTTTTATTATAGTCAAACTGTCTAAACGTAGTGTATTTACAGGATATATTTCTTTAAAATGCTTGAAATCATCCTCGAGTTATACAGGTTGCATTTTTATTATTATTACCGGATTCTACCAATCAAACCACTTTACGCTATCATATCGTGCACTGTCATTTCTTATCTTACTTATTGCACCATTAGTTTTGTCTTATTATGTCATTACTTACTTCTGGACACTATACCGTTATTATATATTCAAAATAGCTTTCTTCAGATTCTAATGCCAGCTATTCCAGGACACTAGTTTAACAGACTGACTGACTGTCCGGATACTAGCTTTAGACGAAGCAAAAGAAAGTAAAACGTACTTAAGACTCGCTGAAAGAAATCAAAATATTTTGGTTTTAGGACAAATTAGTTACATTGTAGCGTAGTATAAACTGCTGCGTGATTTCTATAACTGTTCTAGTTCGTAACTGAACCTGATGCACTGCCCATCATTATCTCTAACTTGGCCAAAAGTTTTCCTCACTACTCGACGCTCAAATATGCCAAAACTTATTTAAGTGACAGTCAAGGACAGAATTGTTTTTTAATAATGAGTGTTTCATCAAAGTGCAATTATATCATCATCAATGTACAAAGATTAGGTGCTAACATCTGTATGGTTTCACATTCATTTTGTTTCATTGTGCACATTCGGTTTCAGATCACAGTTGACTTCGCAACAGCATATAAGTATTTATTAACTTTACTAATCGTATAATTAACGTAGGCGTATATGCTAGATAGAGTTGCGAATTTCGGTTCTACACTTTTCTTCAGAGATGAAGAAGAATACTAGTAGCCATTTCAATATTATCCTTCCTTCCGCATACATGCCATTTTGGGGGACTGTTCTGGTAGTAGTCCTAAATTATCTGTTACTGACCGTTACGGTCACCAATAACAATTTTAGATCTGATTGCCATTTACTTTTTAGATTATTGTTTTATTTTGCTTTGTTAACACACGTGTCCCTGTTTCAATTTTCACAATATTTTACAAAGTATATGACGTTCTTTGCAAGTCTTTGCTCTTCTGAATATTCCTCAAAATACGCGCATATTATTGTGGTAATTATTTATTACATAAGGTAAATCCACATAAATCAAAATAAAAAATCAACGTTGTGTGTTGACTTCATTAGTGGGAACAGGAAAATACGAAATATTTTTCTGTTATTAGAGAGAAAAGACCTGTTCGTGTTGTATGCGTTTTGCATGTGTGTGTGTTTTAGATGAAGTGTCACAACATAAACCTCAGAACCAAAAACAAAACAAAAACCCAGTAAGTATTGTATAGGTAGATACTGCCGGTTTGTTTGGGTAAAGTTGGCAACGCTGTAGGTGGTTGACCAGGTGGCGGGCGACGGGCAGATCCCGATCCCAATCACGGCACAGCACTACACTGTCCTCCGTGTTCGCGATAGACCGTGAAAAGTAACCCAGAAAACCGTGGCCGACCCATTGTGCGCCCAATTGTCGTCAGCTTGAGAAATCACGTACAGGTGTTTCCATGCTAATTCACGTCTACGTTTATTTTTCTTTTTTCTCCCCATTCTTCCACCTACACTCGCTGCCGTCTTATTATTATAATTTTTACTTTTTTCCTACGGCTTCGTCTTCAAGTATACTTCTGTTTTTTTACCTTTTTATTTTATTGTACTTTATTTTTTGTTTGTGTCTACAATGAACACCTGTTGAAATTGGCTGTTGACTCACAGACCCGATTTTATGCCACACAATAAGCTTTTGGTGTTAATGAACAGTAGCATGTTATTGAAGTATATAATGCGCTCTCGCGCGCGTACTTTTATTATCATTCATTTATAAAAGAAACATTAACATAAAATATTATGGTTTAATATTACCTTAGTAATATGTGCTTTAAGGCACATTGTTCGTGTAATCGAAGTATTATCATATGAGGCACGACAAATTTATTAAAGTAAATGTTATTTCCAAAATAAACATACAAATAAGGGACATTTAATAGGATGTAAAATTGTTAAAGGTTTATTTCAATGAAAAATAAACGGATTACAAACAATATAGTTATAAGACAATATTGGCAATATTGTTATTAGAACAAGTTATGCATGTTAACGTAGTTTTATTTTTTATATAAATAATAAAAAACAGCAATGCAGTGTAGTGCAGTGTGAAAGTGAGTAAGTGTTGTGCGCGTCACGAATATTGTGAAGATAGTTAACAATAAACCAGTTAACAGGCACACTATAAATCATTTATATTCGTGTGCAAATTGGAATAACTATTAGTAACTAATTATTTTAATATTAAAGAAATTGTAATAGTATTTATTAAATTGAGGAGCGGTCGTGGCGTAGTGGCTAGCGTGTGGCGCTGCTACGCTGTCGACGCGGGTTCCATTCCCGCCGGGGCCATCTGATTTAGATACGACCGTTCCCCCTCGTAAGGCGATGGCAAACCAGCGAGAGGTATCCTGCCTAATATAAACCCTCCCTAACTGTGCCGTTCGGATCCGGCGTTAAACTGTAGGTCCCATATACGAGATAGTGCCATATACCAGACACTGCTACATGATAGACTGTGTGAGAGATTGCGTAACTCACACGGCTCACCCGTGCGTCATTTTTATAAGTTAAAACTTTCTAGATTTTACTAGAAAATCGACCACGTGCTGCTGAACATGAACTTCCGGTCTCTCACCTCGTACCTGTGAGAGATTCCGTAACACACGCACCACGGGTGTATGCGGGGAGGGTACAGACCAGTCGAAAGACTGAAGGACCCAATAAAAAAATATTAAATTGACAAGATAATTAGCCAATCAATCGCATACAGTTGAAAACTTGTGGTTTGGAAAGGTCTAGGAACCGGAAGTTCATGTTCAGCAGCACGTGGTCGATTTTCTAGTAAAATTTAGAACGTTTTAACTTACAAAAATGACGCACGGGTGAGCCGTGTGAGTTACGCAGTCTCTCACAGTCTTTCATGTAGCAGTCTCTGGTATATGGCAGTATCTAATAAGGAGTCTTTCGGAGTCGGAGTGTATCGTCGAGGGAGCGGCTGAAGTAGACCACGAAAATCAGGCACGGCGTTCGAGATCTTCAACGACCGATGGCTGTTAATGAGGGCTGAATCAGGAGCGACGTGGACGGACACAATGCCCGTGAGGTAATCCCGAGATAGACATCCCAACTTATGAGGACAACGGCTGGTGTGAAAGCAGGAGCAGACCCGCGAGATCGTCCGGACTAATCCAACTCTACCCAGCGAATTCAGGAAAGTTGAATTATAAATCTCTTTATAAACTTCATCAAACACATAAAGACCCTTTCAGTAAATTACTATCAAATATTTCAAATTTATATATTTTTTGAAATCATAATTTTTTCATTTACTGTATCTTTTATATAAAAAAAGAAATAACCAATAAATGTATTAAATCACCCAATCAAAATTTATTTCTGCAATTGCAATCAGACCTGTTACCTGACTGATATATAGAGCTATATTTATATAACGACTAACAGTCACATATATGTCTTCTCACAGTGTAAAGGAGCTCCCTGGTTGAAGTGACTTTTGCGGTTTCGGAAAAGCAAGATTAAATAGCTCCTGCTGTATCTTCATCCGAGAAATAAATTTATCTTCCTACAATAATTGCCTTACCGTAGGAAGCAGAGAATTGAAAAACGCTACATCTTCATCATTATTATGAAAGGTTCCTTAAGTTTTCCTTTTTCTAGTTCAATGAGTTGCTTACCGATTTCACACTGTAAAATAATTTTCTTTATGTAACCTGTTTTAGTGATAGTTTGTGCTGGACGTAAAGCGCCAGAAACATAAGAAGCTGCTGATTATGGTGATGGTGAACGCACCGGAATGAATGTTCATTATCAAAGCAGTAACTTCTACTTGCTCTGTAGAAAGGGTTCTACATTCTAGCTTCTTCATAGCGATCAGGAGATTTTGTTTGAGCAACTGCAGGGGGATAAGGAATTGTCCGTAACGGTAAAGTTACTGCTCCTTTCGCAGAATGTGAGTTGTTCTTGGAGAAACAACAATTTTTGATAATATGACACTGACTGTTAACTTCATCTGATGTAGCATCACCGGATCGATTTATACTCTTCTACAAGCTGTCTGTTGAATGCTTGTCGTAGATTCTTCCAGGTATTTCTGACTTGAGTGAGGTATTTCCATAGGAGAGAGGGAAGTCATGTGATTCGAGTGAACCACCCAGGTAGCACGCTACCTTACTACATTGCAGTCTACAATGTAATGTTTTGTTTTTAGACATTATTTTGTTTCTGTCTCGATCTTACACTAAGCTGCACAGTAATACAGTACAGTAAGCATCATCGACATGATCACTCCTATTTAAAGCTATACATTTGTTGTAACATCACTGTCGTACAGTAAGCATACATCTTGTCAACAAAAAAGTTTCTGATTGTTTCTCAATAAATAGCAGTTTAGGAGATGTCACATTAGCCTTTTCTTCTACAAAATTGTTCAGATCTAACCTTCTAACTTTCACATATAAATTGGATTTAAATAGTTCTAAAACTTCAAAAAATATTTGGATGATGATGATAACAATTTACGTTAAAATCGGCGTTGGAAATCGAGAAGCGTTAGTGGTTTTATACAAATCTGAAGACGCCTGTGACAACATGATTAGTGGAAACTGGCTGTTCTCGCTAACAAATGTATCAAATAAATAATCACAAAATGTATATCAACATTAGCGTTATTGGACTTAGCTGCCATTAAATCTTGAACAGAACAGTCACTAGTTTCACTCAGGTTTTAAAAAACACAAACCGAATACGTATTCCAGCCACTTTCCAAATTAATCCTCCACTCTTCTCTAAAGAACAGAAGTCTCAGCTTTTGTATTGCTTGTCCTAAATGGAAACTACAGTCTCGTATAATTACCGTCCGAAATACGATGGAAAGGCAATATAAACTGCCTCCTCCAAGTCCACTATGAATTTTAAAAGGAAAACCATTGACTGGAAGAATACATTTCGACTTTTAATTTCTCTAGAAATTTTATGTATGTTTCACACGTTTTGTTTAGCAAAGGCGCATAAACTAAAGGTAGGCCTATGTAAATACCGTTCACTAACCATGAATGATGTACAGTTGATAGAAATACAGTACTTCGCACATTACTGAAAATTTTACTGTGCAGGTAACAAGTAATTATATCGTTATTGACGTCATATCATGATTCGTTGCGGTTAGACGTTATATTTAACCGTTGCAATAGATTAGAACTTATTCGCGAGAAGAGGGTAGTTTGTGTTACACGCACGACTTCTTGTAGTTTACGTTTCGACGAATGTGATAGATATCAACAGCGGTGAGTAGGTCTATATTTCCTTCACTGAAGTGAGCCAAGATCTTCGTGGGGGTTTCATGTGGACGTTTGGTTGCTTTTCTCTTGCACGCATTGCTAACTTGCAGATGCTTTAAGTTGACATCTTTATGATTATGACATTAAAATGTTTTGTTAATGTCACAAATATTCAGTGTTTCCCCTTCGGTGTACAGACTCGCTTGACGTTTATTGTCCGTACAGTGCCAAGTTACAACATTGCTTTTAGATATACGAGTCCAATAAAAATTTTAAATTATCCACCACTTATAAGTTTCGCACTAGCCTATAAGTTTGTATAAGCTATACACGAAATTGACATCCATTATCCTCAGACTCTCTTTAAAAACACAAATGTCAAGTCTTCGTACAAGACTGCGAAAACGTTTTACAAGAAATTTGTACTCTTAGCCATACTTAACTGGACATTAAATTCTCATTTTCTGAGAATCGTTTAAACTGTTGCAGAAAACTAGAAGCCCTAGACCAAAACCGCCTTAATACCATCTGTCTACCTGCCCTGACACTCGGTCTAGAAACTGGATCATCTCCTCTTATAGGAACGCGCACACCGTCAGATAGCATTTCCGAGCCAATTTCCACAAAATGTCTTCTTTTACTGGGCCATCTTGTAACGAAAACGCAAGGCCAGTAATTAGAGAACTCCCTTCCCTCTCACTGAAAATTACTCTTTACTTTTCCCGATATCATACGCGTACACACACACACACACACACACACACACACACACACACACACACACACACACACACACACACACACACACACACACACACACACACACACACACACACACACACACACACACACACACACACACACACACACACACACACACACACACACACACACACACACACACACACACACAATGTGATCCACTATAATATTAGCAAATGCAATGACTGTGTCAAGTAACAGGATTCTGTGTTACGTCTGTTACCATGACATCATCACTGTTTTTATTACGTTTCACAAGTTATTAAGCTTAATAAAATCACAAGTACAGTTACATATTTAATATAAATAATAATATCTACATCATCATAAAGTTAATAACATAACTGTTATTTAGGGTAAAAAGAACATTTATAATAAGAAACTGCGGAACAGAAGTAATTATAATTAATTTACAATAAATGTAGCTAGCGTACTGTTAATCAAGACCGTTCGCGACCCCCCCCAACACACACACACACACACACACACACACACACACACACACACACACACACACACACACTTTATTTCAAATGTGATCCAACAACTGTATATAGCCTACTGAACAATTTGCATTAATCTTACATACATAACCTTGTAACTATTAATAGATGTGTCACTAATGCGTAGATAAAGACGCATATTGTACATGTGTATGCAATATAGACCTACGTATGACAGTGGCGTATTCTAGAATTTGTCCTTGGGGGTGGGGTCCGAGGTAGAGTCGGCTTCATACAAAAGAAAAACAAGTTAAGACTAATCAACATTACTATCTTTAAAATGGCTGAAATAACATCCGAAATCAGTCCAATTTCAGTAATAAACACAACAAAAATACGCGTTATTGAAACATTGTTTACACGATATTTATTGATCGAATAGATTTCCTATAATTCGTATTTCGAACGTATACGTTAATGCTGTGTAACAAACCTGTTTGTATATTTAAAAATGTGTTACTACTATATTTAGAGCACACTGCTGAAAAAGTAATAAAACAGCCCAAAAATTAGGAGATTAAAAAATTCGTCAACTTTTGTCGACCTGTTGGATCGGTCAGGACCCGTTCGTCCTCCCCCATGTAAATACGCCCCTGACGTATGATGTACACCTACATCACATTTTAGTAGATTAGGTAAGGTCAAGTTAGGGTAAATCTAGAGTAATTAATATTTTCTCATGGTACTTTATTCCGTATAGAAATCTTAAATAGGAGTGACTGGATGAACGTATATTATGTTTAGCTTTTATTATATTTATGAAAAATCGTCTAGAACTTATGTCAGACGTTGTATCCGTTCTAAGAAAGCCTTGGACACAAAAGACGTACAATTTTTAAGTTTGTATCTAGGTGCTTATCTTTCCGGTATTATTTTATTCTTTCTCCTCTTGCAATCTGGGGAATTCTGAGTGATCTTATCTGAGGTCGCTCTCTGTTTAAAATCCCTGTACCGATTTAAGTGTACACCTGCAACCAGTTGATGCAAGAACCTCTTTTTTTGCCTTTCCCATAGCACTTCTTCCAGTGTAATTTTCCTCTAAACCACAGGTAAACAGCTACTGTGCCTAACTATATGTCCTAGCCGCCGATGCGTCCTTATGATGTTGCGTTACCACAATCTTCTTTAAACACTTCATCTTTTCTTATCCTATAGCCTACCTCCGTCAATTCCTCTGGAATCTTTCCTAGTTCCAACCTAACACACATCCTAAACACCTAGTTTCCTAGATGTATTTCTTAAACACATCGATTTACTCCTTACTCATGTTTCATAACTAATGCCGTACAATATACAAAAGTTTTTTATGATTTTTTTTTAGTTCAATGCTTTTTTGAGAGATTTGTTTCTCATAAAAGCCATTTTCGCTTCTCATATCCTGAACTCATATATATATATATATTCTTCAGTGGATTTTCAGCCATCAGACTCTGCTACCTATATGTCTGAAAGTTTTACCTTACTTTTCAGTTGAATACATTTCGTAGTAGTCGCGTCATTTTAAAATTTATCAGTTCATATCGGCGAAGTATTCTTTCCATGAAAACTGATTATCGTGCGGTTGATTCTGGTTTTTAGGAAAAAGGATTTAATTGTCTAAAAATTTGAATATGGTAATTAATTAACCTTCCGCTTTCAAATTGTTCCGACGGACTGCAGCAGTACCTCGTGAGTTCTGGAGATACACGCAGAAATAGTTTTCTTTTACAAAATATCACCTTCTTACTGTACAGAGGAACAAATATGCTATATATTGTTGAACTGACTGTACTGAAGGGTAAGATTAGAAAATAACAGCTGATCCTAAATAAACAACCCCAACAGTCTGACATCTTTTACACAACAACTAACCCTAGTGGGTCACAGTGACAAGTATCCAACAGGTCAAACTCTCACAAGTGCGTTACGAAAACGCCGTTTCTTTTGCTTTTAATAATGTTATACAAAATGTGGCACACCCAAGTAAAATGATGTGCACGCCTACATTATCAGCCCACATCAATGGTAGGAGTTCCTTTAGTGTCAGAAGGGGATAGAAGCCATAATTTATCATCTTCACTTTCCGTAATGTTAATATACAGTGTTGTTTTTCAAGCAATATTTTTGTGTGTATTAGATCTACATGGTCCATGAGAATGTGTGCTGTTTTGGCTGAAAATCTATGTTAAACTGAAAATTAGTAGGAACCAGTAAGAAATTATTTTTTTTTATTTACACGCGAGTTTAATGTCAGTTATGACTACACGATACTATATATGACTAATTAAATAGGTATTTCTCATTCCGTCTTCAGTTTCACTTCCGAAATTTATTGGCAAAATTTTAAAACGGGGTTTTCAACTTACTTTTTCAAGTTATTTTCGCTCATTAAGTTAACAGTGTTTTAAAAATTTCGTAAAATTTTAAAATAATATTATTAAACGATATCGTTAAATCTTCGTCCGATATTATTTTAAGTACTAGTCTTAAACACACTTAACTTATGTCAACAAGCACATCTGATAATACAGGTATGTTTGACACATTTGCCTAATCATAAACTCCTAATTTCTGAATACGATGTTATCACTGAACATTTGATTCTAACTAAGACTGCCAGTCTTTACAGATGATTGTATAATTTTTTGAATAATACCATTCGTATTTTGTAAGGTGTCTGTAGGTCAGGTATTTCTGAGTAACCTTTCGTTGGTTTTAAATGGGTACTTGCATATTGTTTTCGCTATTTGTATATGCACATTGTTGTTACCTGGGTATGTGTATGCACTAAATTTATTTAATTAATAATCTTCTTAGTTAGTCACATACTCGTTTACAAACAGGGTATGCCAGACGAATAACGAGAGACAGGAAAAATGAACATACAGTTTAACATCTGTTTGCAAATGCTCTCTAGTTGATCAGTTTTGTTACAGTTTTAACATGCTTTTCAGACAAATAGTTGCGTATTTACGTTAGAGGTGGTGAGTTAAATGTACTTGGGGTCGTTATACATGGGAACAATGACGTCAGTTTATTACCCACTGACCCTGATGTTGATATGACCTGAGTATCCTGTTGATAGTGTGTCGTTCGGAACTGATGGCCATTTGGAAACATTCCCTTGAAATCGTTATGTTGTTTCATCTTCTTCTTTTTTTCGTTTCCACTTGATATAGTCGTTTCCATTCTTGAGGTGTTCAGATTCTTTGTGAATGGAAATCATTTGCACGTTCTTTCATGGCAGTGCCATCTGTTGTCTTAATGCCTGTACAACACAAGCTGCTTTCTTCGGTTTGTTTATTGTATCGTAGATTTGTATATTGTTTCTTCCGTTCCTGTCTCCTAACGGTGCTAACCAGTTGTTTATCTCTTTCCATCGCATTAAGAGTTTTCATTGATTCGTATGAAGTCTTCTACATGCCGTGCAGATCATGTTGAATATTTGTTCTGCTTTTCTTACTTATATGTCAAGAGATCCTTGGCTTTTGTTTGTAAAGATCTTTGCTAAGCCATGTGAAGTTATTTATATTTTATCTGCTCAGTACACTTGGATTAGATATTTATAAAGAGTACCACCACTCCCGGGCGTTTATGAATACGTTCGGTTGCTAATAAACTTGCGCAGAGAGACCTGCATAAAGCGTAAGTAATAAATGATATAAAAAGGATTGGTTGCCATAAAGATAAATACTGTAGTGCACAAAGCCTGTGTGTGTGTGTGAACGCGCGCGCGCGTGCGTACCTATGTATTCATTATCCCATGCACACACCACACACTCGCAAAAAGACTGCACAAATACTGTTGCAGGTGGCTTAAGTGTTGTTTTCAAGGGTACAGCGACTAAGGGGAGAGAGGGTACGGTTAAATAATACGCTGAGCATTAGTGGGGACGGCACAGTCTGCTAGACACACAGTAGTACAGTCTAGACTTTTGTGCGTCTACTTATCATTTGTGTTCTTTTAGATATGAATTATATAACAAACACAACAAATTTTTCTAACACATTTCATCTCTGCAGAATGAGTATAGAGAGTTTTCCTCTCATTGAGTTACTTAAAACTGGACAATAACACGCAGTTTTCGCTTGAAGTTAGAACAAAGCGTAAATGTAAAAAACGATTTATCGTATTGAAATAGAAATCTATTCCGTCTTCACAGAGACGGAACAGGCAAAGGCAAAATGCTGTTCTCCGTGAAGAGAAAAATAAGAAGGAGAAGAAGAAGAAGAAGAAGAAATAGAAATCTACGTTTGTACGTTACTTTTACACATAGTCATACTTTTACTTTCCCCTGTATGCATTTCAATCCGTAGATATGGAAACGTAATACAGTAAAACCCCGACGTATGCCGGTACGTTACATTCAATACTATCGGCACACACGGCGAGTGCTGAGTCGTAGAGTAGCCTACATCATGTCTTAACCGTTACCTGCTATCGGTCGTGATGAATGAATACTGCGGTTGCTGAATACTAATCGTGGCAACGCCGCATACACTTGGACTCGATGTGACGATGTCATTTGACTAACGGGGCACTCTGATTGGTGGACAGTGACAGTGTCGGCACAGTGCCGCGCTCTTAAGAACACATCGTTACATCAAAGGCTTCCGACTTTTAACCCTTCAGCTGAGCCAGTGTTATAATGTTTAATGAATCTAAAAGGCCAAAACGCCAGCAACCAATTATGACGTTACTTCAGAGTATGACAACTCCACTCTTCCACAATCTTTTTCGTATTCATTAATCCTTGTACTGGGGTATGTCTAGAACAAGATAATGCGACAAAACATATATTAGGCATAGTAATAATTGAACAATGTAGTCAGTTATCTGGAGCAAGGTTGTATATTTTGAAACAAATTTTAAAAATGGTCTGTAATTCACAAATAACACAAGCCTGCGACGGTTCTGTTTTGTAATTTTTGATGATTGATTCCTATGTATGTTTGTGCGCTGAATCCAAAAATGCCCTTAGTTTTTTTCCATCACGTCATAATTTTTTGCAAATCGCAATTTGCCAAATGTAGTATATGTCGAAAAATATCACAAATATGAGACTTAATGACAGAGTGAAATAGGTTTGTTTCGTATAAAACGTATTATTTTGCGGCTTATAATAGACATAATATAATAGAATATAGAAATATAGAAAATAAAAAACTCACGATTTTAGTCGTTGTGTCGACGTCTTTTTGGACCAGCCATGCTCTGTTTCAGGCTTTTCCGTGCATGTGCTCTTCTGGGATCATCTCGGTGCAACATCCAGCAATAGTCCGCCATCATTGTAGTATTCCATCTTCCTTGGTAACGCTTTTCCATTTCTTTGATGTCCTGATGAAATCTCTCACCCATCTCTTCACTAACAGCACCCAGATTCTCAGGAAAGTAGTCCAAATGTGAATGTAGGAAATGAACCTTCAAACTCATGGAACAGCCTAAATTTTGGTACTTCTGCAGCATAGTCTCAACGATAGACTTGAAATTCGGATCCTTCTTGTTACCCAGAAACTTGGTTACTACGTCTTTAAAGGCGACCCAGGCTTCTTTTTCAGCAACTTCCATTTCTTTTTCAAAATTTCCATCTTTGCAAAGTTTTCTAATGTCCGGACCCGTAAAGACACCCTCTTTTAGTTTTGCGGTTGACAAGGCTGGAAATTTGTTACAAATGTACTGGAAACATTTACCATCTTTTGGTAAGCCTTTCACAAATTGCTTCATCAAGCCTAATTTAATATGTAGAGGTGGAAGGAGAACTTTCGTCGACTCGATGAGAGGTTTTTGGAGCACATTTTTTACTCCAGGTTCCAATGAAGCTCGTTGTGGCCAATCTTTCTGTTTCCAATGATTTTCCCTCTCTCTGCTATCCCACTCACATAAAAAACAAGGAAACTTTGTGTACCCACCTTGCTGTCCAAGGATCATCGATATTACTTTGAGATCACCACACATGATCCACTTATGATCGTCGTACTTAATTTTCTGGAGAACAAATTTTAAATTGTCGTACCGTTCTTTTAAGTGTACACAATGGCCTATGGGTATTGACAGACGGCAGATGGCAGCATTTCCTATGTATTTAAATCTGTCAGTACGTCTTATATTTGTGATTTTTTTTCGATATATAACACATTTGGCTAGTCAAAAAGACGTCGACACAACGACTAAAATCGTGAGTTTTTTATTTTCTATATTTCTATATTCTATTATATTATGTCTATTATAAGCCGCAAAATAATACGTTTTATACGAAACAAACCTATTTCACTCTGTCATTAAGTCTCATATTTGCGATATTTTTCGACATATACTACATTTGGCAAATTGAGATTTGCAAAAAATTCTGACGTGATGGAAAGAAACTAAGGTCATTTTTGGATTCAGCGCACAAACATACATAGGAATCCATCATCAAAACTTGAAAAACATGATGCAACCGAAAAAATGCAGGCCTGTGTAATTCATTTTACTTTAGTAATTGTCTTTGAATTATCAGAACTGATCTGTTTAAAAATGTCAATTGTTACTTGAACGTTGTATCCAAATATGTTGATTCGTCTCACTGCTGGTCCTGTGATCCGTCGAAATCTGTTCCCTCGTCGTCTGCTACTCTCCCACACACTGACGCTTCGCTGACACTCCTCTTGTACGCACGCACGCCGACACACCCGATAAAGTTTACTCTTTATCTCAAGGTACTGAACTGGGCTGTAATTTAATATTTATTTACTATGGTGCTTTAAGCGTGCACCTTCCCGCGTCTTGAGGTGTCCTCGCGTTAATACAGGAGTATCCCGGATGGATAAACCTCCCCTATGCGGAAATCTTGACTCACGCGAGACTAGCACTGTTTAAATATAAATATTTTATTATTTGAAAAATATTGAGTTCGTACCAATACAAGGTATTAGCTAACGGGTAATTCGTCGCTAAATTTTCCTTGATAACTCTTACATAAGAACGTTTCTGTTCGAAAAACTCGCACAGAGAGCACATCCGTAATATTCGAGCTGCTGGATGGAACTAACTAGACTTTCCATCGTCGGAGACCCAATCTTAATGAAAATTGGGGCCGCTGATTGGTCGAAACACCCATCACGTGATTGATGGATAGAACTGATAGACAACTTCTTGAACAGATTGGCAGATTTCTGTAGAAGCAGGTATAGATTTTACCTATACATTTTCTGACTTCTAAAAGATAAGGAATCTATAGAAGTTGATTTTTACTAAACAAATCCCTATTAAAATAGTATGTAACAAGTATCTGACACCCAGAAAATATAGCGCTATTTACTTGCGCTGCTCAAATCTCAGTTCAATACGTTCATTTATAACAGAGTTATTCATAAAATACAAATGACAAGCGCAGTCGCGCACTCGCACATTAAACTCGCACATGACATGATCACCAATAAATTTATGGGCATTTTGATGCATAATAGTTTTTTACCCAATTCTTAATTCAAAACTTATATCTAATTAACATAATCAAACAAAAATCAAATTTTAACATGTCTAAACGTCATAAAATGATATTACAGCATGTAGTCCTAGCTACAGTTTCCTTTACTGCAATGTTCTATTGCAATACACTCACTCCGACGTAGAGATGAAGTCTTCGTTTTCAAGTGATGCCATCGCAAGTACGTATCTTTCGACTCTATAGATTTTGCATTTATAGATACGGTAGTGAGCGTTATGTAGAATTGGATAGTGGAAGAGATAATTCTCAGCTTGCAGCACAATGAACCTATCTGGTATTCTGTGAATGCATAGTGACTGGCCACAGTTGCAACAGAGACTCAAGAGAAATTAATGTTGCGTAATCGTAATCACGTCTTAGTATCCTAAATATTGTACCGAAAACGTTTCTATTTTTTTTGTCTTGTTCCACACTCAAGTCATCACTAATTTACAGATATTTTTATTTCGTGTCACCAACAAAAATGTGGTAACGTAGAACGGCTAAGCTGAAGTCTGAGATGGAGCATTATTGAACGAGCGAAGCGAGCTCTCGGTTTTAACTCGACTGTTTGGAATTTGTCTGTCTGTCTATCTATTTGGGGTATACCTCACGATAACTTTTGATCGCATCTACCTACTGTAAAACTTGGCATGCGTGTCCATACGTTTACCCTACAGACGTATTATCTTAAGATTTATCCGTCTAAAATGAGGAGGAGGCAAATATGTGGGGAGGTCAAAATTGAGAAAACATCGCAAAAGCCCATGTGGGGTATCAAATTAAAGTGAATTTAAATCACGGCCTGAAAACAGTGTTCATATTTTAAAATTTCAAAGTCTTTGGATACCAAGGCCCAAAAAGTGGGCGAAAATTTTGAGAAAATTGCAAAAAATCATATGGGGTAAAAAAATTAAAGAAAATTGTAACTAACATCTGATTGTAGTGTCAAGTTTGGAAATCTCAAAATTCTGGGATCCCAGGGTCCAAAAAAAGAGGTAACAATTTTGAAAATCCAGCAGGGTATCAGACTAAATGGACTTGAAACCCGAATGTTTCATTTTTTAAATATTTATTGTACGACTGTGTTTTCTGTTATTAACAGTTTATAATATGCAATTGTTACTAAAGAAATGGTACGACAATTTTGTTTTTGTTATTTTTCCCGTAATTGATAAATTATTTAATATCGAAGACTATGTAATAATAAGTGTACTTAGTTCAAATTAGTGAGCTCAGGAAGCTTACTAGAAGTTACTAGAAGTTATTTTATTTTGAATGGTTTATCAAGAAGTCTTCATAAGACGCATCATCTTTTTGCTTGTAAAGAAAATCAGATAAAAACCTTCATGTGGTCAAGAAAATTTATTTTTCAGAAAATTGCGTTCGAAGAGTGATTTCTGAAAGAAGATGCTTCATTAATATTCTTGGCTCTTGTGTGACCCCATGCCACGGACACTATATACACTTAACATTTTTGTAGGAAATTAAGATCCCATCTTGATTGAAGATGTAACGAGCCAAACAATCGATTGATATACAAATACATTGATGAACACAAATTGGATCATACTCTCTATCGTATGGCCTTAAACTACTCAATAAGCAACATTACTAATATGTTCGACAGACTGGGAAACGATGCTTCTTGAGTGTGTTGTACGTATTATCTACCATTTCCATAGGCTATTTATCCGTCAGTGGCTTTGGTTCTCCCTTTTTACCTAGAATTTTCATTTATTCTGTGAGACAGAGATAATTTTAAATGTAAATTGTCACTTTCCTCACTGATACCTATATTAATTATTAAGGCAACTCTTTTAGAATTGACAAATCATACAAATATTATTTAAAAGATAGGAATTGGATATATAATAATTATTTGCAAACAAAAATTAAATACGGATAAATTTAATAACCATGAAGACTGATAAGATTTGACACACGCCACTAGTTCTAATGATGAGCATAACCAAACTTTCCATTTAACAGTCAATTATGAAGTAACTTAAGTTAGCTCATATAGCCTACCTGTGTATATAAAATTCTGACACGTTCAGTAACTAGCAGCATAAATGTGGTAAATGAAAATACGTGCATTATAGAATTTAACTTTCTACTGAGCATTAACATGACTTAATCGCAAAAAAAGGTACCAAAATAGTCGCAGATATCAGAAGTATTTCTTTCACTCACCGTGACTGATTGTTAGGAGTGAAATTATTTTGCTGAGTTGTTTAAACTGATAAATTGCAGAATATGTAGCCAGGATAAATTGTTAAGTTACTTGCTAATTTGATATACACACACACTGTAACCCAATTAACAGTTGATTTGTAATCATACTTTATAATGTACCATTATAACTTGATATTCATAATTTGGTTTCAAATGGTGGGAAACATTTCAAATACTGAAAACACAAATATAGGTTAAGGCAATTGATTTTGGACTTGACCAAAATTACTCAGTTCAATATATTTTTAAAAATATTAAATTATTTATTTATTTATTATATTTCATGTATTTAAAATAAGAATCAAGTAATGTCTATGAAGGTAAATGCAAGTAGAAGTGTGGAATAAATGTAGAGGTGACACGGACGCGCGTGCTCGCTTACATACAGACGTCTCCTCCAACTCTTTGTTGTCAATCGATAGTTTGGACTTTACACCATGGATTTCTCTTTCACCCAGTATACCAATCAATTCAACTCGGAATAAGTATTGTACTGTAGATTATTATGAATCTGGATGTAGGACAATTTAGGACAATGCCTTCTTGGACAACCTAGTGCGTTGTCCCTCTTAATCTGCCTTATTTAATGTTTATCGGAAGCCTTACGTTGCGTAAACAGTGTCCCAGTTTAATTTTCTTCTCTTTAAATATGTTTATCTTCCACCTTTCCAGCTCCTCGTGTATGTGATTCTCCTTGTTTGTTAGTTTATTTTTCGAATTCATCAAATGACGATTTCCATTAATACATACATACTCACTTTAAAGCCTGCGTTTGAAAAAATGGGAGTATTTTTGCTGCAAATAATTTAGTTGTAATAAGACATTGTTGTTTATTCATATTGTTATGTGAGTACCGTGGATTACAATAATCTCGTCGTCGTCGTAGTCGTTAACTTCAAAGAATAGTCCTCGCGATCTATTTCGGTTCCACAAACTAGAACAGCCGACACTAGGTCGTCTTTCTCGCTTGACTTCGGAGAAAATGCCGAGCTCCTCCCGAACAACATCACTCATAACTTGATCTTGCTTAATTTAACAATTCTGAGGAACAATTTAACAATTTGATAATCCTCTAACAATTCGGAGGAACTTGGTTTCTGCTAACTGAATACCAGTTTCTTCTGCCTAATCAGCCATGTCTCAGGCACGCCCATAGATTAACACTGGTAACTCCATCAGCGTATAAAATTTCAGTTGCGTCTCCTGGGTAACGTCGTCCTCACTACCAATTACTACAGTCTATATAGTATTTTAGTAACTTCCATTATCGGCTGTGGAAAGCCGTTTTTACAAGTATTGCCTTACAACTCGTGTTTGACACTTTCCAAGGATTTGGTATAGTTAGTAAAAGCCATATGCATCTGTCCTTTATATTTTCGATGGTTCTGAATTATTTGCTTCAATGTGAATATGGAGTGTACTCATGAGCGAGTTTCCAGAAATCCAATTTGGTCTTCCCCCAGGAGAGTTTCTGCAATTATCTATATTCGCGTTGTTAATATATTAGCATATAACTTGTAACCAGTGCTTATCAGTCTCTAATTGTTGGTTCAACTTGATGTGTTATAGTGTATATTAATAATATATGATCAGGGTACCAATCTTGCATTATTGTGTATAGAACAGATCTGCCAACATTTGTCTGTGGTGGGAAATTCAAACTATATGATCATGATTGTTGTCGATATCAATTCTCTCTTTGAATGTAAATAACTATCTCTCTCCCTCTCTCTCTCGCTCTCTCTCTCTCTCTCTCTCTCTCTCTCTCTCTCTCTCGCACACACACATTTAGTAGATTACTGTTGCATCTCACTCTCTCCCTGCGTGTTTATGTAACGGGTCTCTCTCTCTCTCTCTCTCTCTCTCTCTCTACGCCATCGGTTTTACTATGATATCATGTTATCAATTCTCTCTTTGAATGTCGATATAAACTCTCTCTCTCTCTCTCTCTTTATGTCATCGGTTTTACAGTGATATATCATGTCTCTCTCTCTCTCTCTCGCTCGCAGACGTCGGAAGAAATTCCTAGTTTATAATGTAATTACCTGATGCGTATGCTGTTACAGATGACAAATCCATACGTTAACGGCTTCACAATAAATGTTAGCCTATTGTGTGTGTGCTATGTAAATTGTTTGTACATCAATGAATAATATAATCGTGCTAGTTTTAATGTAATGCGTATTGTGTATTGCTGCTGCTGTTGCAAACGTCGGTAGAAATTCCCACATTCAAATAGTTGACAGCACCAATAAGGTATGATTTGAATCTTTCGGTGTAGCATTTCACATAATTTAATGTACTTTACAAATAATTGCTTGCATGTTCGGAGGTTTATAACGAAATAAATTAAAATAAACCATAATTTGTTTTAAATGATTAAATATATATTTACACCACTGTACATTTTAACTGGTTTTAGAAAGTTATATTCAGCGCTGTAATTAGCGATACTAAATGTCATTCAACCAATTTTTGTACCGAGATCAAATATAGAAAGATTAACTATGCACGCACGCGCGCGCACACACACACACACACACACACACACACACACACACACAACGATACAGAATTAGATATAGTTATTATTCACTAACTTAACCCAAGGGTCACTGACCGTGATTACATCGTCTAAATCGGTGCGTCCTACTTTCTAATTTTACACAAGACAGTCATTAGCAGCGGTGACAGTAAGTCGGGTTATTTACGGATTAGAAAGTATTTACTCCCAAAACGGACACAAGCTGTCCCCACTACCAGTGTACAATATATACGCTAAGAAAATCAGTTGCAATTTCTCATTCGACTGTCTGCGTGTGCTTGATACATCGTGAAATCTATCACGGCATACAACAGTATTTTTTAATAGTTTAAAGACTATTTTGTATTATTATTGTACGTCTTACGAGTCTTCAGTATACACAACGTTCATCATTTAATGGTGTGTAGACAACACATGCTAGTTTGGTAAGTGTACATGAAACATTTTGAATACGTTAATAAGTGAACATAATTTTATTGTATGTACAGATTTTATTTAAACATAAAAATTATTTGCATTAAAACATTATCAAGCGCATTATTTATTGAATTTAATACATGACTCGTTCAAATAAGTATGTGTGTGTGTGTGTGTGTGTGTGTGTGTGTGTGTTTGTGTGATCAAATTACTATGTCTGTTACAAATTCTGAAATTTATTCTTGTCGTGCTTTATATATAACACTACATAATTTTATTGTATGTACAGATTTTATTTAAACGTAAAAATAATTCACATTAAAACATTATCAAGTGCATTATTTATTGAATTTAATACATGACTCGTTCAAATAAGTATGTATGTGTGTGTGTGTATGATCAAATTACTATGTCTGTTACAATTTTCTGAAATATATTCTTACCGTACTTTTATATTACACTTCTAATTGAAGATATATATTGTAGGTATAGCTGAATTTAAGCGTGTGAGCTTCAATGTACACAACGTCCGTCATTTAAGGGTGTGTAGACAACGTACGCTAGTTGGGTAAGTGTACATGAAACATTTTGAATACGTTAATAAGTGAACATAATTTTATTGTATGTACAGATTTTATTTAAACGTAAAAATTATTTGCATTAAAACATTATCAAGTGCATTATTTATTGAATTTAATACATGACTCGTTCAAATAAGTATATGTGTGTGTGTGTGTGTGTGTGTGTGTGTGTGTGTGTGTGTGTGTGTGTGTGATCAAATTACTATTTCTGTTACAAATTCTGAAATTTATTCTTGTCGTGCTTTTTATATTACACTACATAATTTTGTTGTATGTACAGATTTTATTTAAACGTAATTTATATTAAACTACATAATTTTATTGTATGTACAGATTTTATTTAAACGTAAAAATTATTCACATTAAAACATTATCAAGTGCATTATTTATTGAATTTAATACATGACTCATTCAAATAAGTATGTGTGTGTGTGATCAAATTACAATTTCTGAAATATATTCTTACCGTACTTTTTATATTACACTTCTAATTGAAGATATATTTTAGGTATAGCTGAATTTTAAGCGTGCGAGCCTTCAGTGTGCATACAACGTCTGTCATTTAAGGGTACGTGTGTGTGTGTGGACAACACTCGCTAGTTTGTTGCAAGAAAGTAAAAAAAAAAAATCTATGTACATTATGGGAGTGGGTTATACAAATAATGATAAAGTGTGTACTATATACATTTATTAAAATACATACACAGCTCCAAGATTATATTAAACTAGTTTTTTTACAATTAAAATACATACACAGCTCCAAGATTATATTGTTACAAGTATGAAAATATATCTAAACTAATTTTTCCAATTAAAAAAAATATATATACACAGTTCCAAGATTATATTGTTACAAGTATGAAAATATATTTAAACTAGTTTTACAATTAAAATACATACATACAGCTCCAATATTATATTGTTACAAATATGAATATATATATATATATATATATATATATATTTAAAACTAGTATTTACAAAATATGTATAAAATAAGACTTAAACACGTCTATGTACTGTGTTGGACAATGGCGTATATTCTACAAGCGAATCATGTAGTATCATACAGTAGGCAGTAGTCTGCGCAGGAAAATTCATTGACGATTCAAATTCTAAACGTACATCAACCGCTGAAGACTTAAGCGTATCGTCTTGTTTGCTACAATCGAATACAAACAGCGGGGCTTTTGATTTGAATAATTCTGGTGTCAGTAGTGGGCTGGCGTCTAGACGGTGGTAATACGAACTTTATTATTGCAAAACGGTCTTTTCCAATATCCAAGTTTAAATTATCGTAAGGATAATACTTGTCGTTTAGAAACAGTCTCGCATTGGTCACGTTACAGTGATCGAATTCATCGGCGTGTGCTGTCAGTACATTCTTTCTTGCTGTCTGAAACGCTAACACAACAAAGCGTGGTTTTTCTAGCTGACTCGAGGTCTTCACAATCCAATTCTGCCTTTTAGTCTGTGGTAAGGCAGGATACTCGTGCAACTCCCAGGCCCTAAAAGGCATAGTTATCGGGTGGTCTTTCTCTATGAGTCGTAACAGTGGTAATCTGTACGCATTAGCTACATGTACATAAGGCATTTTCCAGTAAACTTTATCTAGTTCAAGAACACAATTAGCAGCCGTTTGTCAGCTTGCTAAAACCATAGCGTTTATGTCAGTAGATGTGCGTAGGAGTATTAGTTCTAGTTTCACGTTCAACACGATGCGTGTATAGTCTACTGCGAATCCCATTAGCATTTTCAGTGGAATACAAAAGTTGAATTCACCGTCATCATTCACTTTTAACACATTCAAGGTCGGTGCCACCCAACCCGCGTTTTCCATTGCGTCATGTGCGTTGTTGTTGAGTGATAGAAAAGTTTTAATAGTTGACGTAACGCGACGTTTCTGGTATGGTCCACTACCACTCCGGCCAACTCGTAACGAATCTCTTCAAAGAGAAATGCTATAGCATTGTTCACCAGTTCCACATTCAGCGCAGTATCTGCAGGCACGCTAGGGGTTTTAACCAACTTGCCTTCGATGTAGAGGAAACTTTCTGACGGCAGTGTAAAGACGTCCTGTTGTTGTATTGGCACGCGTATTTCATCATTGTTTCCATATGTTGTTGTCGCGTACGGCGCGTGTGAGTGAAATGAAAAGTGCGTGATACTGTCTTCAAAGAACGGTTGCTGCTCCACAGATAATATTCCACTCGCCATGTTACTTGTTTACAACAACAACAAAACCCAGTGAAATCAGGAAACGTCGGTTAACCGATGTTAATCGTTTCAATTTCGAACGAGTACTGATGCGTTTCCTAACTGATCTTTCTTCTTCTTCTTCTTTTATTTCTGACGACTGTGGTAGCAGCGGTGGCGGAGAAACAAAGTACAAACCCATGTCTATAGTCGTTTTAGATGTAAACGCACAGTGATGACTTCTCCACGAAAATCTATTACGTCACCGTCCTGGTCGTGTAAAGATAATGTTATGTTGTCCAAACGACTCACATTCACAGGTAGGTATATGACGTTTGTAGGTGATTCAATTATTTTGAATCCTGGTTCGACTGACGGATAGAATGAGTGCAGCGTGTGCTCGTTTTTACCGTTCTTGTATGATCCTTGCGCTATATTACACCTTATCAGTATACTGTTCACTTTTATAATGTTAACTGTGGCGTCAGACGTGTGAGTTTTATTCGCTTCAAGCAGACGCTTTTCCTTGAAACCCAACATATCACCGATACCGTACACTGTTTGTTGAAAGTCAATATCCAGTGCACAAGTCAGTTCACATTTCAGTGTATTGTTGTTAGGACGTAGACTAATCTTTGAGTCTCCTAACTGCTTTTTGAGGAAGGCTTCTATGTCGCCGATTTCATAAGCACCCGTAGGTAAAGTTATCAAGTCCCACGTTGTTCCGTCCCGTAGTACTGGAAACACATTGTTTTTCCCCTCAACCACGTTCGGTATACTGTTGTATGTAGTAAAGTCCAATAGACGTACATACCATTCGCCGTTTGTTAGTTCGAGAGGCGGGAAAAAGTCACATACAAGAGCGGCAGCATTCGTACCTGTTAAGGTGACCGACAGCGAAGACATCTTGTCGCTTACTGATCACTCACGCGTTAAGAAGTCCAAACATAAATGCCCACAGATGACTGTGTGTGGCGGCTGTTCACGCTCGTAATTGTAGTAAATGTCAGTGTCGGTTCCAAAATACTGTGTCAGCTCAAGAGGTGGCCGCATATTACCATACGCGTCATAGTAGTAAACTCGGTTGTTTCGCTTCTTGTAGCAAACCCAGTGCGTACCAGGTCCTTCTGCACTGTCCAGATTAACAACCGCACTCTCGTTCTACCAAGGCGGTCTGTGCGGTAAAGTGTTACGCATAAAAACTCCTCTGAAATAAGGTATTTTCAAAAGTTTTGCGTACACATACAAATCACTGTCGGACAATGCACGCACTGGTATGCAAATTATTTTTTTTTGTCTGTAAGGACGTAGGTATAGACCTGACGCTATTTTATTGTTACGTTTATGCCTTGAGACTGTTTTGCGTTTGGTGTTGTTACGTTTATGTTTGAAGGTCGTTTTGCGTTTGCCCGCGGATTGACGTTTAATTCCTGAATCCTTCTTCTTTTTTCTGCAACCACTACGCGAGCTCCCTCCACCCATTGCTGATTTTGCTTTCATTGCGGCTGCTACGGCTGCAGCATACGCTCTTTCACTAACACCAGAATTCCAACTTTTCACTCGTTCACGCGCTTTGTCAGCAAGAACGCGATCAGCTATACGTCTTCGACTGTTGTCTTTGTACCTTGCGTAGGCGATATCGTGTTCGCGACAGGCTTCGTCCAGCTCGTTGATTCCGCACTCGCCGCGTGCCAATCTCTCTTTGAGTTTTGTTCCGGGTCCACAGAATCGGTAGCCGGGTAAGTGTAATTCTACTGGTAATGCGTCCACCGCTCGATTAATCAAAGTAGGTACTGACGAAACGATAGCGGGCACAGTGTTTTTAAGTATTTTTCCAATTACACCACGCCCCATTCTTTTCTTACGAAGTACGTGCATTCTTGTAAACAGATCTCAAATCCTTGATTTCCGTTTCCGTATCGAGAACGTCTATTAAACCTCCCACCTCTTCAATATATTCAGACAGGACTGAACGCTGTGGACAAACTTTATTAGATTGATTATATAAGCGTGAAATACCTGAGTGACCTTGTACAATTCAGTCTTTATATGTAGTTTTAATTCGTGCATTTGTCGCACAGTGACTGCGTCTGTGTCAGCTACTCCGTCCGCTATATTCGTAATTTTTCTTTCGCCAGCGTAGAAAGCATTGCTTTGCAAACTGATTGTGTTGTCGTATAAAAATTCCAAATTCACAGCGTCTTTGCTGGCGACTGGCGCTTGCACGTGCGTTAGCCGACAGTCATCAACGATTACGTTACCTGCACGATCTTTTCTCAAACTCTTTGCGTCTACGTATCGTTTCGTGGCCGCATCTCTTGATTTAAGCAGATCGTTTAGCATTATTATTCGATGATCTTTTGCGTCTACGGTAGCGTCGTTCTTGTACTGTAAGCACGCATCTTTTATTGTAAAGAAACAGCACCGTGTAGCTCTTCGGGATCACCCAAGTTGCGTATCTTTTTGTTTTTCACACCAAAGTGACCGCCGTTAGTCACTCCTAAACCGATATCCTCACGCAGACTTCGATGAGTTTCTTTTCGCACTCTTACAGTCGTGTCTACCGAACTTGTCTACACTCATATTTATGAAGAACTGGTGGTCATAGAACGGTGCGTCTGCTTTTATATGATAACGCCGGCTTCACGTAATTCTTCCAATATCGAAACGACTTCATTCCTATGACCAGTATGGCCACTACTTTGAGAAGCCATTAACATTCTCAATCGATTAACCAACTCATTAGGATCATCCCAATTGTACGTAATCGATTGCAGTGTTCGGCTTCATCTCCATATAGCCACTCCCTGTACGTTTTCGCGCACTCGATGCAAACAATTTAGATATTACTAGTCGGTACTTGACGCCACTGTTACTGTTTATTCGCGTATTGTGTTTATATTTTTGTTTGTGTCCGTTGGTTGCTAGTAGTATGGACTTGTATTTCCTCATATCGTCCTTATTGTATTTTTTCGGTAGTTTCATAAACAAAAGTTCGTACATACCGGGCGTACCCTCGTAAATTTTTCCTTTGACATGAAAGTTGTCGTTATCATCGATTTTCACATTTGAATCACCTATCATCCATTTACCGGCCTCGTATCGAACACCATACATACGATCTATAATCCGTTTACAGTCAGCCGATTCACACAAACGCATATATTTGTTTGCTAATGCATCGTCACTGAAATGTGAAGCGTTAGGGTTCCATGCGCTATCGTCACTGAAATGAGAAGCGTTATGACTCTGCGTGCCACTTTCGGTTTCAGTTATTACGTGTTGTGTAGGCTCTTCTTGTTTTATCTGCTGCTTCTCCTCCTCCTCCTCCTCCACCATCATATCACCACTTAACTTTCGTGAAATAGCTTCTAACGGTTCCAGAATCGGTCTGTAATTTTTTCTGAACTTCTCGTCGCTTTCTCTGATGCCGTGTTGTAATGCATGATATTTTTTCCTTATGTTGTCGCTTATCGTATCTATATCATACGTAAGTCGTTCCTCCTTATTCATCGCCATCGCGTGTTAGCAAGAGGACTGATTACATTACTACAGTGCAACCACTTTTATACTTCGCTGGAAACAATTATGAATCGATCAAAGCCGATTCTATATCTACCTTCATTTATTGACGAGTCTTTGTCTATGACTAGAAATCCATAACGATCCTTCCACGCTTCCGTGCAGACGTCTTTTGAAAGCATCATATTTCATATCCATGTTGACGTGATCGTTGTATGCATGTCGTAAATTTAGATCGTCTTGTTTGAACAATATCAACAAGTTAGCGTTGTCACGCACCAATTGTTTCGGTATCTGGCTATCTGTTTGACATAGATAGAATGTGTCCACACCGCTATGTCTCCCCATAGCAAAATACTTTCGAATATTGTTTTGTCTTTCACACGATACGTCATCGAATACGATAACAGAGTCGAGACCAGTGATTTCACTCGGTAGTGGGACTTCTTCGTTCTCGCTGTATGCGTGATAACCTAAATCTTCATCAGCGAGTGATTTCATCACTGTTTCTAGCATTCTGTATTTTGGCTGAAATAATGATTTTGAAAACACGTATACATTGCGGAAACGTAGACCGTTGGCATCAAACAGTAGGTTGAATAGCACATTAGATTTTCCACAGGAACTTGGGCCTGTAACGATACAGCGAATACTGTTCGGTAATAGCGGACCACGTTTACGTTTAGCACTGCCTTCGTCACCAGCCAAAAAGTCCATATCCTTTATTGATAATTTGTTTGCTTGCTGTACAATCTTCATCTTTGTGAATACCGAAAGCATACTGTTTTCAGCACGTGCTGTCACCTTTTTATATTAGGTCTTTCTTATGTATCCATGCATCGTGTTTACCATCGAAACCGAGCCAACGAACACGCACTCTGTCACCTTTGCGTTGTAACACCTTTTCCACTAGGTATACGTAGCCGACTTTGGACTTACTAATCTCGTGCTCGTAAAAACCACCTTTCAAAACTTTGTTTACATGATCTTTTAGCAGATAAGTGACGGGGATGGTAGTGGATTGTACTTTATCCACAGTGAATATTTCGTTAGTCCAATTTGGCGTATAACCTTTGGCGAACGTTATTTTGTGCTTACTTATACGAACACGGTCACCGACTTTAAATTTGGGTGCTTTCGTTGGACTGATTTTAGACGCTGTGTTCTTCCTTATTCGTTCCAACACTATATGTTCGTTGGCGTCATTCACTTGACTAGGTTTCATACCAATGGTTCTGTGTACGGTATTGTTGTACGATTTCAGTAATATAGATAGTAGATCCAACCAGCGGTAGTGTCCTTGTTCGCTGAAAGCTCGATACATGTGTGTCTTCAGTGTGCGATTAAAACGTTCCACTATGGATGCTTTTTTCTCACTATAGGTTGAGTAATGTTTCACATTATACTTTTTTAGCAACGCTTGTACTGTGATGTTGTAATACTCCTTCCCGTTGTCTGTCTGTAAATATTTCATTCGATTAGCAGTTAGTATAGGTTCTAGTGCGCGCGTTACTTCTTTTCCTGTCTTAGTTTTCAATGGTACAGCGTACGCGTACTTGCTTAACGCATTGATCACAGTCATCATGTACTTGTACCCTTTGTTCACTCGAGCGTATGGTATCATCTCCACAAGATCCGCCTGGTACAAGTCGTGTAGACCCTTCAATTCAACCGCGCGCCTAACGAAATTCCTTCTCGCTGCTCTGTGTAGCTCTAGAGCTATAGTCTTGCGTGCGTTGTTCATGGTTTAAGATACACTAACATAATACTAGCGTTTAAAAAAAAAAATACTATATATATATATGTATAACAGTTTCTTTTCTTTTTCAGTATTCACTCTCTCGTCTGAATATCATCATGTCCGACCTTCAGCAGAATCCGGAACAACAACAACATCAGCAGGAACAGGAACATCCTCAGCAAGGTAAAAATTTAAATACCAATTGGTACAGTTAAGAAATTGTCTCTCTCTATAATTATGTAGCAAACCAAACTTGTTTGATATGAATTAACATATGATCCAACTCTGTCTAACATGTACAAGATAGTCTCTTGACGTTGTATAGAAATTGATATGAAAGAGAAAATTTTTTATGTTTTGTCATAGGTTTGTCACCTTCTCCCCAATGTATTGTCTCTTGACATCGTTTAGAAATTGACATGTCGGAGAAAATTTTTCATGTTCCACCAAAAGAATAGATATGAAAGAAAAGATAGAGAATAGGTATGTCACCTTCTCTCCAATGAACTAATTCAATTCCGCAACAAAAGCATTTAACTCTATCGTCTATGAATGACATACTATGTCCACAAACATCATAATTTAGTGGATAGCGGTAAAACCCGGCAAACGCTAACTCGTCGGGGCTGACAAACGTCACTTCCCAATACATGAACGATTTTCTTCTTTCACTTTCAATACTAAAATCGGGAGTAGCTGCCATCTTCACAGTTTGCAATAAACTAACGTATTACTAACGTGTACTATCTATTTATTTACCACAAACATGAATTTGTGTGTGTGTGTGTGTGTGTGTGTGTTATTCATCATTCCAATTAGCTAATACACATGTTTCTATTGTTTCAGTTATGACACGATTTTATATCGTACGAAACACCAGTATTAGAGGATCCCTCACAACATTTAATTACCTGCCCGTGTACACGGACACGGGAGCTCAAGATATATTATCGATAATGACTGAGGTGCGACCTTTATTGTGCAAGGATATTCTGGCAGAACAAGCACGTTTACGTAGTATCAAATGGCATATTGCGTGCCAGGATACGTTTCACTAAAACTGTGTTAGATGGCGACAGCGGCGAAGAAAAAGAGGTAACCAAAGACGCCGTCTTCCACGGACGTTGTCGAACGTTGCTCACGGACGACAACGACGAGTTGAACTGTCTACTTGACGAATCATACGACAAAATCACGAATAGCATATCCAATTTTACCCGTGACGGGATCGGATGGTCGGTGGACGCTGTACTGAAGCTGGAACTGGTTGTTGGACGGTACCGGCCTCTAGCAGCGTCCTCCTACATTCCTACCCCGCGAAAACTCGCACTCACCAAGGCAGTAGTCAACATCAAGAACTCCCAAGATGAAATGTGTTTTCTATGGTCTGTTCTAGCCCACATACACCCTCAAGAAAGAGATAAAGAACGTGTTTCAAAATACCTCTCATTCATAAACACAATAAATATGTCCGGTATCGAGTACCCTGTTTCTATAAACTCAATTTCTAAATTTGAAACACAGAATCCCAACATTTCTATAAACGTTTTCGGCTATGATATGGAAGACAATATCAGAAACGAATCAAAAAATGAGGTTTATCCGTTAAGAATTACCCCCAATAAGGACAGATTACATCATGTTAATCTTTTACTTCTGTCCGATACAAGTAGGGGGAAAATGGGGGTTCAAACCCACTTTCACTTTCCATCAGCTGGACCACAGCATCCGCGACTTTTTCGCTGATCTGTGTCAAGATCCGCGACTTTTTCGCGTATCTGGACCACAGCATCCGCGTTATTTTTTTTTATATGCCGTCTTTCGCGAGCCTAGATCACTTTCACTTTCTACTGGACCACAGCATCCGCGACTTTTTCGCTGATCTGTGTCAAGATCCGCGACTTTTTCGTGTATCTGGACCACAGCATCCGCGTTATTTTTTTTTTATATGCCGCCTTTCGCGAGCCTAGATCACTTTCACTTTCTATCACTTGATGCACTATAGTGTATATATTAAATATATGATCAGGGTTACCAACCTTGCATGAGTTCAAATTTGTTGTGTGTTATAATGTATATTAAATCTATATGATCAGGTTTACCAACCTATGTATGGGTTCAAACTTGATATGTGTGTGTATTATAGTGTATATTAAAATATATGATCAGGGTTACCAATCCTGCATTATTGTGTGTGTGTATAGAACAGATCTGCCAACATTTTTCTTCGGTGGGAAATTCAAACTATATTATAGTAAATTGTTGACGACGACTTCGATATCAACTCTCTCTCCCCTCCTCTCTCTCTTTGTCTCTAGACACAGTTGTCGATCACGATATAAACTCTCTCTCTTTATGTCATCAGTTTTACATAAGCGTCGTGCTACTTATGGATTATTGTAAGTAGCGATACTAAAATGTAATCACCAGGAAATATATTTATCACCTACCTCGTTGCGTCCTTTTTTTTGACACATGACAGTCATTGACCACGATTTAGAAATTAATATACTGCCAAGTTTGTGTGTGTGTGGTAAAGTGTTACGCATAAAAAAAAAATCTCCTTGAAATAAGGTATTTTCAAAAGTTTCGTGTACACACACATTGTATAATAATTTTCGTAATTGTAAGATACAACCTGCAAATTATTAAAATGTCTCTCTCACACATTTCTGATTACTATACAAATAATTGCATGCATATTCGAAGGTTTATAACGAAATAAATTAAAATAAACCATAATTTGTTTTAAATAATTAAATATATATATTTACAACACTGTACACAAACATAAAATATATAGTTTACAAACTGCTATAATACAATTATTGATTAAATATATATATATCACAAACATTGTTATATATATAAAATATTAATAATAATATTGTTTTAAATGATTAAAGATATATTTACAGCACTGTACACAAACTTAAAATATAGTTTACAAACCGTTATAATACAATTATTCAAAATACATTTTACATTGATTAAATATACATATATCACAAACAAACATTGTTATATATAAAATAAATATTAATAATAATTTTTTGACATTGTAAGATTTTAAAATAATAATTTCACGGCTGTAGATACAGTTCACAAGGAAGTTTATCTGTAACATAACAATACAGTCGATATTAGAATCACTGATACGATAATATTCAATTATCACATGCACACACACAGTTAGTGGAAAGAATCAAATGCGTTAAGTAAGTAAACTTTTTCAAGTATATGTCATTTTTCATAAGCTAATGTACTTTCAAATAATTTCTAATCAAACCAAACCAAATATTATTCACTGGAAATTTGTAAATACTACTTAGAATCAATGATACATTTATCGCATAAGTTAATGTACTTTCAAATAATTTCTAATCGAACCAACTATTATTCAACGAAACTTGTAGAATCAATGATACATTTATCATGTACATACAAATTCAATTATTAAAGTGTTAAGTACAGAGAGTTGAAACTACACACACACACACACACACACACACACACACACACACACACACACACACACACACACACACACACACACACACACATCAATAAATTGTTTGTTAACACGATTGCTACTTACGACGTTAGGACTCAATCTCTACTTGTATTGTTTGATTCCTCGTCCCTCGATACACTAAATGTAGTTCTTTAGGTTTGATATGTCTGAGCTCCTCATTCGTGAAGACACCTGCATACCTCTTGGGAAGATAGACACGATACTGACGGTCGCCATCCTCCAACGTAGCAAGCACACAGTTCCCATATTTTGTGTCCACATTTGTTAAGACCATGATGGGATATTTTTTATTCACTGTCAATTCTGAACATCGTTTGTACTCGATAGCACTTACAGCATTAAACTTTACAAGAAACGACATTATTAGAAGACACTAGTGAACACGTCTGTATCAAACCAGAGAGAACCAAACAATGACAAAATATTCGACACAAAAGGACAGTACAATATGATAGTGGTGGTGGTAACGTCGGTGTCCCACTTTCATTTGCATGTATGAACATGTCCCACAGACGAAATTAGAGACACCAAAAATATAACAATGTCATTAGGAACGTCCATTTTCATAAGAAAATAGTCACTGCTTACAGCTATGCATGTATGTACATGTCCACAACAGAATGAGAGAGAGATATAAATGTCATCATTCGCTGTGACCTACTTTCTAAATTTGTTACATTAAAAATGTTTGTTTAAAGCAAAAATCATGAATCATCCATTCCCGAATAGCATGCACCTTATAGTTGGCGCAACGGTCAGAAGAATTGAAATGTCTAAGACATTCTGTTCCATGAATTATATACGGTACGTTTTTAAGACAACCAAAGTCATCGAGATTGATGATATTATTGTGTATTATCTTTGATTGCAAAAAACGTTTTTTCTCAAAACCCTTCACAAACTCATATTTATATATACGTGTATGTGATGTTAACAATGAAACAAGATTGTCGTATGGTGTCTCTCCTTCGCTCCATCTAAGTCTATGATAATTTGTTGTTAACCAGTGGTTTGTCCTAACGTATTTGGGATTCGTAACGGATGTAGCAGGTGGAGTCAAAATCCAATGTCTACCAGCAAATCTCAGAACGTCCATGATTGACAGTTCCTTCACAATATATTTTCCGTTGTCGTCGAAAAAGCACTGGAAGTCAATTATAACTGCAGTGTTATCCATAATACTGTAAGACAAAGAAACCACACACATTACAAACTCTATATATGTATATATTATGTTTAAACATACAAATATCGTTGAGATATTAATATGTGAACTTACGTTTACAGACGTCTGGACTGAAGCACCGAGAGACATCAACTGACGAAAGAAACAAGTGTTGAGGAGGGTTACTATACATGGAGACGAATTTTTTTAGTAGGTGGGGAAGTGTCGTCGTCATCGTTCTCCATGTTGATGCGTTGTCGTATCCGATAATGACCGTATGCAAGCGTATCATGACCATTGTCTAATATATAACGCTTATCATCATACGGTGACAACGCTTGCTTATTTACACGCATCGTGTACAGCGTATGATGATCGCTACGTAAACAAAGCGCACTGGTAGAAAACTGACAATGATCAGTGAGACACTTGCGATACATATCGTGTCGCAGACTCCTCTTAATTGCAACTCGAGGCACACCTTTACATACACGTTTTGACACTCTTGGGTGGGATCTTCGTGGGCCACAAGGAACGAATAACATTTCGCACGGAGACCCACGAATTCTCTAATAGGACGACCACACGTTTCATCCTTGAACAGACCGACAACCTTTTTGTTCTTAAGGCTATAACAAGGATGAGACGTAGGGTAATCCGATGTGTCAAAAACGTGTAGGTCCTTCTTCATGTCTGCATACAAGTCTGATGTTTGAATGCTATACATCAGACTGTCTGTATCTGTCATTAATAATTTAACGTTGCAACCGTACTTGGCGACAGCATAACGATAATGAAAGTCGTACATTATCGTTTTGCTAACGTCAAGCACCGTGAAGCCGACATACACGGGACGGGAAAGAACAATGGATTTTTTACGGAGTGAGAGCCCCACCAGATCGTTCGTATAACGAATCATACGTTTTAGCCTAGGTGTGGAAACTAGTTTTTGAAGCCGTCGTTCATTCGAGACTAGTTCAAAGTCTATATGTTTCCGTACGTTCTCCAGCGACTTACCGTATACGGCGTTGTTCATCAGTTTGAAAAGGTCTTTTTCAAAGCTGTTGACGGCTGTTTGCCTCTTGCTGGTGTTGAAATCGATAAACGGTTTCAACCAAGCGCTTTGCTTAAAACACAACACCCTATGAGTCGCTTTCAGCTCTAAGCCAAGACTTAAATACAATTTCAAATTTCGATAATGGAGAACGTAATTTTGTTTGTCCTCCAAAGTTGTTAACAACTTCTCTACGGATGACCCTGATTCGTTATACGATGATCTGTATATACTCTCGTGTAAACGTTTAGAAAAGGGAGAAAGGATATTGGGTGTTACGCGCTGGCGCACAGGTGCAAGTGGGTAGTCGGAATGCAGGTCGTGTAAGGTATCGGGATAGTGTAGGTCGACTTCGAGGATGTACCCGATGTCGGAATCATCACTCACATTACGTACGTCCAAAGACTCGATTTCGTTACGATCGAGCCATCGGAAGTCTGCGTAAGGGAGTGGTTGCGACATGGCTGCACCGTATAAATTATTACAGTCTGTATACAGAATGAAGGAGGTCGGTTTCGATACATCGTACTGATCTGGAATCAAAGGATTGTTAGCGACTGCGTGACGGTTGGATATCATCGCGCAGCCTCCGCGGACCCCAGACTCAAGGAACAGATGCATATTTATCTCTGTTAACAGCTCTAATTCGACCCCTGTCATTTTTAGCATCGCGTTCCAAGCGAGTCCGGGAAGCGAGTAAAAATGACACGGGTCCAAGCAGTAATCGCGTAAGGCCATGTCTCGGAAACTTTCAAAGACATCGGCCAGCAGCATTACGTCTGTCAACAAATACAAATCGTGGTAATCGCCAAACGTACACAGGTTGAATGCACTCCACACGTTTTGTGCGTGCTCGTAATCTGCGTCCGAAATAGCCGATTCCAACAACCGGTTATCAAAGTGTTCACGAGCGGGTAGACTTGTTTCGTTGAACCAATCAATGCAGTCAACGTACTCGTAAGGGTATACTCCCTTGCGTACGAGCAGATTGGTCTGTTCGTCGAAACCCCGTCTAAGTATTTCCTCTCTGAGCAAAGGAAATTGGCTCCCGGACGTGGACAGATTGGTAACGAGTGTGTCCAGAGAGCGATTAAGAAATTGAAAAGAGTCTACGAAACGCAAGGGACCCAGGGAGAACGACACGTAACGCTCACTGGATGTTGCAATGCAGGATACGTGTTGGTCCTTATATTTTCCTAAACCCAGCATTAAATGGTGACAGTCGTAGCCACGAAGGTTGTGAAAGAAGACGGGGATATGACGAGGCATCTTGTAGCTTAGATTACAGCTATTGTGGGCTGCTCCCAAGAATTTCCCCGTAAGATGACAATAATTGCGTACCTTGTCATCGTCTGTCAAAGGGCGCTCACACAAATGACAAACGGTGGCGTTAGTGAACGCAACATTGTCATCATCGGACATAATTATTTGCACGTTATGTCGTACTACCTTCATCATATCCTCGGCGTCTTTCATCAACCACGAGAAGAAAGTGTCTACAACGTTTTCACCTCGATAAACTTTAGCCTCTCTCCAGAGTCTGTGTGTATGATCGACGATAGCATAGGAGAAACCTGACGGAATATGCATCGCTTCGTATGATGTGGACGATACAGGAGGAGAAGTTATTTTCTGACGGGCACCGTTGCTATCAACTGAGTAGAATTCACCTAACTCGTGCACTGTCGTCGGGACGTTGTTACCAGGTGAACACGATTGAAGCGGAGTGATGAGGGACTCGAAGTCGGCGTAGACGGTAAAGGGTACTTTAAGACAGTGCGCGTAATTTTTAAATGACATAAACTTCTCCTCCTCTGTGGGCATTTTGGTTTTCTGCTCGCCGTGAGGTGTGCAGTAGGGGAGATGATCGGACAGACCATGTTCTGTGGAGAAACGATGCAGGCAGTAGTCGCAGTAAAATGATTTTTCTTTGTGTTTTGTAAGGGATGATAACAATCTACTCATGTTACTGATAAGACAGTAATGTTTTCGGCTATTTGTATCGGACAGAAGCAAAAGATTAACATGATGTAATCTGTCCTTATTGGGGGTAATTCTTAACGGATAAACCTCATTTTTTGATTCGTTTCTGATATTGTCGTCTATATCATAGCCGAAAACGTTTATAGAAATGTTGGGATTCTGTGCTTCAAATTTAGAAAGTGAGTTTATAGAAACAGGGTACTCGATACCGGACATATTTAAGGTGTTTTTGAAGGGAGAGTATTTTGAAACACGGTCTTTATGCTTTTGTTGAGGGTGTATGTGAGCTAGTACGGACCATAGAAAACACATTTCATCTTGGGGTTCTTGATGTTGACTACTGCCCTGGTGAATGCAAGTTTTCGCGGGGTTGGAAGGTAGGAGGATGGTGCTAGAGGTCGGTACCGTCCAACAACTTGTTCCAGCTTCAGTACAGTATCCACCGACCATCCGCTCCCGTCACGGGTAAAATTGGATATGCTATTCATGATTTTATCATAGGATTCATCGAGTAGACAGTTCAACTCGTCGTTGTCGTCCGTGAGCAACGTACGACAACGTCCGTGGATGACGGCGTCTTTGGTTTCTTCGCCGCTGTCACCATCTAACACAGTTTTAGTGAAACGTATCCTGCACGCAATATGCCATTTGATACTGCGTAAACGTGCTTGTTCTGCCAGAATATCCTTGCACAATAAAGGTCGCACCTCAGTCATTATCGGTACTATATCTTGATCTTCTTCTTCTGTGTACACAGGCAGGTAATTAAAAGTTGTAAGACATCCTCTAATACTACTGTTTCGCACAATATAAAATCGTGTCATATCTGAAACAATAGAAACACATGTATTAGCTAATAGGAATGATGAATAACACACATTCATGTTTATGGTAAATAAATAGATAGTACACGTTAGTAATACGTTTGTTTATTGCAAACTGTGAAGATGGCAGCTACTCATGATTTTAGCATTGAAAGTGAAAGAAGAAAATCGTTCAAGTATTGGGAAGTGACGTTTGTCAGTCCCGACGAGTTAGCGTTTGCTGGGTTTTACTACTATCCGCTAAATTATGATGTTTGTGGACATAGTATGTCATTCATAGACGATAGAGTTAAATGCTTTTGTTGCGGAATTGAATTAGTTCATTGGAGAGAAGGTGACATACCTATGGTGGAACATGAAAAATTTTCTCCGTCATGTCAATTTCTAAACGATGTCAAGAGACAATACATTGGGGAGAAGGTGACAAACCTATGTCAGAACATAAAAAATTTTCTCCGTCATATCAATTTCTAAACAACGTCAAGAGACTATCTTGTACAGGTTAGACAGAGTTAATTCATATCAAACAAATTTGGTTTGCTACATAATTATAGAGAGAGACAATTGGTATTTAAAAAAATTTTTACCTTGTTGAGGATGTTCCTGTTCCTGCTGATGTTCTGGATTCTGTTGAAGGTCGGACATGATGATATTCAGATGTGTGAATGAATACTGAAAAACAAAGAAACTGTTATAGATATATATAGTATTTTTAACGCCGGTATTATGTTAGTGTATCTTAAACCATGAACAACGCACGCAAGACTATAGCTCTAGAGCTACACAGAGCAGCGAGAAGGAATTTCGTTAGGCGCGCGGTTGAATTGAAGGGTCTACACGACTTGTACCAGGCGGATCTTGTGGAGATGATACCATACGCTCGAGTGAACAAAGGGTACAAGTACATGATGACAGTGATCAATGCGTTTAGCAAGTACGCGTACGCTGTACCATTGAAAACAAAGACAGGAAAAGAGTTAAAGCATGCACTAGAGCCTATACTAACTGCTAATCGAATGAAATATTTACAGACAGACAACGGGAAGGAGTATTACAACAGCACAGTACAAGCGTTGCTAAAAAAGTATAATGTGAAACATTACTCAACCTACAGTGAGAAAAAAGCTTCCATAGTGGAACGTTTTAATCGCACACTGAAGACACACATGTATCGAGCTTTCGGTGAACAAGGACACTACCGCTGGTTGGATCTGCTACCTACATTACTGAAATCGTACAACAATACAACACACAGAACCATTGGTATGAAACCGAGTGAAGTGAATGACGCCAACGAACATATAGTGTTGGAACGAATAAGGAAGAACACAGCGCCTAAAATCAGTCCAACGAAACCACCCAAATTTAAAGTGGTGACCGTGTTCGTATAAGTAAGCACAAAATGACGTTCGCCAAAGGTTATACGCCGAATTGGACTAACGAAATATTCACTGTGGATAAAGTACAATCCACTACTATCCCCGTCACTTATCTGCTAAAAGATCATCTAAACAAAGTGTTAAAAGGTGGTTTTTACGAGCACGAGATTAGTAAGTCCAAAGTCGGCGACGTATACCTAGTGGAAAAGGTGTTACAACGCAAAGGTGACAGAGTGCGTGTTCGTTGGCTCGGTTTCGATGGTAAACACGATGCGTGGATACATAAGAAAGATCTAATATAAAAAAGGTGACAGCACGTGATGAAAACAGTATGCTTTCGGTATTCACAAAGATGAAGATTGTACAGCAAGCAAACAAATTACCAATAAAGGATATGGACTTTTTGGCTGGTGACGAAGGTAGTGCTAAGCGTAAACATGGCCCGCTATTACCGAACAGTATTCGCTGTATCGTTACAGGCCCAACTTCCTGTGGGAAATCAAATGGGCTATTCAACCTACTGTTTGATGCCAACGGACTACGTTTCCGCAACGTATACGTGTTTTCAAAATCATTATTTCAACCAAAATACAGAATGCTAGAAACAGTGATGAAATCACTCGCTGATGAAGGTTTAGGTTATCATGCATACAGCGAGAACGAAGAAGTCCCGCTACCGAGTGAAATCACTGGTCTCGACTCTGTTATCGTATTCGATGACGTATCGTGTGAAAGACAAAACAATATTCGAAAGTATTTTGCTATGGGGAGACATAGCGGTGTGGACACATTCTATCTATGCCAGACATATAGCCAGATACCGAAACAATTGGTACGTGACAACGCTAACTTGTTGATATTGTTCAAACAAGACGATCTAAATTTACGACATGCATACAATGATCACGTTAACATAGATATGAAATATGATGCTTTCAAAGACGTCTGCATGGAAGCGTGGAAGGATCGTTATGGATTTCTAGTCATAGACAAAGACTCGCCAATAAATGAAGGTAGATATAGAATCGGCTTTGATCGATTCATAATTGTTTCCGACGAAGTATAAAAGTGGTTGCACTGTAGTAATGTAATCAGTCCTCTTGCTAACACACGATGGCAATGAATAAGGAGGAACGACTCGCGTATGATATAGACACGATAAGCGACAACATAAGGAAAAAATATCATGCATTACAACACGGTATCAGAGAAAGCGACGAGGCGTTTAGAAAAAATTACAGACCGATTCTGGAACCGTTAGAAGTTATTTCACGAAAGTTAAGTGGTGACATGATGGAGGAGGAGGAGGAGGAGGAGGAGGAGGAGGAGGAGGAGGAGGAGCAGATAAAACAAGAAGAGCCTACACAACACGTAATAACAGAAAACGAAAGTGGCACGCAGAGTCATAACGCTTCTCATTTCAGTGACAATAGCGCATGGAACCCTAACGCTTTACATTTCAGCGAGGATTCATTAGCAAACAAATATATGCGTTTGTGTGAATCGGCGGACTGTAAACGGATTATAGATTGCATGTATGGTGTTCGATACGAAGGTGGTAAATTTATGATAGGTGATTCAAATGTAAAAGTCGATGATAACGACAACTTTCATGTCAAAGAAAAAATTTACGAGGGTACACCTGGTCTGTATGAACTTTCGTTTATGAAACTACCGAAAAAGTACAATAAGGATGATATGAGGAAATATAAGTCTATACTACTAGCAACCAACGGACACAAACAAAAATATAAACAGAATACGCGAATAAACAGTAACAGTGGCGTCAAGTACCGACTAGTAATATCTAAATTGTTTGCACGAAAACGTACAAGGAGTGGCTATATGGAGATGAAACCGAACACTGCAATCGATTACGTGCATTGGGATGATCCTAACGAGTTGGTTAATAGATTGAGACTGTTAGTGGCGTCTCAAAATAGCGGCCATACTGGTCATAGGAATGAAATCGTTTCGATATTGGAAGAATTACGTGAAACTGGCATTATCATATAAAAGCAGACGTACCGTTCTATAACCATCAGTTCTTCTTCATAAATATGAGTGTAGACAAGTTCGGTAGACACGACAGCGCTGTAAGAGTGCGAAAAGAAACTCATCGAAGTCTGCGTGAGGATATCGGTTTAGGAGTGACTAACGACGGTCACTTTGATGTGAAAAACAAAAAGATATGCAACTTGGGTGATCCTGAAGAGTTGCACGATGTTGTTTCTTTACAGTACGTAAAGGACACATGCTTACAGTACAAGAACGACGACAACGCTACCGTAGACGCAAAAGATCATCGAATAATAAGGCTAAACGATCCGCTTAAATCAAGAGATGCAGCCACAAAACGATACGTAGACGAGAAGAGTTTGAAAAAAGATCGTGCAGGTAACGTAATCGTTAATGACTGTCGACTAACGCGTGTGCAAGCGCCTGTTGACTTCAAAGACGCAGTGAATTTGGAATTTTTACATGCACACACAATCAGTTTGCAAAACGATACTTTCTACGCTGCCGGAAGAAAAATTACGAATATAGCGAACGGTGTCAATGACAAAGACGCAGTCACTGTACGACAAATGCACGAATTATAATTACATATAAAGACAGAATTGTACAAGGTCACTCAGGTATTTCACGCTCATATAATCAATCTAATAAAGTTTGTCTATAAATATCAAGACAGCACGACACAGCGTTCAGTCCTGTCTGAATATATTGAAGAGGTGGGGCGTTTAATAGACGTTCTCGATACGGAAACGGAAATCAAGGATTGGAGATCTGTTTACAAGAATGCACGTACTTCGTAAGAAAAGAAGAATGGGGCGTGGTGTAATTGGAAAAATACTTAAAAACACTGTGCCCGCTATCGTTTCGTCAGTACCTACTTTGATTAATCGAGCGGTGGACGCATTACCAGTAGAATTACACCTACCGGGCTACCGATTCTGTGGACCTGGAACAAAACTCAAAGAGAGATTGGCGCGTGGCGAGCGCGGAATCAACGAGTTGGACGAAGCCTGTCGCGAACACGATATCGCTTACGCTAAGTACAAGGACAACGAACGAAGACGCGTAGCGGATCGTGTGCTAGCCGGCAAGGCGTGGGATCGAGTGAAAGCTTTGAATTCAGGCATCAGCGAAAGAGCGTACGCGGCGGCCGTAGCGGCAGCGATGAAGGCGAAATCGGCAGTGGGTGGAGGGAGCTCGCGTAGTGGTTGCAGAAAAAACAAGAAGAAGAAGGGTTCAGGAATTAAACGTCAATCCGTGAACAAACGCAAAACGACCTGCAAACGCAAAACAGTCCCGAGACATAAACGTAACAATAAAAAAATAGCGTCAGGTCTATACCTACGTCCTTACAGACAAAAAAACTAATTTGCATACCAGTGCGTGCATTGTCTGACAGTGATTTGTATGTGTACGCAAAACTTTTGAAAATACCTTATTTCAGAGGAGTTTTTATGCGTAACACTTTACCACACACACGACCATGGAAGAATGAGAGTGCAGTTGTTAATCTAGACAGTGCAGAAGGACCTGGTACGCACTGGGTTTGCTACAAGAAGCGAAACAAACAAGTTTACTACTATGATGCGTATGGTAATATGCAGCCACCTCTTGAGCTGACACAGTATTTTGGAACCGACACTGACATTTACTACAATTACGAACGTGAACAGCCACCACACACAGTCATCTGCGGGCATTTATGTTTGGACTTCTTAACGCGCGAGTGATCAGTAAGCGACAAGATGTCTTCGCTGTCGGTCACCTTAACAGGTACGAATGCTGCTGCTCTTGTATGTGACTTTTTCCCGCCTCTCGAACTAACAAACGGCGAATGGTATGTAGGTCTATTGGACTTTACTACATACAACAGTATACCGAACGTGATTGAAGGAAAAAACAACGTGTTTCCAGTACTACGAGACGGAACAACGTGGGACTTGATAACTTTACCTACAGGTGCTTATGAAATCGGTGACATAGAAGCCTTCCTCAAAAAGCAGTTAGGAGACTCAAAGATTAGTCTACGTCCTAACAACAATACACTGAAATGTGAGCTGACTTGTGCACTGGATATTGACTTTCAACAAACAGTGTACGGTATCGGTGATATGTTGGGTTTCAAGGGAAAGCGTCTGCTTGAAGCGAATAAAACTCACACGTCTGACGCCACAGTTAACATTATAAAAGTGAACAGTATACTGATAAGGTGTAATATAGCGCAAGGATCATACAAGAACGGTAAAACCGAGCACATACTGCACTCGTTCTATCCGTCAGTCGAACCAGGATTCAAAATAATTGAATCGCCTACAAACGTCATATACCTACCTGTGAATGTGAGTCGTTTGGACAACATAACATTATCTTTACACGATCAGGACGGTGACGTAATAGATTTTCGCGGAGAAGTCATCACTGTGCGTTTACATCTAAAACGACTATAGACATGGGCTTGTACTTTGTTTCTTCGCCACCGCTGCTACCACAGTCGTCGTCAGTAATAAAAGAAGAAGAAAGATCAGTTAGGAAACGCATCAGTACTCGTTCGAAACTGAAACGATTAACATCAGTTAACCGCCGTTTCCTGATTTCCCTGGGTTTTGTTGTTGTAAACAAGTAACATGGCGAGTGGAATATTATCAGTGGAGCAGCAACCGTTCTTTGAAGACAGTATCACACACTTTTCATTTCACTCACACGCACCGTACGCAACAACAAGATATGGAAACAATGATGAAATACGTGTGCCAATACAACAACAGGACGTCTTTACACTGCCGTCAGAAAGTTTCCTCTACATCGAAGGCAAGTTGGTTAAAAACCCTAGTGCGGCTGCAGATACTGCACTGAATGTGGAACTGGTGAACAATGCTATAGCATTTCTCTTTGAAGAGATTCGTTACGAGTTGGCCGGCGTGGTAGTGGACCATACCAGAAACGTCGGTGTTACGTCAACTATTAAAACTTTTCTATCACTCAACAACAACGCACGTAACGCAATGGAAAACGCAGGTTGGGTGGCACCGACCACGAACATATTAAAAGTGAATGATGACGGTGAATTCAATTTTTGTATACCACTGAAAATGCTAATGGGATTCGCAGAAGACTATACACGCATCGTGCTGAACGTGAAACAAGAACTTATACTCCTACGCGCTTCTACCGACATAAATGCTATGGTTTTAGTAAGCGGACAAACGACTGCTAATTGTGTTCTTGAACTAGATAAAGTTTACTGGAAAATGCCTTATGTACATGTAGCTAATGTGTACAGATTACCACTGTTACGACTCATAGAGAAAGACCACCCGATAACTATGCCTTTTAGGACCTGGGAGTTGCACGAGTATCCTGCCTTACCACAGACTAAAAGGCAGAATTTGATTGTCAAGACCTCGAGTCAGCTAGAAAAACCACGCTTTGTTGTGTTAGCGTTTCAGACAGCAAGAAAAAATGTACTGACAGCACACGCTGATGAATTTGATCACTGTAACGTGATCAATGCGAGACTGTTTCTAAACGACAAGTATTATCCTTACGATAATTTAAACTTGGATATTGGGAAAGACCGTTTTGCATTATTGTACAATATGTACACCAGTTTTCAAAGTTCGTATTACCACCGTTTAGACGGCAGCCCAGTACTGACACCGGAATTATTCAAATCAAAAGCCCCGCTGGTTGTTTTCGATTCTAGCAAGCAAGACGATACACTTAAGTCTTCAGCAGTTGATGTACGTTTAGAATTTGAATCGTCAATGAATTTTCCTAGACAGACAACCGCCTACTGTATGATACTACATGATTCGCTTGTAGAATATACACCATTGTCCAACACAGTACATAGACGTGTTTAAGTCTTATTTTATACATATTTTGTAAATACTAGTTTTAAATATATATATATTTTCATCATATTTGTAACATTATAATATTGGAGCTATGTGTGTGTATGTATTTTTAATTGTAAAACTAGTTTAGATATATTTTAATACTTGTAACAATATAATCTTGGAACTGTGTATGTTTTTTTAAAAATTGTAAATATTAGTTTAGATATATTTTCATACTTGTAACAATATAATCTTGGAGCTGTGTATGTATTTTTAATTGTAAAACTGTTTAATATAATCTTGGAGCTGTGTGTATGTATTTTAATAAATGTATATATATATTACACACACTTTATTATTATTTGTATAACCCACTCCATAATAATTTGATCATACACATACACGCGCACACACACACACATGTATTAAATTCAATAATGCGTTTGATAATGTTTTAATGCAAATAATTTTAGGAAAGTCTACATTCCGCATTCATAAGGAGATAGTCACTGCTTACAGCTATGTATGTCCACAACAGAATTAGAGAGAGATATAAATGTCATCATACGCTGTGACCTACTTTCTAAATTTTTTACATTAAAAACGTTTGTTTAAAGCAATTTTTCAGAAAATTTGTAACAGACATAATAATTTGATCATACACACACACATGTATTAAATTCAATAACACGCTTGATAATGCAAATAATTTTTACGTTTAAATAAAAATCTGCACATACATTAAAATTAAAATTAAATAAAATCTGTACAACTTACCAAAAAACTAGTATGTGCGTTGTCTACACTGAAGGCGTACAAACAGTCTTTCAACTATTAAAAAAGATGCAGAGATTTCACGATGTATCAGCACACGTTGGTGAGAACTTGCCACTATAAAAATACGGTAAGAATATATTTTCAGAAATTGTAATTTGATCATACACACACACACACACACACACACACACATGTATTAAATTCAATAAATAATGCACTTGATAATTTTTACGTTTAAATAAAATCTATACACTTACCAAAAGAAGATGTGTATACTGGAAGACACGTAAGACGTACAGTATCAGCCAAACTAGTATGTGCGTTGTCTACACTGAAGACGTACAAACAGTCTTTCAAAAGAAGATGTGTATACTGGAAGACACGTAATACGTGCAGTATCAGGATGTACAAGTAGACAAATAAGAAATTGCCGCTAACTTACTTAGCGTATATATAGTGTACACTGTAGTGGGGAAAGCACGTGTGTGTGTGTGTGTGTGTGTGTGTGTGTGTGTGTGTCCGTTTTTAGAGTAATTACTGTAAACGGTGTTAATGCTTGACAGGTGTCAAATTAGAAAGTAGAGTTGTCCGTTTTTAGAGTAAATACTTTATAATCCTAATTACTGTCAGCACTGCTAATGACTAGCAGGTGTGAAATTAGAATGTAGGACGTCGTACACAAGGTTAATGACCTCTGGTTTAATTTAGCGAATAATAACTATATCTAATTCAGTATCGTTGTGTGTGTGTGTGTGTGTGTGTGTGTGTGTGTGTGTGTGTGTGTGTGTGTGTGTGTGTGTGTGTGTGTGTGTGTGTGTGTGTGTGTGCATAGACATGTTTCGCTGAACCGATCAATGCTGTCAACGTACTCCGAATATGCATGCAATTATTTGTATAGTAATCAGAAATGTGTGTGAGAGAGACATTTTAATAATTTGTAGGTTGTATCTTACAATCATGAAAATTATTATTTAAACTGATAATTGTTTTATTAAAATCTTACAATGACGAAATATTATTATTTCATTGTTTACGATATATATTTAATGCAAAAAATGAATTTTTAAAATTACAATCGTCTGTATTTAAGTTCGTGTACACACATACAAATCGTTTGAATAAGGAAAATCTTCTAATATGCATCCAATTATTTGTATAGTAATCAGAAATGTGTGAGAGAGACATTTTAATAATTTGCAGGTTGTATCTTACAATTACGAAAATTATTATACAATGTGTGTGTACACAAAACTTTTGAAAATACCTTATTTCAAGGAGATTTTTTTACCACTTTACCACACACACACAGACTTGACAGTATATTAATTTCTAAATCGTAGTCAATGACTGTCATGTGTCAAAAAAAGGACGCCACGAGGTAGGTGATAAATATATATTTCCTGGTGATTACATTTTAGTATCGCTAATTACAATAATCCATAAGTAGCACGACGCTTATGTAAAACTGATGACAACTGTGTCTAGAGACAAAGAGAGAGGAGGGGAGAGAGAGTTGATATCGAAGTCGTCGTCAACAATTTACTATAATATAGTTTGAATTTCCCACCGAAGAAAAATGTTGGCAGATCTGTTCAATACACACACACAATAATGCAGGATTGGTAACCCTGATCATATATTTTAATATACACTATAATACACACACATATCAAGTTTGAACCCATACATAGGTTGGTAAACCTGATCATATAGATTTAATATACATTATAACACACAACAAATTTGAACTCATGCAAGGTTGGTAACCCTGATCATATATTTAATATATACACTATAATGCATCAAGTGATAGAAAGTGAAAGTGATCTAGGCTCGCGAAAGGCGGCATATAAAAAAAAAATAACGCGGATGCTGTGGTCCAGATACGCGAAAAAGTCGCGGATCTTGACACAGATCAGCGAAAAAGTCGCGGATGCTGTGGTCCAGTAGAAAGTGAAAGTGATCTAGGCTCGCGAAAGACGGCATATAAAAAAAATAACGCGGATGCTGTGGTCCAGATACGCGAAAAAGTCGCGGATCTTGACACAGATCAGCGAAAAAGCCGCGGATGCTGTGGTCCAGCTGATAGAAAGTGAAAGTGGGTTTGAACCCCCATTTTTCCCCTACTACTGATACAAATAGCCGAAAACACTACTGTCTTATCAGTAGCATTAATAAATTGTTATTTTCCCTAACAAAAGTCAATCGTAAATCATTTTACTGCGACTACTGCCTGCATCGTTTCTCCACAGAACATGGTCTGTCCGAACATCTCCCCTACTGTACACCTTATGGTGAACAGAAAACCAAAATGCCCACAGAGGAGGAGAAGTTTATGTCATTTAAAAATTACGCACACTGTCTCAAAGTACCCTTTACCGTCTACGCCGACTTCGAGTCCCTTATCACCCCCCTTCAATCGTGTTCACCAGGTAACGACATCCCGACGACAGTGAAAGATTTAGGTGACTTCTACTCAGTTGATAGCAGTGGTGTCCGCCAGAAAATACCTTTTCCACCTGTATCGTCCACATCATACGAAGCGATGCATATTCCGTCAGGTTTCTCCTATGCTATCGTTGATCACGCTCACAGTCACTGGAGAGAGGTTAAAGTATATCGTGGTGAAAACGTTGTAGACACTTTATTCTCGTGGTTGATGAAAGACGTCGAGGATATGATGAAGGTAGTACGACATAACGTACAATTAATTATGTCCGATGATGACAATGTTGCGTTCACTAACGCCACCGTTTGCCATTTGTGTGAGCGCCCTTTGACAGACGATGACAAGGTACGCAATCATTGTCATCTTACGGGGAAATTCTTGGGAGCAGCCCACAATAGCTGTAATCTGAGCTACAAAATGCCGCGTCATATCCCCGGCTTCTTTCACAACCTTCGTGGCTACGACTGTCACCATTTAATGCAGGGTTTAGGAAAATATAAGGACCAACACGTATCCTGCATTGCAACATCTAGTGAGCGTTACGTGTCGTTCTCCCTGGGTCCCTTGCGTTTCGTAGACTCTTTTCAATTTCTTAATCGCTCTCTGGACACACTCGTTACCAATCTGTCTACGTCCGGGAGCCAATTTCCTTTGCTTAGAGAAGAAATGCTTAGACGGGGTTTCGACGAACAGACCAATCTGCTCGTACGCAAGGGGGTATACCCTTACGAGTACGTTGACAGTATTGATCGGTTCAACGAAACAAGTCTACCCGCTCGTGAACGCTTTGATAACCGGTTGATGGAATCGTCTATTTCGGACGCAGATTACGAGCACGCACAAAACGTGTGGAGTGCATTCAATCTGCGTACGTTTGGAGATTACCATGATCTGTATTTGTTGACAGACGATGCTGGCCGATGTCTTTGAAAGTTTTCGGGACATGGCCTTACGCGATTACTGTTTGGACCCGTGTCATTTTTACTCGCTTCCTGGTCTCGCTTGGAACGCGATGCTAAAAATGACAGGGGTCGAATTAGAGCTGTTGATAGATATAAATCAACATCTGTTTGTAGAGTCTGGGGTCCGCGGAGGCGTTGCTATGATATCTAACCGTCATGCCATCGCTAACAACCCTCTGATCACAGATCAGTACGATGTTTCGAAACCGACCTCTTTCATTCTGTATACGGACTGTAACAATCTATACGGTGCAGCCATGTCGCAACCACTCCCTTACGCAGACTTCCGATGGCTCGATCGTAACGAAATCGAGTCTTTGGACGTACGTAATGTGAGTGATGATTCCGACATCGGGTACATCCTCGAAATCGACCTACACTATCCTGATACACTACACGACCTGCATTCCGACTACCCGCTTGCACCTGTACGGCAGCGCGTAACACCCGATATCCTTTCTCCCTTTTCCAAACGTTTACACGAGAGTATATACAGATCATCGTATAACGAATCAGGGTCAACAATTTCATCCGTAGAGAAGTTGTTAACAACTTTGGAGGACAAACAAAATTACGTTCTTCATTATCGAAATTTGAAGTTGTATTTAAGTCTTGGTTTAGAGCTGAAAACGACTCATAGGGTGTTGTGTTTTAAGCAAAGCGCTTGGTTGAAACCGTTTATCGATTTCAACATTCGCAAGAGGCAAGCAACCGTCAACAGCTTTGAAAAAGACCTTTTCAAACTGATGAACAACGCCGTATACGGCAAGTCGCTGGAGAACGTACGGAAACATATAGACTTTGAACTAGTCTCAGATGAACGACGGCTTCAAAAACTAGTTTCCACACCTAGGCTGAAACGTATGATTCGTTATACGAACGATCTGGTGGGGCTCTAACTCCGTAAAAAATCCATCGTTCTTTCCCGTCCCGTGTATGTCGGCTTCACGGTGCTTGACGTTAGCAAAACGATAATGTATGACTTTCATTATCGTTATGCTGCTGGCAAGTACGGCCGTAACGTTAGATTGCTAATGACAGATACAGACAGTCTGATGTATAGTATTCAAACATCTGACTTGTATGCAGACATGAAGGAGGACCTACACGTTTTTGACACATCGGATTACCCTACGTCTCATCCTTGTTATAACCTTAAAAACAAAAAGGTTGTCGGACTTTTCAAGGATGAAACGTGTGGTCGTCCTATTAGAGAATTCGTGGGTCTCCGAGCGAAATGTTATTCGTTCCTTGTGGCCCACGAAGATCCTACCAAAGAGTGTCAAAAACGTGTATGTAAAGGTGTATATCGAGTTGCGATTAAGAGGAGTCTACGACACGATATGTATCGCAAGTGTCTCACTGATCATTGTCAGTTTTCTACCAGTGCGCTTTTTTTACGTAGCGATCATCATACGCTGTACACGATGCGCGTAAATAAGCAACCGTTGTCACCGTATGATGATAAGCGCTATATACTAGACAATGGTCGTGATACACTTGCGTACGGTCATTATCGAATACGTCGCATTAATATGGAGAACGATGACGACGACGACACCTCCCCACCTGCTAAAAAAATTTGTCTCCATGTATAGTACCCCCCAACACTTGTTTCTTTCGTCAGTTGATGTCTCTCGACGCTTCAGTCCAGACGTCTGTAAACGTAAGTTCGCATATTAATATCGCAACGATATTTGTGTGTTTAAACATAATATATATAGAGTTTGTAATGTGTGGTTTCTTTGTCTTACAGTATTATGGATAACACTGCAGTTATAATTGACTTCCAATGCTTTTTCGATGACAACGGGAAATATATCGTGAAGGAACTGTCAATCATGGACGTTCTGAGATTTTCTGGTAGACATTGGATTTTCACTCCGCCTGCTACATCCGTTACGAATCCAAAATACGCTAGGACAAACCACTGGTTAACGTCAAATTATCACAGACTTAGATGGAGCGAAGGAGAGACACCGTACGACAATCTTGTTTCATTGTTAACATCACATACACGTATATATAAATATGTGTTTGTGAAGGGTTTTGAGAAAAAACGTTTTTTACAATCAAAGATAATACACAATAATATCATCAATCTCGATCACTTTGGTTGTCCTAAAAACATACCGTATCTATTTCACGGAACAGAATGTCTTAGACATTTCAATTCTTCTGACCGATGTGCCAACTATAAAGTGCATGCTATTCGGGAATGGATGGTTCATGATTTTTGCTTTAAACAAACATTTTTAATGTGAGCACGACAAAATTTAGAAAGTAGGTCACAGCGAATGATGACATTTATATCTCTAATTCTGTTGTGGACATGTACATACATGCATAGCTGTAAGCGGTGACTATTTCCTTATGAAAGTGGAATGTGGACTTTCCTAATGACATTGTTATATTTTTGGTGTCTCTAATTTCGTCTGGGGGGGGGGACATGTTCATACATGCAAAGCCGTAAATGAAAGTGGGACACAGACTTTTCTGATGACGACGTTACCACCACCACCACTATCACATTGTACTTTCCTTTTGTGTTGAATATTCTGTCATTGTTTGGTTCTCTCTCGTTTGATACAGACGTGTTCACTAGCGTCTTTCTCTCTCTCTTCTAATAATGTCGTTTCTTGTAAAGTTTAATGCTGTAAGTGCTATCGAGTACAGGCGATGTTCAGAATTGACAGTGAATAAAAAGTATCCCATCATGGTCTTAACAAATGTGGACACAAAGTATGGGAACTCTGTGCTTGCTACGTTGGAGGATGGCGACCACCAGTATCGTGTCCATCTTCCCAAGAGGTATGCAGGTGTCTTCACGAATGAGGAGCTCAGACATATCAAACCCAAAGAACTACATTTAGTGTATCGAGGGACGAGGAATCAAACAACGCAGGTGGAGATTGTGTCCTAACGTCGTAAGTAGCAATCGTGTTAACAAACAATTTATTGATGTGTGTGTGTGTGTGTGTGTGTGTGTGTGTGTGTGTGTGTGTGTGTGTGTAGTTTCAACTCCCTGTACTTAACACTTTAATAATTGAATTTGTATGTACGTGACAAATGTATCATTGATTCTAATTATTATTTTTTTACAAAGTTTCGTTGAATAATATTTGGTTCGATTAGAAATTATTTGAAAGTACATTAACTTTATGAAATGACACATACTTGAAAAAGTTTACTTACTTAACGCATTTGATTCTTTCTTTCTACTGACTGTGCGTGTGCGTGTGATAATTGAATATTTATCGTATCAGTGATTCTAATATCGACTGTATTATTATGTTACAGATAAACTTCCCTGTGGACTGGTATCTTCTCCATCTTCTTCTTGATGCCATCGGGTTTCTTGGGATTTCTTCATCTTCTTCGGGTTTCTTGGGATTTCTTTATCTTCTTCGGATTTTTAGAAATACATCACCTTTATTGGTGGATTTGGCCTTATTCAGGGTTTCTTTTCCATTTTGTTTATATATCCTCGTTGTGGTTTTGGTCATACTTTATTGTTTCTTTATTTCCTCCTTACCTTCCTGGGTTATATGTTTTTAAAAAACCTTGGGTTATTAGACTGGTTTTGGATGACTCATCACTAGTAACTTAGTTTATTTGAACTTATATTTTTTCAATAATAATGATTGTTTTGCACAGTTGCTATGAATTAATTTTTTATGTTAAACGTAATGCTTTCTTCCAAATTTAAATGTTATAATCTTATTATTCTGATGATCAAATGCCATTCATTCTTATGCATTTATCTGTCACGTTACAGATTGCTCTCCTCCAGAAGTAATTATTTCAGACAGTTTATGGATGAAATAATTTCTTATGATAATTTCATCATTTCTTATAATTCATTTTCTTCCCCATTTTTATATCGACTTTTTATATTAGAGTTTAATTAATTTTATATATATAGTTACTTATTTTACTACTGATCCTTTTCGGATAGTCAGTGTCTTCTGAGATATATTATTATTATTGTAATACATTTTCTTTCTTTATAAACTTCGTGTTGCATCCTTGGGATATTAATTCCCTAACATTCCCTATCACGTGGGCTGGGGCAGATCAGAGGGGCACTGTACGCTACACAATCTCTGCTGGCCATACACCACTTCTACAAATTGAGTCCAGAGGCATATCCATCTCTGCTCAAAAAACATAATGCTGCTGGAATTATCTTCAGTCAGTCATCGAATAAATAAATAAAAAGTAGTCTCATTTTCGACTAATAAAAATATCTTTGGATTCTTCACTTCGTAGTTTCTCAGATTATCTCACATTTTCTATCTTAATAAATCTTCATAATTATTATTATACTCATTATATATATATTTTTCTAAACTCTTAACTTGTCTGATATATTTATTTTAATTATGGTTGAAATCCTTTCTTAATAATTCTTGTTACTGGTCATAGGTAACTCTTTTTCTTCTCCATCTGAATTCTCTTTATACTTCCTTCTGGTTACTTACAGTGTTAGCATGGTCTTTACATATAGCATTTTCTTATTCATTATTTGAATGGTCTTAATATATTATATTTCAGTTTTAAATTTGTATTTTTATATTAGATATTCAGGTTGTTATATTGATCATTTTATTTAAACATTTTAGTTCTTTCCTTTCTCTTAGAAAGTTATTAATCCGCCTTCGCATTCATTAACATTAATTCATTTATATTATATTTCATGTGGTATTTCTTCTCTTTGCATTTCATATAGTTCTTATTATTATCATTTGTTCAAAATCATCTTCTCCATATGTTTGGTATGAGTTGTTCTTCTTTGCTCTTAATTAACTGTTTTCATTATCGTTTCATAAGTAATTAGTCTCTGCTTCTAAATTTTTTCCTTCTCTTGCATATTACACTCTTTTTGTTTTTCTCCTCTACTCCTTCAAATGCTAATGTGAATATCTAGCATTTATTCTGGATTAAAGTTAATTCTCTTTTCTGAATTAATCACTTTATCTTCTTCTAAATTCAATTATAAATGGCACATATTTATTTTTTGGAACTTTGTTAGTTTTAATGCAAAATTCAAACTCTTCTTTTTATTTAATGGCAAAATATTTCTCATAAATAATTGTAATAAGTTGATCTTATCTTGTTTCAAAGTTCTGACGTTCTATCAACATTCAAATTCTGTTTAATTCATTTATTCCCAGAATTGTTTCATTCAAAATTGTTTATAGTAAGGTGATCTTACAATTAATTCTGAATGTTTTGGTATTTCTCTAAATTCAAATTTCTTCTTAATTATTTACCATAAAGTTTTCTCACAAAATTAGTTATAGTAAGTTGGTCTTACTTCATTTTTAAATTTTTTTTTTTATATTAACTTCAAAATTCCTTTCTTCTATTTTTCCATAAAGTTTCTTCTTAAATATTTGTTAGTAAGATGTACTTACATTTATTTTTGAATTTTGTGTTAATACAAAATTCCTTTCTTCTTTATTCAGCCAAAAAGTTGTTTCTCATAAATCAGTGGTAGTAAAATGTACTTACTTTTGTTTTTGAATTTTTATGTGTATATTAAATTCAAAAATTCTCTCTCTTACTTTTATAATTCTCCATAGAGTGTTTTTCTCAAAATATATAGTTGTAAGATGTACTTACTTAATTTTAGAATTTTGTAGTTTAAATACAAAATTCCTTTCTTTTTATTTTCTTCCATAAAGTTTTTTCAAAAATATTAGGTTGTAAGTTGTGCTTACATAATTTTAAATTTTTATAGCGTATATTAAATTCAAAAATTCTCTCTCTTACTTTTATAATTCTTCCAGAATGTTTTTTTCTCAAAAATCAGTGTTAGTAAGTTGTACTTACTTAATTTTAGAATTTGTATGTATTATTCAAAATTCTTTCTTTTTCTTCCATAAAGTTTTTCCAAAATTATTAGGTTGTAAGATGTTCTTACATCATTTTAGGATTTTTTTTATTATAAATTCTAAATTCAAAACTCCCAACTCATTCTTCATAATACTTTTTCACAGATGCTTGATTGTACACACCTTTGATTTTTCGTGAAACGATTTCCCTCAACTCATAGGTATTGTTATGCTTATCCTTTACCACAACATATGGTTATATATTGTACTTTATACCGGACCATTTTATTTATACTTTTGTAAGGTGATCTTCTCTTTTTCTTTCTTTATAAATTTTCTTTTCTTTTATATACCCAGGAAGATGGACGATTTTCTTTATGTCGCTCCGTTGCTCATATTTTTATTTGTAATGTGTATTTTCTGACATAGTCTTCACTCATAGAACCCAGTTTTGTTTCTATGTTTATTATTTGTATCATTTCCTTTCAATGATATTTATTTCGTCTCCTTCACCCTTGTTTTTCGCCGTAGTCGGTTATCATAATCTCCGTCCCTTTTCTTGATGGCGTGTGGTATTTGTTTTAACCAGGGTCCATCATCTCAGTTGCTCTTATTTTCCGGACGATCATGGTCTTCATAATTATCCCAGTACTTGTGACCTCTCTGGTTTCCGCCTGGTATTTCATTTTCACTGCGGTCACTCTGTTGCTTGTTTCAATCTTCCTCGCTGTTATTACTTTATTGGCTACAAAGCTTATTCGGCTCCCTCTATCATAGTATTGTATACACCAATACTTCTCTGGTCCATGTTTTGTGTTATCTGACAAATATATGTGAGGATCTTCATCTGGGTTATCACTTATTATTTGTTTATCTGAAACCCCATAAACTGGCTCACCATCACATATCCACCCTGAAGGAATATATTTTAGTCTAACCGTACCCTGGAACTGTCCTAGATGGCACGCTAATGGAATACATTCTGGTGATTAATCTGTGTCATCATCACAGTCTGGTAAGATGTCACATTTCCATCTTTCTGAAAAACATTGTCCAGTCCTGCGCTGAAACTGATCTGGTCCACATGTTGTATTCCGTTTTCCTCTGGTCCTTTCCCAGTGGTATGCTACTGCTTTGTGGTAAATTATTTTTGAAATTACTTCGATTCTCCTCCTATAATTACTGGAATTTATGATGTCTTTGTCATTGGTAATTGGGATATTATTGGCATCAATTAATCCATGGTTCATCATCTCCAACTCTTCCTTAGTTTTTATTACATTTCTTGGATACATTCTCCTTTTCCTTTGTTTAATATTTTCCTGGATTCGGTTAGTTTCAACTTCAGGTACCACCATTACTTGTTCCTGCATTTTATCACCTGGTACTCCTTCTGTTTCTGGTTGGCTATCGTATTTTATTTCTTCGGTCTTCTCCTTTCTTAATTCTTCTCTTTTTAATCTGGCCTCATCCATTTCCTCAATGTGCTTTTCCATTTTCTTACATAATTCTTATTTCGTAGGAGCCCTCTGCTTAACTATCGATTCGTGGTTCTCATTACCTATCTTGCTCATTTCTATAAGCATGTCTATTATTTTATTCCACCCCATATTTTCTTTTTCTTCTTGTGTAAGTTCTGCCATTTTGTTTGTCGTTGTTGCCTTTTTATTGTCTTTCTCTGACTTTATAGCTGCTGCCGAACTCCAATTTGTGATTGGGCAGATTGTAGTGGCCTATCAATCGCTAATTAAAGCCCCTCAGTTGTGCGCCAATTTGTAACTTAACTCTGTTACTCTCAGATGATGAATGGTGTTTAATTGGTGTGGCTCTCGAGTCTTCCTGGTCTGAAACGCTTCCTTAGTTTCCCAGTTGATCGAGTCCCAAATGTAGCAAGACCTGTCAAATAGTGTTATGCTACTGGAGAGATGTATGTGTAGTATCACCAAAACGTTTTAATATAAAAATGTTGCTGGTTGAAGAAATAAAAAAAAATTGTGTTTAAAAAAAATTTTATAATTTAAAAAAAAATTTCTTTTAATTAATTAATTAATTAAAATCAATTAATTAATAGTGTTCTGTGAAGTTTTAAAACGTGTATCACTCCTCTAAGAAATTTTATTGAGGTTCTTGTATTTTCCAAATAAACTACAACCACTCATAAGATTGTCTCCAGGACAATCGATACTTGTTTACTTTTTCGTTTTGGAGGTTATCTTCCTTCGTATGTGGTAAAATCTTGGTAGTTTATTATTTAAAATTATATTAATGGTAATTTGTAATATTAATGAAAGAAAGAACTATTTTGTGGTGAAAAGTATTAATGTTTTATTAAATAATTGAAAATTAGACTCTTTTCGATTATAAAATCGACTCTCAGGGTATCGAAACAGTTACAATGTTTGATATATAAAATTCAGAAAAGGTTCTTTGAACAACTAATTATGATCAAAGTCAGAGAAATCGGGCCAATATTTAAAAAGTATAACGTTACAACAAGTTAATTACTAATACTAAGTACATACATTGAAAAAATAAATTGGAATAAAATAATTTGTTGTCACCAACACAGCTGACGGGAACAAGAAGGCGTTGCTCACGACGAATGAAAATGGCTGCCGTGAAGTTAGCAAAAATGTCCTCCATATATGCGACGTTCCAAAATTGATATTTTCTGGTAGTATTCACGTCCTGGCGTCTGCAAATCTTGCTTCTGATGTTGTGTAGTGTCTTGAGTGAAGTTTCCGGGTTGTATTTTGTATATCTGTGTATATATAAGTTCGTTCACTTTTTATGATTCAGGCACTAATGTATGGTTATGTTGTATACTGTTTTCTTGTGTTTAATATTGTTATTCGGTGTAATTATGTGCTGTACTGTGTTATTTAGTCTATATCAATTGTATCTGTCACTATGTTGACGTTCCAAAATTGTTTTATTCGCCACTCGCGATTTTACAAAAACGTATCGTTCACTTACTCGCCATTACCGTTTTTAGTTAGGTTAGCTCGGTTATAATCCGCTCGTCAAGTTCACCGTACAATTACCAATAATCAACTATCTTATTTCCTCCAGTTTCGACTAAACTCTTAGCCAATATAATATTATTTTTAACATTGTTCAAATATAATTTTGCATCCTGTTCATATTTCAAAATACATTATATAACTGCCTAAACTTTGGTTATTTATTAATTTTATTTGCTAGATGTAATTTAAATTAATCCTTCAGTTCATTCGGCGTATTTTAAGATTGAATAATGCCGTTTTATAATGTTTTCTGTCTAAAATTAGTAATTTTACTTTCATTTTGTATTCAGTAAAAAATTAAAAATTAACTTCCTGTCATGATGCAAATTCAGCCATTTTTCAGTTATATTTATTATTAATAATCTCATATTGTATTAAAAGGTTGATATTCCCTTATTTTCTTGTAATTAATTGAATTGGTTAAATTCTAAAATATTATTTTGGAATATATGACTTCCCTCTCCAAATTTCTGAGTTTTGTCATTTTCATTTTTATTTATAATTCTGAATATAAATTTATAAAATCTTTCTAAGTGGTATGTATAATTATATGGCTTCATCTCAGGTTTATTTTATCTAAAACCCTTTTGTTTAATTGCATTTAAATGAGTAATTTCTCTGTTTTGATGAAGTTTGGTTTTCATTCTTTGGCCTAGATTTTTTAACAAGTTTTTCTTACAAAATATTTTTACAAACAATAAATGATGTGTGATACCCTCTCTGATTTTTAAATATGGTATTATAAACTAAACATTTTTTCAAATAACACAACAATAAATAGTATTGGTTACAATACAATGAACAGTTAAACAAATAAGGAATATTTTCAAATAAATGGTTGTCTTCAACATTCAGACATTTTTTTTACAATCAAATACTTATTTCTAACATTGAAATATTGTTCACAAAAAAGGTTTCTTACCAACTAACATCTTAATTACTTATTACTATTAACTCCAGTAATAAATATATTTACAGGTATGATGTTAGTTGTTGAAAATTTACATAAATGTCTTTATATCTAATACATTTTAAAAATCCTTATCCTATATTTACAAAAACCTTATATCTATATTCTTATTTGCTAACTACTATACTAAGTTGGATTATACAGTTTTTTACACTGTCTTTTAAATATTGTATTTGGGGAATTGTACCCTGTCATAGTATAATTAAATCTGTTTTTTCTCATTCTATATAAATCAAAATGTCACTTTAAACAGATTTATATCTTGTTATTATTCAAAGTAATATATTCACATAGTACACATTTTAAGTCACTGAAAGTTGCATATTTCATTGTATTCAATGTTTGTGATTGCCAAGAATGAAACACAAGGTTTATTTTCTATAATACCCAAAACTAGCACTGGCTCACTTTACACTTTCATTTTGTTATTTCTAAATGGTCGTGTAGTCTTATTAACATAATAAATTGGTTAGTGTTTTACAATGGAGATTTGTTCCTTGGGTACTATATTATTGTTTCATCTTGGTTCACTGGCAACTCTTACTTTACACACTTTTCTCTCTTAATTTTATGTACATGTTGTTACTGTCCAAGACTATCTCGTTATTCTTTTATTGGTATTTTACTATTTATTTTGGGAATATGGGGATATGGGTGTCTTTTATAAGAGCTCAACATCTTCCTCAGGATGCTGCCTTCTTCTTCTTTCTTCTGTCTTCTTGGACTGGTATCTTCTCCATCTTCTTCTTGATGCCATCGGGTTTCTTGGGATTTCTTCATCTTCTTCGGGTTTCTTGGGATTTCTTCATCTTCTTCGGATTTTTAGAAATACATCACCTTTATTGGTGGATTTGGCCTTATTCAGGGTTTCTTTTCCATTTTGTTTATATATCCTCGTTGTGGTTTTGGTCATACTTTATTGTTTCTTTATTTCCTCCTTACCTTCCTGGGTTATATGTTTTTAAAAAACCTTGGGTTATTAGACTGGTTTTGGATGACTCATCACTAGTAACTTAGTTTATTTGAACTTATATTTCTTCAATAATAATGATTGTTTTGCACAGTTGCTATGAATTAATTTTTTATGTTAAACGTAATGCTTTCTTCCAAATTTAAATGTTATAATCTTATTATTCTGATGATCAAATGCCATTCATTCTTATGCATTTATCTGTCACGTTACAATATATATTTAATCAATGTAAATGTATTTTTGAATAATTGTATTACAACGGTTTGTAAACTATATTTTAAGTTTGTGTACACTGGTGAAAATATATATTTAATCATTTAAAACAAATTATGGTTTATTTTAATTTATTTCGTTATAAACCTCTGAGTATATAAGCAATTATTTGTAAAGTACATTAAATTATGTGAAATGCTACACCGAAAGATTCAAATCATACCTTATTGGAGCTGTCAACTATTTGAATGTGGGAATTTCTATCGACGTTTGCAGCAGCAGCAGCAATACACAATACGCATTACATTAAAACTAGCACGATTATATTATTCATTGATGTACAAACAATTTACATAGCACACACACACAATAGGCTAACATTTATTGTGAAGCCGTTAACGTATGGATTTGTCATCTGTAACAGCACACGCACAGGTAATTACATTATAAACTAGGAATTTCTTCCGACGTCTACGAGCGAGAGAGAGAGAGAGAGAGAGAGAGAGAGAGAGAGAGAGAGAGAGAGAGAGAGAGAGAGAGAGAGAGCGAGAGATGTTGTACAACAGATTTTAAATAATTTTTTAAAATATCACTTACCTGCAAAGGATATACCCCTTGCGTACGAGCAGATAACAATATGTAATTCCGTGTATAGTAATCAGAAATGTGTGAGAGAGAGAGCGAGAGAGAGAGAGGCGTTACATAAACACATAGAGAGAGAGTTTATATCGTGATCGATAATTGCGTCTAGAGACAAAGAGAGAGAGGAAAGGAGAGAGAGTTGATAACTTGATATCGTAGTCGACAACAATCATATAATTTACTGTACAGTATAATGCGTCTACACATAAACACATAGAGAGAGAGAGAGAGAGTTTATATCGTGATCGATAACTGCGTCTAGAGACAAAGAGAGAGAGGAAGGGGGTGAGAGAGTTGATAACTTGATATCATAGTCGTCAACAGTCATATAATTTACTATACACTATAATGCGTCTGCTCATATAGTTTGAATTTCCCACCACAGAAAAATGTTGGCAGATTTGTTCTATACACAATAATGCAAGATTGGTAACCGTGATCATATATTTTAATATACACTATAATACACATATCAAGTTTGAACCCATGCGTAGGTTGGTAAACCTGATCATATAGATTGAATATACATTATAACACACAACAAGTTTGAACTCATGCGAAGGTTGGTAACCCTGATCATATATTTTAATATACACTATAATGCATCAAGTTGGAACCCATTTTCAAAGCCTGTACAGTAATCTTGCTGCTTTTAGGAAGGACAGAGTTCTGTATATCGCCAACCGTTCGTTCCGAGGTATTCTTTCAGGTTACCTTTTACTCTGTGTCTGCCTCAGTTCTGCAAGATCACTACAGTCTTCGATTGTATGTTTCACTGTAAGTGCTCCAGCACAAGTGTAGACGAGTCGTTCTTGTCCTTGCAGCAGATACGAAGACATCAAGTTGGTGTCCCCAATCCGCAATCTGGTGATGCAAACTTGTTCACGACGCGACGACTGCGATCACCTGCTACTTGCCATTTACGGAACGCTACACGATTTGGTAATTTTAGTATATTGTTGCGCAATTACAGAACGTTCTACAGGTTTCTCGGCTACCCCAGCAGAGCCCAGCTGTAACATGCAAGACAGTGTTACGTAATACGGAACAGTCTCGTACATCCGATAGTGTTGTTCGACAAGCTTCTCAAGTAGCCCAACTATCCGTGTTTCTACCAAGGCCGCACTGAAGTATCCTCTAGAATTTTCAAGTGTTTGTTAAGGACGCATATTATGGAACCCTGTAGACTATAAATACCCCAACTCGCCGCTAATTTTTCAGTTTATATCGGGCGATTTACACAGTGCGTCTGAAGTGGTGTATTAGTGAAAAGTGATTATAGTTCGGAATTCTTTATAGTTGACATTATTATCTGTGTGGACAGATTAACTTGAATTATTGTACGAGTATAATCTTGCTGAATAACTTATTGATTACAAACTGTTTAATTGTGATAATTAAAGATGGTTTTTAACGACTTCATTGGTGTCTTGTATTTTGTTTTCCACTGTACCATACGACGATCAGTGAGGCCCTTGTAAGAGTGGTGTCAGAAGTGGGATAGAACCGTTAACAGTGGAAACAGTGAACACTTTGTACAAGCAATTTGTAATTAATCGGTAAACAATGGATGCCAGTCAGATGATCGAAAAATTCCAGGCGCTGCTGTTGCAGACAGAGAAAAGGCGACGACAAGAGGCGGAAGACGCGGAAAAACGACTCGATGAGAAAGTGGAAGAGAGACAGAAAACCGTCGACGTCCAGTGAGCCGTCGTAACAATACATACTGCCGAAGCGAGTGCTTTATCTTATTGTCGTAAAGCTACTGTGGACTACGTTTGGTTCAACGGGTTCCTCCCTTCTTCTCCTCTTCCTTCCCCTCTCCATGCGTCCTCCGTTCTTGATCGGTGTCTCTCCCTCCTTTCGTCAGTCCAGATGCCACCTGTCCTCTTCTTGGGGGTTTCCTCAAAACCTTGGGCATATTTAAATTTCTTTTTGAGTGGCAAGCATTCTTCAGTGTCTTCTTGAGTAATCTGGAGTTCTTCTAAACCATTTTCTGTTTCTTTGAACCACTTATTGGACATTGAGCTTTCTCAAATAGTTATAAAGCTTCTCTGTTAGTCTGTCAGGAATCATTCTTTGAACGTGTCCGTAGAAAGTGTAACAACCAAAAATTTAAAAAATTTTATTGTGACTGAAAAGACGTTACATTCAGCATGACACACCTACTCAGCCCACGAGCAATAAATAAAGAAATCTGTGTAGAAGTGTCAAGTGAACGTTTACTTCAGACAATGCAAGTACGTTTCACATAGTTGTACAATAGGGCACAGGGTTGGCCGTGACAGACTCGACTAAAACACGAGATTTACAGCCTGCAAATGTCAGATAATGGAAATTGTGTCAAGTACCAATTTAGAGGAGAAACTGTGACGGACACACTGCCGGGTTAATTTGTAAGAGTACCAGTAAAGAATAAAAGAGTAAGTCACACAATAGTATATACCCTATACGAGGACGGACATCGATACCTAAAATAATAGAATCGAACTTGTAAACAGCAGGGGAACGACTTACTGGCGACAACGGATATTTACGACAGGCAGTAGGTGTGCCGTTTTGGAAACGACGTCACGCTGCGCCAGGATAGCGTTCAGAAAAAAAGGGTCAAACACAACGAACAATAACAAGAGACGACACATTGTTTTCGTGAGAACTGCAGCGAGACCCGGAGTACGCTTAGACAATGGCATGATAGACGAGCATGAAATTTCTCCTGTTCTAGGAAAAGAGTACGGAGGCTTTCGACGCGAACCCGTGGGGAGACAGGATATCCAATCACAACCCAGCATCTACCCAGAGACCTGGTGGAGAGGACCGTCGCCAGCATAACAACGGGAACGTCGAATGGGAAGTGAAGAACGACACTCTGGCTTAAGGGTAGGAGATCTTCCATCCTATCATGTGCAACTTGAGGCGTGTTGTCCAGTACGGTGCATTGTGGTACACGATGTTTGATAAAAACTGCTTGCAGAGCACGCGGGAGGACAGTCTCTCATAATTTTTCAACCATATACTTTGAACAGTCTTTTCATAAATTTTTACTCATCGACTTTGAGCAGTCAGTCGGTCAGTAGAACAGTCTTTATAATTTTCAACAGTCGGTCGTCAAAGTTCGATTAACATACGGACGGCAGTGGGACTTTGAAATTTTACCACGCGTCATATAACTAAGAGACTTAGACATTTCGATATTGGCGCGTATCCGGTAATAGTGTACTTTCAGTGTCTAAAAACATGCGACATACGCCAGTGCTTAACAATTATAGAATTATTTATTATACTCTAATTCAGAATTGAACTAACCAGTCACACTTACATCAATAATCGACGCGTAGAACTTTCGTTGATGTAATACCGGACGGCGAAATAATAACATTATACAGTGTTGCGGTGCGATTCAATATCATGTGGAACAATTACACCGCGGCATCAAAACACTAACAGTAATGAACATATCAAACGTTGAACAATAGACAGACATATATATATACACCATAAGTAACGATGAACTTTAATACGAACACACAGCGCGAGTGAATCTGTTTCGCGTGTGTTAAGTGTCAGTCACAGCTCAGCACAGCTTCCCACACATGATCCAGCAGAGAGGAGTTACGCCGATGGAAATATCGGATAAATTCACCTAAACAAGTAATCTTTATGCTATTCTTATCATAAGAAACTCTACTGTCCTGTCTCTTTTTCAAGAAACACCCCTTGAGCATCTAATTTAAACATGATAAATATAATTAACGCCATCCATCTGAGGCATACGATGAACGCATTAGTATAGGATTTATTGTTTGAATATTTGTGTTTCTATATATCGATTACATTATATATGTATGTGTATATTTTTCAGCAAACAACGTATTGGATTTACCTTGTAATTTGATGTATAAACATGTGTTCTTTTATGTTCTTTTCATGAGTTTATGAATGTATGTATTTACAGGGAATCTTCCATATTTTATATATTGAATTTAATGAATGATATAATGTTAATAAATAAGTGTTTATTTTATCAATATGCGTTCATCATTGTCAAATTACCTCAGAACGAGAAAGTGGCATTTGAGTGATTTATGGTAGTTTATTTTATTTTATTTATTAATGCAACAACTAGAGTCTCCATGCAATAGTTATGCTAACGTAAAGTAATTAACGTGTTATTTATTGATTACACGAGCTCATTATGCAAATTAATATATTCAGTAATTACTTAATCACAGATTCGTTAATTCAGTAGCGTAATAGCATAACACCCCACAGTGTTGTATTTGCCGCCCAAAGAACGTGGGGCATTACAATTATCAAAAACTCCCAATATAAAGAAAATCTTGTATTTGGCTGCCCAACGCGTGGCAGATGTTGTATTTGGCGCCCACCGCACGGCAAAGAGCAGGCAGTAGAGATAGGATAAGCGTATATATTAATTATTAATATTTCATGTTAGTAGTTGTAAGAGCAAATATTATTAGTGTGAAGCTAGTTGGACTGGGACTGAATGTTAACGCGTAGTAAAGCTGCAAAAATGACGACCAGTAGCACAGATTCCATGAATTTTGACATTAATAACCAACAGGGAGTACCTGGTGTCGAACGAGAGGAATCACCAACTTATTCACAAATGACCGAGGAGACGTCAGACGTCAGAGCGCGGGGACAGGAGTCCCAACAACAACCGCAGGAAGAGGTGACGTTGCGCGCATTAATGGATTTTATGAATGAAAAATTCGAAAAGCAAAAGGAAGAGATTAATGAAAATTTTAATAAAAAATTCGAGAAATTAGAAGAGAAGTTTGAGAAGCAAAAAGAAGAAATCAATGAAAAGTTCGAGAAGCAGAATGAAAATTTCACACAAATACGCGCGGAAGTGCGTGAATATATAAATAATTGTGATAAGAAGATAGACGAGGTTCAGAAGCAGCAGAACGAAATCATAAAAGAGTTAAGGGACGACACCGACAAGAAATTCGAAGAGGTGCGTGAAACAAGAGAATTAGACCGACAGGAACTAAAGAGTGTTGCCCAAAATACTCAAACGAGCATCAAAAAGATCCACAACAGAGTGGAGACACACGCAAAAGAAAATCACAAGAAGCAAGAGGAATTGAAAGTCGAACTATTCCAAACAGTAAGACAACTACAACAGGAACAGGGAGACGTAAACAACACAATGCAACAGAAAATCAATGAGGTAGATGGAAGACAGAAGTCGGCGGAACAAAGACTAGACGAGAGCACCAGAGAGAAAACCACCCGTATTAACGAATTAAAATCCCAGATAGAACGACTACAGCGTCAGCTAATTGAAGGTGAGTCTGGAATAATCAGTAGAATTAACGGACACACGCATACAGAGTTAAAGTATAACGGCACTGACAGGTTCCCAATGGAGTTCCTGAAGGAATTGTCAGAGATCCAGGAACAGTACTACAGCAACGGTGACATTAAATGGATCGGAAGACACTTGGAGATGGACGCTGGAATATGGTGGCGCGTCATAAGGAATCAAATCTCCACGTACGAAGAATTCAAAGAAGCTTTCACCTTGAAGTACTGGGGTCAAGAACGCCAGGACAATATACGCGACAATCTGGAGTACGGCAGATATGAGTGGAATGGACCAATCACAGCTGTCCAATATGTAGAACGGATTTTACTGGAAAGTCGGCAACTGTCACCAGCATTAACCGACACTCAGCTGATACGAAAACTAGCTCGCCACTTTGGTAAGGACTTGCAGCTCGCCGTGGTCACACGTGGTATCACGAGTATACCAAATTTCGAAGCGCTGATTACGGAATTCACAAGTATACAGTCGAGCGGAGATAACACTCGCAGACCACATTATAGACCTTACAACGAAGGGAGGAACAATCCGAGAGAAAGGGAAACGCAATACAATAAAAATGAAAGTGACCGACAGGCAACAAGGGGTCGGTATGACAACAAACACTACGTCAATACAGTACAGTTTACACCAGCTGAGCCAGGACCCAGTGGCACGGTCGTTGACACTACCCCAAGGGCGAACGGTAACAGCGACAACAATAACAAAAAAAAAAAATACGTCGAACGAGGGGAGGAGATAGAATTTCTAAGCGACTCCTTTCCGAGTGAGAGTGTAAATATATTGTTACCTGATTTACGAAAGGACCTACTAAAAGAGGACGACGAGATTGTAAATAAACAAATATTGAAATGTCCCGAGATTACTATTAAATTTAATAATGATGTAACTGTCCAAGCCTTACTTGATACTGGTTGTATTGTTAACGGGTTGTCGGAAACTTGGTTTAATAACCATAAGAAGAGTATAGAACCATATGAGACACTACCCGTAACGAATACATTTATAATAAGTGCTGTAGGAAGTAAATCCAAATTAGTTAAGAGACAAATATTGTGTGACATTGAGATTGATAGTATCCGATATGAATGTGTGTTTTTGGTAATACCAGAATTAGTGAAACCATGTATACTAGGAATTAGTTTTTTACAAGAAGTTGGGTGTCGCATCGACATCGGAAACAAAGTAGTTAGTTTAAAAAACGATACTGTTGATGAGGAGCACATTATACCAATCATGAATATTGACGTGATAAACAGTGAAGAAGAAGAGGAAGTACTGCGATGCATCGATGAGAAGATTGGGGGCATAGACTGCGTGGATAAAGGAATACTGCAACGCCTGAAGGAGATTTTGGTAAAGAACCGGAATGTTTTTAGGGAGTGCCCGGGAAGAATAGAGGGTTACACGCACGAGTTTCACGTTACGGACAGGACACCTTACTTTCAACGAGGGTGGCCTGTGCCGCTTGCCTACAGAGACAAGGTGAACGAGGAGATTAACCGGATGTTACGATATGGAGTAATCGAACGTTGCGCCAGCCCGTACGTCAACCCAATCGTGACAGTTATCAAGAAGGATGGGAGGGTTCGCCTATGCCTTGATGCAAGAACAGTGAACAGCGTGACCGTGCCCGATTACGAAGGAGTGTCCCCGGTAAATGAGATATTGGCTAGATGTGGTGATATGCAGTACTTGTCGACAGTCGATTTATCCAGTAGCTTCTGGCAAGTCCCATTAAAACGAGAGTGTAGGGATTTCACTGCGTTTATGCATGAAGGGAAGTGCTACCGATTCACAGTGACGCCATTTGGACTCAGCACCAGCTCTGCAGCGTTGACACGTGGATTGGATGTGGCCCTCGAGGAGGAGGTCAAGAAGAACACGATCATCTACGTGGACGACTGCTTGTGCTACTCCAATAATATACAAACACATTTAAATCATTTAGAAGCGTTGCTAAACAACCTCAATAAAGCAAATATAACTGTCAACCTCACCAAGTCACAATTCTTCAGACGAGAAATCTCCTTCCTTGGTTATCGCCTTACAACAAAAGGGATACAAGCAAACGATGACAAGGTAAAGGCGATTATGGATTTCCCAGCACCGAAGAATACAAAACAACTCAAAGGTTTTCTTGGTCTTACCAATTTTTATAACAGATTCTCGAGTAAATACGCAGAAACAACGCAACCTTTGCATGAACTGCTGAAAGGTGGACGAAAGTTTTCATGGACAAGGGAAGTGGACGAGTGTTTCCAGAGAGTCAAGAGTTTATTTATCGACACAGTAACTCTACGGTTCCCACGGCCGAACCAAAGATACTATATTCAGTGTGACGCTAGTAATTTTGCGTATGGTGGCCAGCTTTACCAGATTGATGAAGATGGAGAAATCGGCGTCATCGCTTTTACAAGCAAGACATTTAAGGGAGCAGAACGCAGTTACTTCACGACGGAGAAAGAGCTCCTGAGTATCGTTAGATGTCTGGATAAGTTTCGTATGTACATACTTGGCCAACCACTCACGATAATCACCGACAATAAAGCATTAACATTTATGCACAAGTGTCACTTAAATAATTCCAGAATTACAAGATGGATCCTCGCCATACAGGAGTACAATTTCGACATTATCCACTGCAAAGGAAAGGATAATGTCGTTGCGGACATACTGAGTAGATACCCGGCTGACACGGAACAACACGAGACAAACGAGGAGACGCACGAATATTTGATTAATCACCTAGTTATTAAAATGAGTCAACAATTAGGCAAAATAATTAGAGGTATCGGCAAATACCAAAATGAAGATGCCAAACTCGGAACGCTCATAGATAAGATTAAGAATAACGTTATAGATAGTAAATTAAGTAAATTTTATAAAATTGTTAATGATAAGTTGTACCGACGACGACGTGGCGAATGGAAACTATACATTCCTGACAGCGTGTCGAAGGATCTAATTGCAGAGATACACCAAATGTACGGAGACCTAGGCCCGAAAAGGTGTATAAAAATGTTACAAGAGCACTTCACGATCGACAGCTTGATCAAGAAAGTGAAGGTATACACCCAAACTTGTGACTCTTGCCAACGGTACAAGGATACGAACAACAGGATGCTCTTTGGCGGAACAAAAGCCATGATACCATCAGCCAAAGGTGACATAGTAAGTGTTGATTACTATGGACCCTTACCAACAGGTATAGGAGGTGTCAAATACTTACTTGTCATGGTGGACAACTTCACAAAGTTTGTCAAACTATTTACACTAAGAAGAGCGACAACCACCACGACACTACGACGGATCAACGATTACTGTACGAAGTATGGACGACCGAGAGTCATTTTAACCGACAACGGCACGCAATTTACCGCCGAAAGATGGGTTAAAGGTCTCGAGGAGCTGGGAATACAACCAAGATATACCGCGATAAGGAATCCTCGAGCGAACTTAGCGGAAAGGATTAACCGCCAATTGGGAAATCTATTCAGGATCCTGGTACACGACCAGCATAGCAAGTGGTCAAGATACGTCGGAGTAATTGAAACATGTATCAATGAAACGTACCACGAAACAATAGAAATAACACCCCATGAGGCACACTTAGGAAAGAAGCCGACCCGCGCATGGGAGAAGTGGCTGGACAAAGACGTCATCAACAATGAACACAATCCCAATATTAATGTGTTTGTAAAGATAAAAGACAAAAGAGAGAAATATGCTAAACGTATCAATGATGGTAAGAATATTACTAAATCTGCTACCGGCGATAAGGTGCTGTTGAGGAGCTACCATCAATCCGACGCCGCAATGAAAAGGATTGACAAGTTTTTCGAGTTATACACCGGACCATACAAGGTTAGTCGCGTCCTTGGTAACGCAACATACGAGCTCGCTGAGTGCGATAGCAATGGAAAAGTGAGGGGTATTTTCAACGTACGATTGCTGAAGAGATACTTTGAGACGAAATCACAAGTCTCAAAGGAAAACGAAAGTGCATCGACAATCAGTTAGACTAGTGGATTCGGAGGCGGATCAACACATAAGGTGAATGTCCCGCGAAAACCAGTCCAACTAGCTAATCAGTATGATGTATATCTTATTAGTGTATAATGTAAAGATTTTGTACAAGGAGTTCTTAAGTCACAATGTGGCAACCTAACGACATTAATTACATGTGTATAGCCAGTGTTAGTGGAAATTTAAATAGAAAAGACAATTATGATGTGAAAAGTTCAATTGAATGTGCAGCAATAAATTGCGAAAAGACGTTATAACGAGTTTTATAGACACCCGATGATATTAGATTAATTAATCAAATCTGAGTGATATAAAACAAAGTTAGTTATGATCATAATGATCTCAAGTGAATTGTTAATTGTTCCTGAATAATGTATATAAATTACTAATCAATATAATTAGTATAGATGATAGTAACACGTATTGTGAGTGATACTCAATAATAATTAGTGAATGTATCAATGTGTATTTACAGGTCGTAAATTGTATTTTAAATGGTCAAGATAGACTAAGAACATTAGCTATCATAATGATATTTAAACGATACATGAATAATTGTAATTCATGTCGAAAATCATTATTTCATGTGTTAGATTATAATCGGACGGCACAGCCATCCACAGCTATTATTATGGTACATAATCCCATATCTAATTAGATATGCAAATATGTAAAAAATGCGTTCATCTTTCCTCAGATGCGCGGCAATAAATTCCCAGAGGTAGTTTACGAACAAATATAGGGAATATATACCCATATACACCAAGCAGAGGAAAGTAGGTCATTGACCGCGACTTTATCAGAGGGGACTCCCACAACAAACTCAGAGCGCAGAAATCGGATTAGAGTGTCTTCCGCTAATTCAACATCAAATCCGATTTGGGGACCTATGTAACAACCAAAAATTTAAAAAATTTTATTGTGACTGAAAAGACGTTACATTCAGCATGACACACCTACTCAGCCCACGAGCAATAAATAAAGAAATGTGTGTAGAAGTGTCAAGTGAACGTTTACTTCAGACAATGCAAGTACGTTTCACATAGTTGTACAATAGGGCACAGGGTTGGCCGTGACAGACTCGACTAAAACACGAGATTTACAGCCTGCAAATGTCAGATAATGGAAATTGTGTCAAGTACCAATTTAGAGGAGAAACTGTGACGGACACACTGCCGGGTTAATTTGTAAGAGTACCAGTAAAGAATAAAAGAGTAAGTCACACAATAGTATATACCCTATACGAGGACGGACATCGATACCTAAAATAATAGAATCGAACTTGTAAACAGCAGGGGAACGACTTACTGGCGACAACGGATATTTACGACAGGCAGTAGGTGTGCCGTTTTGGAAACGACGTCACGCTGCGCCAGGATAGCGTTCAGAAAAAAAGGGTCAAACACAACGAACAATAACAAGAGACGACACATTGTTTTCGTGAGAACTGCAGCGAGACCCGGAGTACGCTTAGACAATGGCATGATAGACGAGCATGAAATTTCTCCTGTTCTAGGAAAAGAGTACGGAGGCTTTCGACGCGAACCCGTGGGGAGACAGGATATCCAATCACAACCCAGCATCTACCCAGAGACCTGGTGGAGAGGACCGTCGCCAGCATAGCAACGGGAACGTCGAATGGGAAGTGAAGAACGACACTCTGGCTTAAGGGTAGGAGATCTTCCATCCTATCATGTGCAACTTGAGGCGTGTTGTCCAGTACGGTGCATTGTGGTACACGATGTTTGATAAAAACTGCTTGCAGAGCACGCGGGAGGACAGTCTCTCATAAGTTTTCAACCATATACTTTGAACAGTCTTTTCATAAATTTTTACTCATCGACTTTGAGCAGTCAGTCGGTCAGTAGAACAGTCTTTATAATTTTCAACAGTCGGTCGTCAAAGTTCGATTAACATACGGACGGCAGTGGGACTTTGAAATTTTACCACGCGTCATATAACTAAGAGACTTAGACATTTCGATATTGGCGCGTATCCGGTAATAGTGTACTTTCAGTGTCTAAAAACATGCGACATACGCCAGTGCTTAACAATTATAGAATTATTTATTATACTCTAATTCAGAATTGAACTAACCAGTCACACTTACATCAATAATCGACGCGTAGAACTTTCGTTGATGTAATACCGGACGGCGAAATAATAACATTATACAGTGTTGCGGTGCGATTCAATATCATGTGGAACAATTACACCGCGGCATCAAAACACTAACAGTAATGAACATATCAAACGTTGAACAATAGACAGACATATATATATACACCATAAGTAACGATGAACTTTAATACGAACACACAGCGCGAGTGAATCTGTTTCGCGTGTGTTAAGTGTCAGTCACAGCTCAGCACAGCTTCCCACACATGATCCAGCAGAGAGGAGTTACGCCGATGGAAATATCGGATAAATTCACCTAAACAAGTAATCTTTATGCTATTCTTATCATAAGAAACTCTACTGTCCTGTCTCTTTTTCAAGAAACACCCCTTGAGCATCTAATTTAAACATGATAAATATAATTAACGCCATCCATCTGAGGCATACGATGAACGCATTAGTATAGGATTTATTGTTTGAATATTTGTGTTTCTATATATCGATTACATTATATATGTATGTGTATGTTTTTCAGCAAACAACGTATTGGATTTACCTTGTAATTTGATGTATAAACATGTGTTCTTTTATGTTCTTTTCATGAGTTTATGAATGTATGTATTTACAGGGAATCTTCCATATTTTATATATTGAATTTAATGAATGATATAATGTTAATAAATAAGTGTTTATTTTATCAATATGCGTTCATCATTGTCAAATTACCTCAGAACGAGAAAGTGGCATTTGAGTGATTTATGGTAGTTTATTTTATTTTATTTATTAATGCAACAACTAGAGTCTCCATGCAATAGTTATGCTAACGTAAAGTAATTAACGTGTTATTTATTGATTACACGAGCTCATTATGCAAATTAATATATTCAGTAATTACTTAATCACAGATTCGTTAATTCAGTAGCGTAATAGCATAACATCCCACAGTGTTGTATTTGCCGCCCAAAGAACGTGGGGCATTACAATTATCAAAAACTCCCAATATAAAGAAAATCTTGTATTTGGCTGCCCAACGCGTGGCAGATGTTGTAAAAGTAATTTTTCTTTTCCTAATTACGTCTGTGATTTTCTCAGCACGTGTGTACAGCTCGTTCTCCATCTTTTATTGATCCCAAGATTTTTCTTTCTGTGACTTCTAAACCTTCCATCATCATTTTCTTGTTAGAGTCAGACACACAGATGCATAAAGTACTTCCGGGCGAATAATGCCTAAGTTTGGCATTAATGGATATTGATTTCTTCTTAATGTGTCCTTGGTTAAATGGTAAGCAACTTTCATCTTATTAATGCGTGCTTTAATGGCTTCTTTCTCTAAGACATTTTGTCCACTAACTTCTCCAAAATACTAGAATTTGTCAGTTCCATAGATTTGCCGGTACCGAGTTTTCATTTTCTTTGTATATTGTCTTGATGTTTGTCATGAACTTGGTTTTTTCGAAAGAAATTTGTAAACCCGCTCTTTCGGCTTGTTCTATCAGCAATTCCACATGTATAGTGGATGTTACTACTGAATCTGATAGGATTGCTAGTTCATTTGCAAACGCTAGGCAATCTAATGACAGGTTATCTCTGCTGTAGTCTAGTCTAATTCCCTGGTTGATGTGATTTTCCTCCAATGATTTTCTCCATTCTCTTATTACTTTTTCCAGAACGCAGTTAAAAAGCAAAAATGATAGTCCATCTCCTTGTCTGACTCCTGTTTTAATTTCAAACTGTCTAGAAATTTCACCTCTGAATTTCAGTTTGGAGCAGGTATTCGTCAGCGTTGTTTGATTAAATTTGTTGTTTTATTATGCAAGCAACATTCATTAAGGATTTTGAACAATGACTCTGTATCAATTGAGTCATATGCCTTCTTAAAGTCAATAAAAATAATTAAAAAATCTTTAGATCTTCTTTTCAAATATGTCATTATTGATTTTAGATTAAGAATCTGCTCTGTGGATGACCTATTTTTCGGAAGCCACATTGGTACTCACCTATTCAAGTTGTTTCTGTGCTCTGAACAATAATGTTTTGGATAAGATTTTATAGGCAACTGGCAAAAGTGAGATGCCTCTGTAGTTATTCACGTCTGTTTTATTACCTTTCTTGTAGATTGGATGAACCATCTGTTGTCCAGTCGTCAGGAATTTTTTCAGTTGTCCAAATGGTTTGAATAATTTCAATCAATTTTTCTAGATATTTATCATTTGCATTCTTCCAAAGTTCAGCTATGATTGAGTCTTCCCCGGGCGCCTTATCGTCTTTTAGGGATTGAATTATTGCAATGATTCCTTCTTTATCTGGAGGCAGAGAATTAGGATGTTGAGTATGCACTTGATTAAAACCGAATCTTGATTTAGGCCATTTACCGTTCAGTAGGTTTTCAAAATAACTAGCTAAGATGTTATAATTGTCTTTATTATTGTACGCTGTTTTTCCATTCTGGTCTTTAAAGCAGAGGCTTGGAGGGGAGTATTTACTTAAGTTTTGTTTAAAAGTACTATAAAAGTCCCTCACGTTCTTTTTTTTAAATCTTGTTATGTTTTACTTAACTGATTTTTGTCATAATTTCTCTTAATATTCCTAATTAATTTGGATGTTTCCTTTCTGATTTTTTTCTGTCTTCTATGTTTTTGTGTGCATTCCATTTTTGCAAGATTTGTTGCTTAATTTGATTGCTTCGTCACATTCCACGATCCACCAAGCATGTTTTCTGACTTTAATGAGAGCAATTGTTTCTTTGACTGTTCGAAGTTGGGATTCTTTCAGTTGTTCCCAATCATCATCTTCTTCTTCTTCTTCTTCTTCTTCTTCTTCTTATCTTATTATTATTGTTATTATTATTATGTGTGTTTTCCATACTGCCGACGATCTGATCAGAAGGAGGAACAGATTTACGAACAACTACTTCAAATATATTCTAATATTAAATATTGTCGGCTGAAGTCTTTTTGTAGGCAGATTTAGAACGGGTAATAGGATGGGTAAAAAAATTGGTAAAAATAATTTAGGGTCATCTAGTCTGAATTGCAGGATTCCAGGATACAGAACAGCTGCTTCCCTGTAGACATCGGGTTGTCAGAGGTAAGAATATTTATCAACAAAGTACCTAGTTCGCAAGGATGGAGTTGTGGCGACGGGTTTACAAATATATACGAAATTTTTTACGACACAATTTTATCAAAGTAACACAGATTATCAAAACAGCGTCTATTAAAATTAACACTATTAATGTAGGTACACGGAACACACAAAACCTATAAACAAATCCAATTTAAATAATGACACAAGTTGAAAAAAATTATTGAACTATAATTTTGCCTCAGTCTGACAAATTTATATAGGCCTTACGGTAAGTACGCAGAAAGAAACCAAGAAAGAAAATAGGCCTAAAGGTGAGTTAAAGAATAACACACCTAAAGCAGTTGTTGAATAATTATTAGCTTTTTATGAATGGTGTATTAAATCATTTTCAAGCTTCAAGTAAGTCTCGATATTGACAAAACTAAATTAAGTTAAAAAAAGATAGTGAATTATAATTCTGAGAGATTAATAAAATTAGATATCCCTATACACGGACTATCTACGTGCTGAAGGACATAATGAAGGGAAACCTAAGCTAAACTGCATAGTTAACGTTCTTAAAAAGAATTACCGTAGGAAGCTTAGTTTGAATTAATCCAAATTCCGAAATAGTGCAAGGTGAATACAGCATAATAGGGCATGCAATAGATTTATACTTGGGAGTTCATAAATGTTTAATGAACTTGCATTTGGAGTTCGCTGTCTTTTACTCTCAACAATACTCTGCAGCGCGACTTTTGATCCCAGTCTCGTATATGTGTTTGATTTTTACAGGAAAATCTAATTACATCGTACGAGACACTTTTATAGTACTGAAATCCTGGAGTGCAAAAAACACAAATTTACCATGTAGTACATCTTATTTTTACATAAAATTTATTCAAGTAGCTTTAATTTATTAAAATTAATTCTGAACCATCTCCTGTGGCGTTTTAGTTTTCGTATAGAATGTTAGTGGATAAACCCTGTTTAATGTAAAAGATTGACTCCAGCAGCTGTCAACAGTATGATTTGAGAAGATGTGTGTGATAACTGGCCAACGGCTATCTGACTCAGATAAGTGATAAGTGTTTCAATTTTGCAACATGGTAGCCTATTGTAGTACTAAATGGATTACCGTACAACGACATAATGAGTATGTCTACCCAAAATATTACAGCGTAGGTTATATACTTTTGTTACGTATATTTTCTCAAATAATCGGAATATAGAAAGATTACAATGTAAGTAAAGTGACGTCGCCATATTTAATTGCTGTGCGCGAGTCCGTGAATGCAGTGCCAAGTGCGCACACGATCTCTCTCTCACTCACTCACTCACTCACTCTCTCTCGACGTAACTGACCTTGTTGATGTTGGGCAACGTTTGAACTCCGCCAGCTGCACACCAAACTCGCGCGCAGCACGCACACACACACCCCAAACCGCTATTGTGTATGTGTACACACACATACACACTCCAAACCGCTGTTAAATTATTGTCGAATTAAAATGACAGACAACAGGTAGCTGAATAAGATTAGAATTTCCATGTAGTAAAACAATACCAGCCAATGACAAACTTTTTTAATATTTTTCACAGCTAATAATAATAATAACGGCTCCCATGTATACCACCGAAGTAGCTTAGGAATAGGCAGGGTAGGCTGCCTTATTTGAGCCGTACGACATACAAGGAAGGCAGTGTGGCCAGCACTACGCTTCAGCCGCCCATTATTATCCCCAGGATGTTATCCCAGGTACTCATTTTCAACAGGCTGAGTCGACCTGGGGGCTGAAAAACGCACCTCGATTTTTATGGTGCGGGCCCGGGAATCGAACCCGGGTCCTCTAGATTAGTAGCCAGGTCCCACACCCACTGGTCTACTAAGCCGTTTTCGAAAATTTATCATATGGAAAGTTGAAGACAAGTTAAGAATATGACTTCAATACTCCCAGGTTCGCGGTAAGACGGTCAATCCAACAACTACACTTTTTTTGTGTCGCTTTAGAGAATAAGACTTAATTTCAGTTTTGTTCAACATTTTCAACAATCTGTTGTTGATGGCTTCAATGAGACCTGTTGGCAAGGATTAATGTTTGCTAACACTAATAGCTAGGTAGCCAATATGTGAAGAAAGAACGAGTCAAATAGCCTATGTCACGGGCTCCATTAGTTCAATGCATTCACCAGTCTCGAATGATTTAGGCATTTGTAAATTTGCAAAAGTTAAAGTATCCCTACAAGGAAAGAATGGAAGGCTTCGTAAACAATAAAATTCATGATGGCGTAGTAAAACCACACTTAACCTTTCATGACGAGTTACCTACCATGTGGTGTAGTGTATCTGGAGTACCATCAAAGAGGTCTATTAAATCCTTTTTTTCCAATTTCAGTGCTTACTGAGATTGTGGTATTTGTCTTTGGGCGCCCGTATATATCCCTTCTCTATGCCACCATCTGACATGAATTTCCTTTAAGTGTTTTTCGTATGCCTTATTCCTTGTGCAGCTGTAACTGAAACATTGAATTCAGCCAAATGTCTCCGTTTATATCTATCTCCCATTAGACGCGTTTTCACGTTGTCTAATCAAACTTTGTGGCTTCCTGGTTTCAGCAACTGAGAAACTGAAAGGTAATCTAGTACTAACTTTAACGAAGGCAGCTAGCCACAGTATCCTACGTGTAGTACAGCAAAAATACCATAGGCCTATTCTAATCTACATTCATCATGTAAAATGACGACGCGACTCCAACCGTCGCATTTAGTCGCCAGAGGAGCAGAACAGAAGACCACTGAAGATGACTGCCGCAGCTGCAGTCGAAACGTTTGGCTCTACAACAACACGACCACGGTCCAACAGCCCGGAAAGTAATTTTACTGAAGGTAACTCCGGCCGTGAAAGCGTCAATGTTAGGATGAACATTTAGCCTATACAGTTAAAAAATACATTAAATTACCCGCATATGTATATATTATAATAGATCTAATTGGTTTGGTTAAAATTATAGAATGTTTTAATTTTGTTTTAATTTTAAATTGAAATGTTTTTGTTGTTGTAGTTGTAGACTCTCACGTCGTTATACGGTTTGTTTAATATTTTATATAACTAATTAGCAATGGGTAACTTGAAGTTAAAGTTTATGTTTAAAAGAGTATTAAAGTCACTAATAATTCGCTGTATTCACCTCCCCACTTACCATCCGTGAATATCTTCAATCTTCTCGATGGGCGACTCTATCTCACTGTAAATACATTTTTAACACACAGATATTCCGTTTGAATATCGATAAATGCACATTAAATAAAACAATTCAGATATTCAATTGTAAATTGAATAATACAATATCAATAATTTGAATCTTGCCGCCACCTTGTGAAAGTAATTGTTTCTAAAAATAAGCTGTTTACTTCTATTTTATAGAAATGGAGACTCTATATCCACTGGTAATAAATTGAGGATTTTATTGACAGTAGTGAAATTTAGCAAAACTCCTTTAAAACAATTAATATTGATTCCTTTAAAAACAACAACAAATTAAATAAATATTGAGACTTCTTCAGCTCAAGGCTGGTAACACTGTTACAATGTACGATAATATGGTGAACTAGGTTATGTTCACTTTGGTCATTTGTATTACCAATTTTCGTGAATTCTTTTAATATACATGATACAAGATATAAAGATGTGTTAATAAATAACAATGTTTATTTATTTATTATGATTAAAAAGAACAAAATTTAAAATTGTTAATCTCAATACGATAGTCAATACTATCGTACTATCGTACGGTATTCTGGTTCCTAGTGAAGCTAAGATTGTAAACACGTGCTGTTAACTTTGCACAATTAAAATAATGTTATTGATTTATTAGTTATTACTATTATGAACTGGAAAGAGAAAAAAAATTGAAAAAACTCTTTTTATCGATTTCACTTATAAAAATCATTTTAGGACAGAAGTGTTTCTCTGTGACAAAATATACGTTTTGGTTCTAGGTTAGTTTACCTAGATGAGAGTAAGTTATAACGTATAATAATTAATATCATATAAAACTCTTAATACTGTTTTTACAAACACTTTATTTATCAATAATATGATGTAGAATTATCAGTAATGGTAGTATCCACAAAAGAAAGTTATTATTTATCAAGACAAAATTCATAGTCAATTAAGCGACCATATTTACTAGTAATTGTGTGCGGCATTTACAATTGATTCCGCTTTTATTAATTATTCTTTAAATATAAAAATATGACATCTTTTAATTAAATATCGTCATCACATTGGACGATAACTTTGTTCATCAAATTCTGATAATTATTCATCGTTATCGGTGAATGCACTCAAGCGTGTTTACTTGACTAGTGCAGTCAAACAATAATTTTCGTTTAACCAACGAGAATTATTTCATTAATATTTTTTTTTAAATTGTTAAGGTATTATACTCCCTGTTTCCCTTCACTTGACATGACCCTTATTATACACTGGTCATGTCTTTTGTTCACTATTCACTTATCACACTGTCACTCGATAATGGGGTGTTCAGTATAGGTTAATGTTTGACCAAATTACTGGGGTGACGCGCACTTTTTAAAATATGTCTTGACGACTGTGACACGCTCCTCTCACCTCGAGTGTTGGAAGACCATTAAATCATCTCGCTAAAGCGTCTCTTTTCGTCTGGTGAAATTGAGTCATTCGATTGGTTTAGAAAGCTATACTCTCTAACCCAGACGCCTTGGTTAAATAAATATTTTAATTTTTTGCGTTACTAACTTCGGGTTAGAGATTATCTCTGACGTGTACATGGACATTCGAAAATGATCGAAAATCTTATAATGGCTATAAGTTTCTTATTTTTTGTCATATCGTCATTTGGATAGTGGCATTAAATTGCGGACACTTGCGTCTTTATTTTAAGTCCAAACAAGTAATAATTCCGTCCATTAATAATTCACTTTACCTTCTTTAAAACTCATATAGTGGTTATTAACACAAATAAGCCCTTTTCACTATATTTTGTTGTAATTACATCTTAATACTTATGACTAAACATTTTGAGTCCATTTCTCCTTCATGCTAGTACATAATATTGCTATATTTACAGTTTAAACAAAATTTGCTAATGGCGTATAAGCCAACTATGTCCGATTGTTTACATTTACTCATATCGCTATTATCCCTTATTCTACTACATATTTTTTGTATTATAACATTAATAGTTATATCTCTATACATTTGTTCATACTTTATTTTGGTAAAATGTTATTTTGTTTACATATATAGTATGGTACAAAATACATTATACTCTCATCTCGCCATTTTGTCACACTTATTTAGTTATTTTACTACACATTGGACATATTGTTAACAATTAAAATTGTGTATAATTGTTGTACATGGTTAGTTTAGTGTATTCACTAACTTTTTGTTATCTGAAATCTCTCTAAGTTGTTGTATGGTGGTTATTTACACCTAGTTCTATGATTGCAGTTAGTTATTTTATTAAATTTCAATCATTTAATTACTAGTATAATATTTGTGAGGTGTTCTCGTAGTAGCATTGAACATTACTCTAACTACTGGTAACACTTTTTACATTCTCTTTATAAGTTTTGATAATGTTTTTTGACTAACTCTCTTGTCACATTGGGGTTCTGTCTATTTGGTTTATTGTCATTGTACTTAATCTGACTCATTTGTGGTGTCCTTCAGTTCATATGGTATTCATTGTTTACTATTTTTATTCTTATTTAGTCTCTATTTGAAACAATTATGGATAATTACTTTGTTTAATTAATGTATATGATTTTATGTTGTAGGTCCAATTCATGTGAGGTTACGTGTCATTTGTTTGACAACAATGTGCTTCATAGGCTTTTACAGTATTCATCTCAACTAATGTCATCTCATTATGGCATGTTACTACAATGGTTTATTATTATGTTCTACACATTTTGTACACATTTTTACACTATCTGTTGAAACAATAATACTGGGTTTCTTAGTCTAATTATGTTACATATTTTGGTGGGTTGTATCTAGGCTTTGGTACATTGACTTGTTTATACTCAACAAATTAGTTTATTCACTACTATTTGTCTTGACATTCATCTACATTTTGTCCTGTGTTGCTATGACACTCAGGCACATTTCATATCAAGGATTATAAAGCTTTTATTATTGATCCCTATGAACAATTAATTCACTTTTCTGTATCATATATTTGGTGGTCTTATTGATTATATCTGTGGTTTTACAATCTTGGATTAAACTTGGTACACTAAGTGTCTGTGCATTTCATTTGTTAATCGTTGATTCTTTCACTTACAAATGGTTATTCACTTCCCTCCGTTATAAACACTTTCACTGTTATTGTTTGTGCTGTTTACTTGGGGTAAAATGTTATTATATCACATGTTGTTACACTTATATTAGGTATTCACTGTCATTGTTTGTGATTACTTATTGATGCTCAACACTTGGTTTCTTTATTATTGATAGTCCAATAATCATTACACTTATTCTGGTCACTACATTGATTTTGATGCTTTCCATATCTTGTGAATGTTGATGTCTTGTACTGGTCATATATAATCTTCATTCTTCATGGTACATTTCTTCCTCTTCTCCTTCTTCTTGTTCTGGTTAGTTGTTTGTCACTTTTGGTGCTTTTCTTGGTTGCACATCATTTGTAATAATTCATGTTCACTGAATATAGTCATATTCTTCCACATTTTCATTCATTATTATGATAGTCATTGTCCTATATTTGTTTCATTATTATTATAACAAATTAGTCTGTTTTTTCACTATGGTGATTGTATTTGATTTGTCTCCTTCTTACGATGACAATTATTTTCGGCATATCCCCTCACTATTTTGATCTATTGGGCCTGGATGCTAACGTATTATATATTGACTCATGGTATTTTCTCTTTCCTTGTTATACTTGATGATATTCTTTTTACTCTTCCTTCTTCTTCGTTGGGTTGTTTCAATATTATTTATTCGTAGATACATATTTTGATTTTCATTCTCCTGTTCCTTCTTCCAAGCTTGATGAAATATTTTCTTGTTATTCTTCTATTTGACGTATTAGACAATTCTTTTATGTAACTGCTATTTTGGTACGTTACAATATTCTATTATCTCTTTGTTCATTTGAGTTCTTATGTGTAGTTGTGTACCAATCTGCATGAAAAATTTAACCTAATTTTGTATTTTACATAATAATAGTGTTCAGCAAGATAGCGAAGGCCATCCTGTAAAAACTTCTTTGACTACAACTGTCGATAACCAAATAGTATTTCTACGCTGAGGAAATAAACAGTACCGCTTATACCGCTTAGCTGAGTGCCTACGTAACTCTTGGCACGTTGGAGTGCGCGAGGCTGTTCCAGTTGTTTAGGGATCATTCTGTGCGGCAGAGTTGCGTGCCCCTTCCAGACGTTTACTCGACTACTTTATCTCCTTACAATGCACGGCGGCGGAGGTATAGGCTAAGTACTGGATTTCGAAGCGACCCAGTTCAGTTACACCCGGCTATTTTACAGTGCGGTGCGCAGTGATCGTTGCGGTTTATTGAAAAGTGATTTTTGTGTGAAAATTATTGGAAAACTGTAATAAGGTGACAATTATTGTTGTACAAATTTAACTTGAATTATTTTATAAGAGTGCTTCGTTGATTTATAACTGCTGTTTGTGACTAATTAAAGTTCCTAATTAGTGACTTTACTTGTGTTATTCTGTTTGCACTGAGCAACACGACGATCAGTGTGACCGTCATAACAGTATATTGGTTACCAAACAGCGTCGTCAGGAGTAGTTAGCTACCATTGTTCACAATTTCTGAGCATTGCACACAAGTTCAAGTGCAACACTACGTTTCTCTACGCTTATAGCCTAATAGTTGTTCTACAGTCCGCTTTTTCTTTTTACAAATATTCAATTACACAAAACATGGGCCTTTTTGGATAGATATCCCTTTAAAAAAAATTACAAATAATTTACTCTGTCTTTATGGGAATGGAGAACTAACAGAGTATAAAACCAAATCACCTAACTTAGCTACGTTATGTTAGTTACGGGATAGTTCGATGACGTCCCGTATGCCTATTATTATAGATTATAGAAAAATTATTCCGATTAGCGCTTTCAAGTTTCACAGTTCATCGTCAGATCGGAAATAACCGACTATTATTGGTGTTATACCGATTATTACAGTGGTGTGCAACAGTGTTAATTCTGTTTGTGATTATAACCACTAACACAACTTTCTTAATTATATTACAGTATTGTTAATTAATAAATTTTCATGTACTATCTTCATTTCCAACTCTCCACAAAACCTTACTGCACATTTTATGGCCGTGTCAATGATAAGCGCTAATCCAGGGTACAAAGTGGCAGTTACTAGTTATTGTGTTGGCGGCTAATCTGAGTTTGCAACAGTACACTCCATCCTCAAGAGTAGCTCAGTTATACTCATATAATGCATCTAATTAATAGTGTTGAATTCATTATTAAGTATATACTAAAAGGAGTTTATTAAAATAAGTAGCAGAACAACCTAACAGCATTCAAAAAAAGAGTGTGTACAGTTACATTAATAGAATGTTAATAATGCAATAGCCTATTAGATACAGCTGTTAATCTGTCATTTGAATTCTCGGATTTTGTAGTCCATGACATGTCTACGTATTAATAATCCGTAATGCAGTAATCTCTTACTTCCAACAACGGAACACTAATACATAAATAATTTTTGTCATATATTTCGAAGTGTTATGGAGAAGAATTAAACCCAAAGTTAACACCCTTTCCTTTAGAGAACACCCGATCTTCGCTACTGGTCCAGCCGTTAGAAAAATATCGTTTCCGTTCGCTGGGAATTTTCGGATCTTTCAGGTAATGTGTACTTTGTCCTCTTTTTTTAAAAAAAAGCGGATTTTAAGATGTGGCTGGCGTTGTCTGCGGCATCTGGAGTCGTAACTTCAGACATTCAAATGTAAACTTAGCAAAATTAATTACCCGGTCAGCCCGATAAATACAAAAACACGACGGGAATGACCATCAATAATCAGACAATAATTGCTGTCAGTCCTGCACTTCCTGAGGTGACACTCCTGGGTTCTTCTCTGAGAGAGTGATTCAACTCCAGCAATATTATGCCATGCCATAATCAGTGTTGCTCCTTATATCGTTGGTTACTGACGATTTCAGCTTTAAACGCATATACTGAGATCGCATAAGAGAAGGGTTCGGCACATTTCATGAGTTATGTCTAAGGCTGGGACTAAAGTACACGAGTCATACCTTGCAGTTGGGAGCAAAGCGCTTTCGCCCCACTAAAGAAACGGGCAGCTCTCCTACGTCATGAGCCAGATCGAATTTGCCCGTTAGGTTGACAGAAACAATTTATATCTTGTGCGAGTTGATTATTAATCTATACTGTATGGTTTAGGTCTAAATGATACAACCTGAGCGACTGGATTCATTACAATGCGAAGTTGGAATTTTCAGCATTTCAAAGCGTCACACATGTGAGCGACATTAGATGCCATTTCGTTTTTAAAACGTTCTTAAGCGTCCGACACTTCTTCATATTTATTAACAACATTCGAAAAAGTACTTACAATGTAAACCAGTTATTAAAACGGAAGTGGCATTGAGGCAAAAATGCGAGCGCGCGTGTACACGTTCACAGCACACATGCACGGTACGTTTCAAAATATACATAATATAGCGGTCAGGCAGTAATAGTAGTGGTAATAAAAATGATAATAATTAATGTTTTGCGAAATTAAATGATTATCTACGGTTGTAGCTGGCGCTGGTTGGAATGGACACAAGGTTAACTGGCCTTGCGTTACTACCACGAGTAGTAGTACTATAATGTGGTGCAGCATGAAAACTCATTTGTTTTACTCTCACTACACACACGAGCGCGCGCGCCTTCATTCTCTACGTGTTTCTCAATTCCTGCATGATTTTTAGTTCTCCCCTCACTCTCTCACTCTCTCTCTCTCTCTCTCTCTCTCTCTCTCTCTCTCTCTCTCTCTCTCATCACTCTTCCTCTCTCGCTCTGGTTACTTTCTTACTTATTACTTTTTTCATGTCAACATTTGATTTACACAAAGGTGTGATTATGACGAATGAGTAATTCCTTACGTGTAATATAAAATGTGACATTCCCTAGAATTTGCTCTTCAGATCTACGTGGCCTGTTGTAAATAAGTAAATAAATACGTCCTGTGGTTAAACAGAAATACATCAACAAACTGATCACAGCTAACGATACTGCTTTTAAAAAAATTTTACTCGGTGCTGGAACTTCATCTGGTATAACCTTCTCGCCGACTACACCCAACATAATTATTTTGTGAACTTTCGGTACTTCAACCATTCAAGGACATCAAACGTCAAAGAAAATTGCTACGATTGACACAGTCCTGCAGGATAACGATTCATTCCACTGGTACTGTCGATTCCTCATGACGGAAACACACACATTCCACTTATGTGTTACATGCGTTGCTTTATTACTGATAAATCCCAAACCATAATACGGTGCTAAACATAACGATGTATAATGTAGACGCCGGTGATGACGATACCGTACAGCAGTGAATTTTGTTAGTTTTAAGGCAGAACAACTGATGCCAATGGAGGCAGAGCGAGAAAACTTACTCTCTGGCTCAAGGTATCATTAAAAGCGGTCTTTTGGCACTTTGATATGTTTACGATTCATGACGGTGATGATCATCATTATCATTATCATGATGATGACAAAATGTCAACTTCTGATCCCTTAGATCAATAGAATCAAGTCCTGTTTTTGAGCCCGATTTGAGGTAGAATACAAATAAAAGCGATGAATGATAGTATCTGAGTTGAATGGTTCACTTTACGTGTCACCTACCAGAACAAATTATATCTACAACCCTCATTGGCGCTCCTCTTCTTTACCAACTGTATCTCACATTGGTATATAGTTTACGGTGGAAGATATTTTTTTCATCTCGAAATTTTAAAATTAGTGATTTCTTTGTGTGAAGGCCTCAGTACCGGTACATCTTCAACTGCCTAATCTCATCACTAGTTCAACAGCTGAAAAGAATCTTTTATTGTTCGTTCCTATAAATAAAGAATTAATAGTTTCTGAATTTGTAACATTCAACTGTTTTTGTATATTTTCTACAATATCCTTCGTCGCACTTTTGAATACGTATGGGATTGTGTAGAGGTGCGCTGAGGTGCCTGACACAGTCTGACCCCAATTAGTCACGTTGGGTATATTCTGAATTTAGAACTGAGAGGGAACTCTTTAGACCAATCTGTTACGAGGACCAGACAGACAAAAGCGTAGAACTAAAATCTAATGTAGGCCTGTATGTAATACGCCGATGCAACCCTGCTTTTCCGCCGGCTGCTCTAGACGTAACAACAATTTTGTAGCCTACAAGGGAAGTCTAAAATACTAAGATAAAGAAGCGTTATACGGGGACGTAGGTACGCGTGTAACATGTGCGTCACATATTGAGTGTAGTGTTAATCAAGCAACCGGTTCTCTACTCATCCCGTCCCGTATCCACACGTTACGTGACTAAATTACCAACAACGTAGTCTGCAGATACGCGTTTGTACGTGTTCCGACACGCATGTGCACGCCAACAGTCTGACAATCTGATTTCATTGTATTCACTTACTGTTATTTAATTGTTGACAACTACGATTGTTTAAAGCGTAAGCGATCCGACAACTTCCTTGTGGTCGCGCGTGGGTTTCAAGTGAACCGTGTAAACAGAATCATTAAACATTATGTGTTACGTGCCAAACGTTGTATTTACTGGCGAATACTAATGACCGGATCAGAGCTGCCAATTTTCAGCGTTACAATAATTCTAAACTACTTTCGATGAATGAACTCATGCTAAAGGATATTAAAATACTATCTTATTTATCTCGTCCCATTTCAATCGACTAACAATGTGTTTTCTTTCAGTCGTAAATCATACATTTCAGTCATTCATTACTGGTTGTGTTATCTTTTTCGTTGAGATATTATTTCGGCTTTACCTTGAGTAACGAACGTTCGACTGGGGAAAATAGGAAAACCTGTACTTGCATCAATCAATCTAACCCTGCTACTTTCTTAAATTCTACGTTACGACGTGGTCTTCTAAATTTCTGAAGAAAAAAGATATAATAAAAACACAGTAAATAAAATAGTAAGTACAATATAAAATACTTACATCTACATTTAAGAACTTACCCATAAACAAAGACTGGTAATAATAATAACACAAATAATAATATGATGGAATCGGTAACTAAATTAACATTCATAAAGAATAACAATCAAAATTATGATACAAAATTATTGGAAAACACGTGTATTAGAAAAGAATACAAAACAAGCAGTAAGAATATATAAAAAGTAAATAATTCATACAACAGTGATAGTCTAAAAATTTAAGTACAAAATTGGATATAAAATGACAACAATGGTGTAAAATTTTATGCATATAAACCAAACACTGAGACATATGACATATATAAACGTCATGAATTTCCAGACATTACTAAAAGATCACCACACAGAGACAGAAATATGGACATTTGGGAAATGTTCATTTTCTCAAACAAAAACACAAAATAACTGACAAAAAACTTAAACAATATGTTTAAACGATATATTTTTAAAATATTCATATTGCAAACACTGACAAAACAAAAATAGCCACCAAAACTTCTCACAACAAAACAGAAAACAAAACCTCATTATTAACTAAACAACTAAATTCTGTTCTTTGTGTGGAGCTACAATATCATCCTCTTGATATCCATGTACTTACGTATGCTCTTCTGATAAGTGGTTACCACTTCTGTCTTTTCCTGTAACTATTAGGCTCTTTCCAACCTTAGTCTTCTCCTAATTTCATTATTACTTAATCCGTTCTTGAAAATCTACATTCCCTGTTTCTGAAATCCAACTCAATATTTCATCTTATATTACTTTCACTTATTATTCATTTTTCTGTTCCATACTCATTATACTCCATTCTATAGTGTTGTATATTTTTCTTCTGATGTCTGTACTGTAGAACGTTTATTTCATCTAACCTTACCCTGGGGGGGGGGGAGACGTCAGTGAGGAGACCATTGTGATGTCATATGAAACTGTTTACATGATAGCTGTGGTAATGAAATGACTTTTAGGTAGCAGAACACAACGTATTTCTATGCCTACAAACCTCTCTTGTCTCGCATCGTGGCACCACTTTATTATAGACACCTACAGTACTTAATCTTTCATTAAAAACGTTAAAATAAAATCCAAACGAAGATGTCGTGAGATTGCAGTAACTGCTTGAATTTGAGACGATATTGGCCCGAACAAATTTCTTCAGTTTCATCTTTCAGTACGTCAGGATAACATTGTCAGCGAGCCGGTGTCATCGAATGACATTTTTCTATGAAACTCGATTGTGCTAGAGTTTGAGAGAGAGAGTCATTGGACGGGATTCCTGGAAGAGGTAAATTGAGAAGGCCAGGGCTCGATGTGGGCTGTAATACCATCGGAGAAAGAAGAAAACGAAAATCTCCTTGAAGACCAGTCATGGTAGGTTTTGCGTCAACAGAACCATTTCCCTTGTTAAGTAATTACTTATGATTTAGATTCCAAAAATTAGAAAAAAATCATAAAAGTGTGAGTACATGGAATACACGTTTATATGGTGTACGAGTTAATTCTAGAAAAATTATTCATTTTGTAGTGTGTGTGTGTGTGTGTGTGTGTGTGTGGAGGGGGGTACGCGTGTAATTTCTGCAATTTAATGACAATTTGGACAAATTTTTCTGCGAGAAATGCAAAGATTTACTAAAATAATGTGCAACTCATAGAAATGTGTAAAACCCATCTGAGTATTACAAATTATGAATTAATTTAATTGATTAATGAATAAAAATAATGAATGAAATTAAAAATTGCTCAAGAGAATGAATTTAACTGGAAAAATAGCTAATACTTAACTAAAACTCACAAAAAGAATGAGATCTGGAGATTAGTCATTTGTCACTTGGATTTTGAGTTGTCCACCTGTGACTATTTTTCAAATTTAGTATTCCGTTACTCACAAAAATAGATACATCAGTTATTAAAGCAATTAAGAATATTTCAACTTTATTTTACTCATTGGCAAGAATTAATCTTAACTCACAGTCACCTGGTTGAAGCTGCTGAACAATATGCAAATGATAGGGATAGTGTCCTCCAGACTTAAGTACGATTGGTGCTGGTAAAAACCAGGCCAGGGAAAAAATGTTCTGCGATGAGGTACTCTTCTGTTTGGAAATATTCGTTGGTATTCACGTTTTGCAGCCCGGAATGTCCGTTACTAAAACCGTATACAAAAACATTATCTGAAAATCATGATTTAAAATTTTCAGTGGCATCTCCAAATTACGTTTCAAAAAGACACTACAAATCCAAGCTTACAGGTTAGTTATGATAAATAATTAAGCTACTTTATTATAAATTAATTGTTAAACAGCTGTTTCATTATTTGTATTCAATTTCTAGTCTGAACAGTACAGTATTGCCAACTGTAGTTTATTATAATCTTTATTAAAACAAATATTTAATATTCATGAAATTATTTTTTGTTTTTAAATTATTCTATTAATATATAGGCTTACTGAAATTAATGTTTTCTTGATTAACTGAATAAACTGTTGTTATTAATAAATTGTTATCATTAACAAATAAATAAGTAGCCTACATTACTAGATGAAGAAATATTTCTTGTTTTTTTAGCATTTTTTTTATGTGTTTCTACTTCAATAATATTTGATTTTTTATAACGTTCATTTGTTTATTAGTAACTTTACTTACATCAGATTTCTCAGAATTAAATTATTTATAAATTATATTACAAATTTACATTTATTTATTGGCAACTTAAACAAATAAATTCAATTAAACATCAAAGAGGGTGTTTTTTACAGTAATTTTTTGAGATTTACGAAACGTTTCTAAAAAACTACCCAAGATACAGTTCTGAGACCCTTTTTTTTAATGTTTCAAGTCTTCAAGTCTAATACCATATGAAACCATTAAATTTACCCTTTAAGTTTCAAGAATTTCAGTAGGGCTTAATTGTACCCTTGGAGTAGAAATCAAGCTGAAATTTTTCGCAAGCAATAAATCGAAATTGAAGCGTTTTCGGACTTATGTTTACATGAAATTTCTTTTTTATTTCACCCTGTAGAATGCACTGCTGAAGTACGTATGTTCCATTCCTCATAGGGCACTCTGTATATACCTTTAATGTTACTAGTTTTAAGGAAGGTACTAAAGCTACTAAGCTACATCTCCTTACGTGATATGTTAGTTTTGTTGTGATGTGCTGTATTTTATTTCAACTTGTATTTTCAGTTTATCTTATTTTCAAATAGTGTACAATTTATACATTTTAAATCCGATTTTTTTTGTTATTTTGAGTCAATTTTTATAAATAATCATTGATAGTGTTTTTAAATCTGTAATTTCAGTGTGATTTTGTTTGTCTGATTTCTGTAACACTTTAAGTGTTCGTTAGTTTTAAGCCGTGAAAACATTTATGTATGCATGTTATGGAGGGAGTAAATAATTTATTATAATAATTATTTATTTGCGGGAATACTGCCTACGAGTCGTCCGGCTGTTCAACTAAATTTGATGTGAGCCTGCTGTGTTGCTTTCTCTACAAAAGATCGATTATTGAAAGATCGCTACCTTAATCAGTATTAAATTATTATTGTATTATAAAAGTATTAATGTAACGGAAAAGAATGAATTAGTGAAATAAAGTTGATTTTCAAAACCGTTTTCATTTCAATGCCAAATTGCCGTTTGGCGCAAGTAAGGTGTTTTCAAGTACCTCAGTTAGGTAGATTTGCGTAATTAAGGTGAACCGTCAAAAACGTAGTGAGTAAAAAGGTGGCTTTAACGTATTTTATGAACTGACAGTACTTAAACCAACAATAATAGTAATAATTAGTAAAGCAATATAAGACAATATGGGTAATCACCAATTACGTGAAGAAAATAGCAATGACAACCAATATTAGCACACAGGCTACTTCTGTAGTTGAGCTGCAGATAGGCACGTAGGTCTAGTAGGCTACTTCTGTAGCTGAGTTCCAGATAGGCACGTAGGTCTAGTAGACTACTCCTGTAGATGAGTTGCAGATAGGCACGTAGGTCTAGTAGGCTATTTCTATAGTTGAGTTGAAGATACTTATTGTAAGTAATAGTGTTACAGTGTTATCGTTGTTGACTTACTGGTTACATATTACAAGAGTACAAAATTCACCCTGCTTTGGATTATTCTTCTCAGAAAAAATGAAAAGCAAATATATCGCCTGACAATTTTACGTATCCGCACATGTTACACTTCAACACAAGACTTCATAAGAGGTGCCAATATTTATGAACGATAGACTGTGATTATTCTTAAGCCGATACCTGAGTCCTTGTGAGAGGTTGAGAATAATTCATACGCTGTCAGTTTCTAGGGTTAATACTTCCATTCCTTCACTTTTTATTACGAGTGGAAAGTAACGAGCGCTCTGTCTATCTGTATGTTTGACACTCCCCCCTCACTCTCACTAATACACAAGCGCACAAACTTACCCATATTGAACAGTTTTAAAATCCTTTTTTGCGATCATACAGGCTACAGAAACGCAACGATACATTTAGTACGTATGCTATCTTTCCTGTGTGCAACAGGTTCTGTTTGCTTATGGGTCGTCATCAACTTGATATCAAAAACGAAACATCAGTACGTACACTAGAGCAATGGCAATTATCCTCATCGTAAGGAGAGATTTAAAATAATAACAACAACAAAGAAGCGAAGAGAAACCGTACCCGTCAATTATGGTGGGTGGTTGAACCAGCAGATAATTGTCAGCTGTCAGCTCACGCGAGAGGAAGAGAGAGGCCAACTAACAACAATAGGGGGATGAAAATTTCATAAAACTCGTTCGTTTTATTGCGTCTAAAATCTGACTCTTTAATTGAGCCGGTTCGTGTTTCAGTTTTAATCACCGGAATTCGTGAATCCGTCCGACGACCACGGTTCACCGGACAATTTTGTTCACTTTCTTTTGCTCTCTCTCGTCGCGTAATTTTAATGAGATCCTCCCACGACATTCATGGTACAGAATGGTTAGACAAATACAAAAGATTAATACTTTTAAAGCTTAGTCTACGTATTGTTCGCAATACACATAAAACGTATTATTAAATAGGTCGTATTAAACGTAAAAGGCTGAAACAAAACTATAAAACGATAGGCCTATTAATAACAGACAGATAACAAAGAATACAGTGTACAGTGTATAATATAGTAATATTTATTTTAAATAAGGAATTAATTTCAATTGTATATTGATCACCATGTATTGTATATTTCAATTGTTATATTGAATTAATTTCACCAATATTATCATCATCATCATTATTCTTTAACAATTAAAAACAACGGTGATGACTACCCCTTACTTCCTAAAATAATTTATCGATTGCATTTTAAATATTCCCTAAGCTTATGCAACCACTTGATTAACTTTCTTGTTGTTTTCCAAATGAGTAGTAATTTCTATAAAAATTATTGTTTAGCTTTCTCCTTTGGGCAACGATCCGAAAACTAGTTTTTACCTCTTTGGAGGTCTTTCGCAAGAAGAGGTACTCTCGCTGCTATAGGAGACAGAGTGTAATAGTTCGAGCTACGCGGAAAATTTGTTTGACCTTGCCTCAGCGTCATGAGGAAAAATTTGGAGCTGCGAAAGGTAGAAACATTCTGGGAAAGAAGCTAGGATTATGGTGTTTTAGATATACGTGACAAATTTGTCACTTGTTTCCCATAAGAATAAGACTGTCTAAGAAGCCAAGTCGTAAAAGTCTATCTTTCTCATGGTTATTATTGTTCTTTCAAACGTGTGAGTGGAGAGGTTTTAATATAGAAAAGAATCCATTTCGGTGTTTTGCAGTAGGTTTAGAGTCTGACGAAAACTAATCAAAACAAGATCCATATCTCTGATAGAAACAGTATGCTTTTCCTGTATAGAAGTATTATACTTACATAGAAGTAAGTCGCTACTGATAATATGGATTAACACATTTTACCTGAGCACGGTAGCTTATTTGAGCCTTGCTTGGCAGATGGCGTTTTGCAGCAGGTGACAAGCCAATTTTTTACTGGAGATATAACGAAAAACGTTATAAGATGAAAACATTTTTAGACTAAAGAGAAATGTAAACTAAAGTAGACTAAAAAGTTTTCCTATATTTATAACTTCGGAAACCGTATTTAAAAATAAATTAAATATCACTATAATATTGACGACTCGGAACACTAAGTTTTTTATAAGTAAAAACGTAAAGTTTTACCTTACAGCCTAAACCGGCTTTCACCTATAGAAGGCTTCATCAGAGGCTGTCGTTAGTAGCGCTGTTCGTCTTGTTGTTGGTGACGAGATAGTTTTTCGAAAGATCGAAGCTGTGTGTGTGTGGTGAGATGTGTTCGAATAATGCGTGCGATTTGAATTGTGTCTGTTCGTTTAGGATGTCGTTTTTATTTGTTTTTGTGTGTTTGTATATTTCTAATTGTTCTAGAGTGTCTAGTTTTCGGACTTTTGTGTGTACGTGTAGTACGTTCATGTTATTGTCGATGTTTTTATATGTGTGGTTTGCTTCAATGAGGTGGTTTGCGAAGGTAGATTCTGTAGTGGTGTGGAGTGCTTTTGTGTGTTCAATGTATCTCTGTTTGAAGCTACGTCCTGTCTGGCCTATGTAGAATTTATTGCAATTTGAACAATGTAGCTTATATACACCGGGTAGATCGAATTTGTTTTGTGCTTTGGGCATGCGTTTTGATAGTGTGTGTTCTGTTTTGTTAGTAGTTTTGAAAGCGATTCTGTATCCTGCTTTTTTGAATTTGTGGGCGATTTTTTCTGTTTGTTTGTTGATGTATGTTAGCGTTATGAATTTGTTGTTTTCTGTCTTTGTCTGTTGTTTGTTTTGTGTTTTGTGTAGGAGTTTACTGACTATTGTTCTGTCATAACCGTTAGATTCTGCTAGATATTTTATCGTGTTTAGTTCGTCTTTGTAGTCTATTTCATCTAAGGGGATGTTGTTAAGTCTATGTATCATGGTTCTAAAAGCAGCTAGTTTGTGTTGTATTGGGTGATTGGAGGTGTTGTGTATTAGTGTGTCAGTTGTAGTTGGTTTTCTGTATATACTGAATTTGTGCCTGTGTTCTAGTTTTGTGATGGAGAGGTCTAAGAAGTTTATGGTATTGTTGTGTTCGTATTCGGCAGTGAAGGTTATGTTTTTATGTATTTTGTTTATGTGCGTTAGTAACTGTTCACATTGTCTTTTGTTTCCCCTGTATAGTATTAGAATGTCATCAACGTATCTGTGCCAATATAGTAAATTTTGCTATTCATGTAATCTTCTCTTCAAAAAAAGTCGTGTTCAGTTTTCACATATGTTTGGTTTTACTTATTATACCAACGTGTATAATTTTTTTATTTATACAAACGATTTTATTATATAACCAAGCCTGAACGTATTTTCATTTCATTTGATAAGTTTTAATTTAGTTTATTATAACGCAGTCGTTTAGGAGTACACCTAGTGACATTATTACTCAAAAACACGTTTTGTATTTGCCTTTGGTAAGGAAATTACAGTAAATACTAAATTAAATATATCAAACGACTTAAACACTAATTTAAATATTTTATAAATTTGTTATTAACTTAAGGAAACTAGAATAATACCATCTAGAATTCTACTGTCAAAGCAGAGATGTTATGCTATAGCCGTTTTGGGAGTATGAAACAACTTCGTATACATATTCCTAGATGTCAGGTGAGTAGGTGACTGAGCATGGTTCAGATTCTGTTTCTAGTTTGTAGATGTCCTCTTAGCGTGTAGGAAATAAGTAACCTTCGAATGTTATTTAGTCCGCAGTGTATCCAAATCGGCTTACGATATTTATATTGCAGTACTTTATTCAACAGCAACTAAAAATTTCTATATTAAACGGTTTTTTGCTTGATATTCGAATTTTACACTGCTCTGTCTATTGTTGACACGGGTTTTCTATCCGTACTTAATAATTTTTTCATATTTTTTAATTCAGTGCTTTATTACAATTTCGAACAAAACCAACAATTAAAATTTTAAAACGTGTTTGTTATTCTGTACTACGTAAACCTAAGACCGAAAACAGCGTTCGGAATACCTTTACCTTTTATAAAGGCTCCATAGCCTCTACCGGTAAACTGATTTGTATGCCAACTTGCGGCCAAAAAAATTGTAGCCAACCCTTTTTGATTCATATCTATGGTAAAAGGAGTAGACGATTTAATTCCATTTGCTGTAAATATAGGTTCCACTAGGTATTTATCTTTCGTACTAGGTAACGCGAATTTAAAAATATTCATATAATGCAAAAAAATAGTTAGCGTCTGCAAAAAATGGGGGAAAATTTGTGCCACTTTTATTTTTAGATGCTATAAGATGTTATTTCATGCTTTGTTAAATTCGATATATCAATTAACGTAACCCTTATGTTTTCAGATTTTCCTTCTTAATTACAACAGATAAGTAGCAAGTAACGTTTTTTTTTTTTTAATTTTTGTTATTCTATTAAAAAAATAATAATAATAAAAACTCTCCGTAACTCAAATCAAAAATTTATTAGTATAACAGGACCATTGATTTAGAGGCGCTGGCCAATCATCTCAGCCTGATATGTTGAGTTAATAGTCTGACTGTTGTGTTAAGATTCATACAGTCATGGTGAGTCCCATCGAAACATTTATCCCTTTAGTAAGTAGTGCGGCAACAACACGATTATTTTATTTCTAACATAATAAGCTGAATTATATGTAATAAGCTATTGAGGAATGTATATTTTTATGAAAAGTACAAATCCGTTGTTTTTGAGAGTACAAATTCTCGATAGGACTCTCGGGACTTGGCCTTGATACATGTGACAAGTAGAAGCTATCGTAGGCTCGGAATAAACATCTCACTACTGTATGTCCATCAGCTTGCGTATTACTGGCATACTTTTGACTTCAGGGAGGATAACAGATGCTCTCAGACTGCTAAGAGAGAATTTCTGGTGAAGACGAAAATTCCTACTATCAAAGTAATGAAAAACAGTGAACGTAACAACTAGTGAACTAGCTGGAAATAAATTTGAGGCCGTTACCTCATTTTGCCATGTGCAAATAAAAACAGTAAAAACTGTTGAGTACTGATTGACTATTAAGACTAAAATAGCGCTATCAAAGACGTGTCTTCGAAAAAAGAGAAATGTTAATATAGAGGTAAAAGAAACTGTGGAGGGTTAAATGGACTGCTAATGTAAGATCAGTTATAAAGGATAATGTAAAGGGTAAATTTAAGTAGTTCGGAGCAGACAAAATAGTAACTTCATGGATATGCACAACTAAGACCCACAAGATAGGCTCACACGAGAGGATGTAAAATGAAGTGGTTAAAATACAGGGGAAAGATAAAGACTGGAGTACGTGAAGCAGATTGTTGTAGAAGTATGTGCAGACGTGAAGGTACATGACGATGCAGGCAGGACACTTCAAAGTATCAAGAGAACCTGTCTCGTCAGAACAAGAAAATAACAGCCGCTTATCGGGATAGTCTCAAAATGAACTCTGTAAATTGCTACCAATAACTATGGCTAATATGTACTACTGCTGAGCTGGACTAGTACAGAAACCCAGCATGTTCTTTGGAAAGTGACTCTTGGGCTCACTCCCGGAGATTAAACTTTATACTTTTACTATAACATTTCCTGATAGAGTACGACTAGCACTATTAAGTTTTCATTCCCTGGCTGACTTTGTTTTGTATTTATGCATTACGTACACATGCACGTTCTGGCACTTTCCTTCCTTGGTATTGCACACATTATCGTGTAACATGATATAAATTCTTTCCTGCTTAGTGGTATTAGACAATAAATTCAGATACGGAGGTTTCTTTCTTTAATCCGTTATTTAAGCAACTTCGTCTTCTTATCGGCATAGGGAGTTGATATATAATTATAAAGCAAGAACTCTAAATTTGAAAAGAATTCTGAAAGAAAAAAAAATTACAACAATATGGAACACAGGATCTCGGATTTCGAACTAACGTTTTATCTGGGGTTTCATCTTTGACAGATTGTGTCTGAAGTGGTTCAACATGTCAAAGATATACGCGGCACACAGGGGAATGTGTATAGAATAGATTAGTATACAAAATGTAAACACTTGAAACGGCCAGACAGACGTGGAAGGCTGAGGCGCATTTTCGTCGACTGCTCATGATAATGGGATTAGAGATTCATAACAAATACAATAGTGCATTATAGGACACAGCTTTGTTGACGTAAAAAATGTTCAGAATAGAAATATTACTAAAATATCCTTTGTCAAGACATCAAGGAAATGTGGAGAAATTAAATGTATCTGATTGATAAGGAGACCAAGATGATGACGAAAGCAAAACAGTAATTCATGGAAATATTTTGATATTCTATCTTATATTCTTTACCAGAAGTTGCTATATCTCTGGAAAGCGAAAATGTAGTTAGTTCTTATGACATTGAGAAACATAAGAATGATAACCATACATGAAAAGCTAGTACATTACGATTATAAAACCACAGCTCCCTTCATTTTCCAAAGGTAAAGAGGATAAAGTATCCATCAATCACGTCTTAGCTTAAGCACACGTCAGTCTCTTAAATTAAGTACCGTATTCTAGTTTTATAGTATCTTCCACCTATTATGGTAAAATTCAAATGAAAAATTGAGGCATGAACTTAATGCGTCTCATTGGACGTCGGCAATGAAAAATAAACAAATTGGAAACATCTAATTAAACAGTCTGCGCGTAATTATACACTCTAGTTAATAGATTCATTATTTAATTAATTAAAATTCTAACGCTAATTTATAATTATGGATTATGTTGACTAACTGTCAGATTTGTACTGTTGTTACTATAAATTATAAAAATTTTTTGCGGATACTTATAGTACAATCAGGACTGATGTGCTGTGTAACCGCTGTGCAGAACTGATCAAGAGTTCAAGCTACGTTATGCGTGTTCTGACTTCGAAAACGAGTATTTAGGGAATGGGACCTAAAGTTTTTGTAAAAAATGAGAAAATAAAACATTTTTGTTGAAAAAAAAACATGAGCGTAAAATTGTACCCTCATTGATTGAGTTCACCATCGTAAGCAACTAAATTATTTAAATTACGAAGTTAAACAGACGCCAAACCTCATCGGTTGTCTAACCTTTATTATGAGAGGGTATGGTTTCGAGCCCCGTGAACTTCCAGCAAAAGTCGGAAGCTGCTAGAAGCTGGGCATGCTGAAAGTCACAAAGTGTTCCAGGCTCCAGTGTTTGATATTTTGTGCGCCAATTGGTAATAAAAATGTACCCACCAATGTATAAACTGCTCTCACCTGAGATGAAGTTCGATTTTGGAGAGACTATTATAATTGAAAATGTTCGACACAAGCGTCAAACTCATCAAACGCATCAAGCTTCGGTGGCTATCATGTCTTGTTGATTGCATTTATTTTTGGAACCAGAGAACTTATTTTGGAGACTGAGAATTTTAAATGCTGGCTGCATTCGTATGACGAGAAGATTGTTAAACTAAAATTATTAAGTGAAAAACCAATCGATTAGCGGTAGAAAATTGCACATTTCTGACTGTATCTTTCACATACTAATTCTAGTTTTTTTTCGCTACTAGGAGTAGTATTCAAAGCAGATCTTTAGTGTTTGCCATAGTATTGTCTTTGATAGTAAAGACAGCACTAAACAAGCAGTTAAAGTAATCGGCAGTATTCAATAAGGAGTCAGCGGCTCACAAAATTTCATCCCTCTCCCGAAATCCTCCCTTCAGTCACTACGTTCACAAGATAGCAAGATGTGTAAGGTATCTGGAGTCACCTTACCTTGATACAAACTGCACATCAGTGAAATGTTTCATTATCAAAATGTGGTTTGGGATATTTGTTCATATTAATTTCGTATTTTAGTTCGCACAAATTAACGTTTTCAGATTTGTAAGCCTACATTTAGGCCTACCTAACATCTGTTAAACGACACCCAGTAAGACTAAGCTAAAAAAGAAGACTTTCAAATATAAATAAAGAATGAAGAACATGTAGAACGTGGGGACTGCAAAATGGGACTTTCAAAGTACTGAAAAGCGATATTTGTGCGTTCAGACACTTGGGAGCGCACAGTATATCAGATGAGTGATATCTTTCACTGATAACAGTGATATCTGTTAGGATAGTTAAGGTACCACAACTTATCCGATAGTTTACGCGATAAAAGGTTGCTCAGAGCTAAAGAGTATGGTGTTTAAACAGATGTAGCACGGCTGTAGTTGTTGGGCTATACATGTAACGAACAAGATGGATGCTGCGTTTTTGGAGATCCATATGTTGAGTAATCTTTGGATGAGTTGTTGCATGTGAAGAGGACAGAACTAAAAAGAGTACTATAATATTTTGAATAAGATAAGGAAACGGAATTAGAGATGATGGGGACACTGGAAAATACAGAGGAAGGAGACGCATTGAAGAGAGAATATGAATGCTACGAGTAAAACACATTCAAAATAACATTAATAACAAAATAGAATACGGGAACTGGTGTGTCGAGAACAGATTGGTCTGAAGAAACTGGAAATGGAAGGATAATTGTCGTGACGATAACTCAATGAAAAGAGAAATAGCGATAATACGGATTAAACGATAGAAATATTCTTCTTTAAATTGTCTCTCTGTTATCTAAATATCGTAAATATTTAAGACGGAATCCCACAGAAACAGCTACGGATTATAATTCCAATAGGTCTATTAAATAACTGGGATGTGCGGCCATACGTTTCCCGTTAAGAAGACTGCTATCCTGTAAAGAGTGGTGCTGTACCTGAGCATACACGGTTGTTATACTCTATATTAACTTACACGTGTTTTGAATGATATCCTTCCGTGACCAATTAATAGGCCTAATCTTCGCTATGGTTTTTGCTTGATAACTAATGATGACCGACTGCAAGAATTTATTAATGTCCTCACATTCGTATGTGTCACACTCAATTGAATTCCGAGACCTCTTAAATTTATGAAATGTTTAATATCATTATTAATTAAAATTAAAATCAAAATCTTAATTTCATTACTTGATAGGGCGATAAGTTTTGTTACAATATTTAGAATTGCAAAGACATACCATAGTGCCATAATAGTAGATCACCAAGATAGTCTGTGAGAGGATTTCTTGAATATTCAAGTAATATGTACTTTTGCCAGTAGCATGTTCCAGCCGCAGCTGCCCAATAATGTTTTTCCAGGCACACAATTTCACAGGCTGAGGCGGTTTGAAGAATAATATTCATAATCTGATTTCATTGTAATTCCAGGAATGGAAACTCAGAATATTTAATTATTGGCAAGGCACCTTACTGCTTGACTACTAAGCACTAAACCCAAATCAAAGGCATCAAATCATAAAATTCATTCTTTCGGTTGCAGTTTTTCAGAGAGGGGATAGACAGAAACATCCCATAAAGCAGCATGTCTCGGTCGAAACTGTGATTGTAGAATCTGGTTCCAACAAAATGACGACTACGATTATCGCTAATCACAGCACACATCAATTAAGTAAAAATAAAAAAATATTTAAAAAATTCTACTAATTGTTCAAGATAATAACTTAAATAAAAAGACTCTTAAGGACTCCAAGAAAACAGTTAATTGTAAAGCCAGATAGGGTATTCACGCAGCGGCTAGCGAGTAATGCCATAACCAGACTTGAAAAACAATATACCTATTCGTAACTGCGTGTCCTTTGACAATTGAAAATTTTTACAGCATAAAACCTAGCCCAGAATGTACTAACATATTATTATTAATCAATATAAATATTTTTTTAATTTTATATGTAAAAATTAATTAATTCTTACAAAATCACTTAGTACCTGACAGGTAATCGACAAAAACGTATAGAAAAATAGTGAAGAAATTTTAAAAAGCGATTACAATAGTTTTAATTCGGTTTCGTCCTATTTGCGCGACTACCTGATAACAACCACTTGGCATTTAAACGAAAAAATAAACCTAACAATATTTTCTCATTTTTCCTTTGCGCAGTTTGGGAGCGGAACTGAAGGTAGGACGTAATGGCTGCGAAAGTAATCATACAAGTGAGCCTGCTTTAATTATTATTATGTCTACTATTGAAAATACTTCTGGAATTCACTAAATTCAAACAAATTCGTTCTTTCATGAAATATGTAATGGGTACATCTGTTTATGTTTAATTTTTAATTTCAGACATGTGTGTGTGTGTGTGTGTGTGTGTGTGCGCGCGCGCGCCCGTGTGTGTGTAATTGCAATAAATGTTAACAGATTGTTTTTACTTTGTATTAACGCATCGAAAAACTCGTATCACATTAATAACTACGTAAATTATTGATGTATGTAATAACTATGTATTAATAAAGTACGTAAATTGTAAAGTACGTACGTTGTAAAAGCTAATGTAAGTTTTGAGTATTTAATCTATATATTTATATATTTAGCTCTAGCGTGTGTTTATTTTTCGTTTTATAAAAAGTAAATTCAACTGAATATTTTTGACTTTAGGAAAAAAGGTATGCATGTAATATTAAAGTAATAATAGGCCTATATTTTGAATCCAGAGATGCGTTTAGATAACGAAGAATAATATAAAATGTTTTTATCGTTGTGTAGTTCATTAAAATTTACATAATTAGTTTGAAAACCAAAAATTAAAATTGTCTACCTACAGGGGACCAGATATTGTATTATTTATACAGAAACTTGCAATTTTGTTTGTCACATATACCTCAAATAAAGTTGGTACATAAGTATATACTAGCCAACACATCCATGTGTGTGTGTGTGTGTGTGTGTGTGTGTGTGTGTGTGTGTGTGTGTGTGTGTGTGTGTGTGTGTGTGTGTGAGAGAGAGAGAGAGAGAGAGAGAGAGAGAGTGGGCGTGTCAAGTATGTAGATTATCCGTTGAAAATGATGTTTTGTCAGCTGTAATCAAAATTAAATAAATGATTTTAAAATGAATATTAGGCCAGAGTTACTCGTAATACCGTACTGTTTTTGTAATTTAATATTTTATTAAATCTAGTTATTACTACATTCATTTCAACACAAACATATACGCATTCGTGCACTGTCTCTCTCTCTCGCATATACAAAAAAGGATACCCGTACACATTGCGTTGAACGCTTGATGTCATTACTTCTGAAGAAATACTTTTGAAATTGCTAATTACAGTGTAATATGACATTATACCTACATATTAAATTAAACTCGAACAACACATGCTCGAAGGGCGATGGAAGGGTAACACTTTGCGGAACTACGACTCATCAGAAAGAATTAAATAGTTTTATTGTGTCTGAGGCGAAAATCAGTCACTTCGCAGGTAATGTTGCAGACAAAACATGACGTCCTCAGTTCCTGGAAGCGATCGAGCGAGCTGCCTTCAGGCGGTGGAGTGAGGCGAGGACGTCATGTTTTGCCTCTGACATTAGGACATATCCTTTCGGTCGTTCAGTTTAGAAAACAAACCTGGCGATTACAGCCCACATACGTGCGTATTCCACAGTTGCGACTTCCTGTGTTGGCTTGTAATCAAAACGTTCTGTTTATTCATAGAAACAGAGCCACCGAATGGATTAAGTGACATAGTAGTGTTACGTAAATGGTATAACATTGAATGACTGTTGCATTTAAGGTTAAACACGCGAGTACAGTTGCAGACAAAACATGACGACCTCAGTTACTGGAAGCGATCGAGCGAGCTGCCTTCAGGCGGTGGAGTGAGGCGAGGACGTCATGTTTTGTCTCTGACAGGACATATCCTTTCGGTCGTTCAGTTGATTATCTTCAATAAAATATGTGTGACTCAGTCATGTGCTCTGCTTTGGCTTAATGCTCTCTTCAGATCGTTATGTCTAAGAAAATTCGTTTGTTTATTTCACAAACAAACCTGGCGATTGTGCCACATACGTGCGTATTCCACAGTTGCGACACCCTGTGTTGGCTTGTAATCAAAACGTTCTGTTTATTCATAGAAACAGAGCCACCGAATGAATTAAGTGACATAGTAGTGTTACGTAAACGGTATAACATTGAATGACTGTTGCATTTAAGGTTAGACACGCGAGTACAGTTGCAGACAAAACATGACGACCTCAGTTACTGGAAGCGATCGAGCGAGCTGCCTTCAGGCGGTGGAGTGAGGCGAGGACGTCATGTTTTGTCTCTGACAGGACATATCCTTTCGGTCGTTCAGTTGATTATCTTCAATAAAATATGTGTGACTCAGTCATGTGCTCTGCTTTGGTTTAATGCTCTCTTCAGATCGTTATGTCTAAGAAAATTCGTTTGTTTATTTCACAAACAAAACTGGCGATTGTGCCACATACGTGCGTATTCCACAGTTGCGACACCCTGTGTTGGCTTGTAATCAAAACGTTCTGTTTATTCATAGAAACAGAGCCACTGAATGAATATTAAGTGACATATTAGTGTTACGTAAACGGTATAACATTGAATGACTGTTGCATTTAACGTTAGACACACGAGTATTTGTACAGGTTTAGTAAACTAACCAAACCAAGGTCTCGAAGAGTTTCCACATTGTTTTATTCATAGGACGTTTACAACCTTACATGTCAGTGATCTGCTAAAATGTAGCGAGAGGTCTGTGTTAAAAAACGTCATTGTAGGAAAATATGGAGTAAAACTCTAAAATCCAATACGTTTTTTCTTGAAGGAAAATCGCAGTACAGGCCTACTTTAAAGTTCACCTTCCGACTAAAAGGAATTGGCAGTCATCTTCAGAATCTATGTCAATTGATTCACTGTCGACGTATGGATCTCAGGACATGTCAACTAGCGATTTTTTTTTGCCGTAACGTAAATTTTGTAAACAGTACTAGGGATGGTGTCCGAAATGAGTTTGTCATGAAAGATATACATTTTGTTAGAAGCTATAAAAACAGCATAGAAATGAAATCTTCAGGAGTTCGTAAGGTTCCTAAGGTTTCCTAAGGTTAAATAAAGAAATGAAAACGTTAACGGGACCACAAAAAAATTGATACAGCTCTAGGGAAGTTAATGGACACGAGTAATGTATAGTCAAAACTAAATTTAGCTTTTACAATTATAGATCTGTAACAGGGGTTAAGCGATCAAAGAAATGGATGCAACATATTTGGAAAGACCTGTAGGTCGTGAAAACAAAAACATAAATTCTGTTTCTGTAAAACATAAATTCTGTTTTTGTTTAAATTCTCCTTCTCTTGGAGAAGACAGGCAGAGACGGAGACAAAAGTTTTTTTTACAGAGATGTGAAAGAGCTTGAGGACTATAGATGTACGTTGCGAAATATTAATATTGACCAAGTTTCCGAATAGGTGAACTTTAAAGAGGTAACTGGTTTAAATCAATTCTTTTTTATTTCAAAAAGTTACTAGAATCGTTTAGGATGGGCTAGAAATAATTTATACACTTACAAGAAAAATTCAAAAAATCGTAGCCAACGATTGTAGCAATCGCCACTACGAAAACTACTCTCGAACCAAAAAACAGGAGCGCGCGTGTACAAATACGCGCAGTAATTAAAAGTTATGACATATCTAATATCGCAGAACGGTTTGCATCATAGGGCAGTGTCGTAGCAGTCTGGTCTAGTTCTCTATTTGAATTTCGCAATGCTCGGTAGTGTAGCTGATACATGTGCATCGGATGATGATGCAACCAACCCTCAAGGAAAAATGTTTTACGTGTTCTTTCTAGACGTGTACACGGTACGGTTCATATGATTTATGTATCTATATCTGTGTTTCATATTTGGCTACAAAAATATCTCGTGTCATGCTTTTAAATTTACGTCTAAACTACTGGTATCTGTTTCACCTCATGCTCTCCACTGCTGGTTCTAACCTATAGTAAGTTTAAACATCAACCTTCTGTAGGTTTGTGCACAGTCTTCACAGTATCTTGTTCTTCTTCTTATGCCCTCCAACGCAGACATTCGGCAGTATCTACAGGGTTGAAGATTTGTTTACTGTGTTTAAATTCAATAAATAATTACTTGACTCTATAATACTAATTACTAATTACGAAACTAGCTTGCAGGTTAAAGTCCATATTTTTCTCAATCAGGATTCTTCCCATATAACTTTATATTATATATACATTTTATAAATTCATCGTATCTCAAAATTTTTGAGTAATGTGTTACTAATATTCTTTATCGAATTCCGATATAGCATACAATTAAAATATAAGTAATTTAATAATTCATTATGATTGAATATTCTCCTACGTTGTCCTTTTCATGTCCCTTTGTAGTCGTCATATTCCAAGGCTCTCCTGTTCGCTGTCTATAATTCTACTATTAAGTGTTTGTAGGAATCACACATTGCATAATACTTGTAGCCTATAGGCAAATTGGAGGTAGAAAGGACATTTGGCTAGATTAGGAGATGGCAGAGAGAGGTTACTATTATAGATAGATAGTCTGAAACAGAAATGATCACTACCACTGCCTTTCAAGGCGAGGTCCTAGTCTTATAGAACTAGGTTAAGTTTTGCAGGATAATTAATTAGCTGCGCAAGTTTCTCCTAAAGAAAAGTCAGTGCAGGATGATTGGGAATATAAGTAGTCGGTAGACAAGTTGCAATGATGAAATGAAGTGTGTGTGTGTGTGTGTGTGGAGAGCATGCGCCCGAGCACGAGGAATAAATGTCTACCAAAATTAGTTTAATTGTTACAAATAGTTTGATCTTCGCGCGCTCCCCCCTCCCTTCAACACACACACACACACACACACACACACACACACACACACACACACACACACACACACACAGGTGCTTACAAAATTGTTTATTGCGTCTTTAATATCTAAGTGTAAAAACATTTGAATTTTATGGAATTTAAATAAACGATTAACATTAATTTATTGTAGTGAACACCGGCAATGAAGACTGCAAAAAGTGCGGGCGCCCAGTGTGTCAGTGTGGCGTTATACGAAAACTGCTCGTATAAACATGATTTGTCTGCCATAAAACTGCCGCTATACGGTACACGTAGAGCCGAGCGTTTGCTTTACTTCCTGGTAACCTTCAGTTTATTATACCCGCCCACCGCTGCAGTCGTCCGCAACTTATTGCCATTTCGTAACGGCTGCAACAGTCTCACTGTAAAACCCCATTTCCGGATACTGTATCGTCATACTAAGGGCCGGAACTAAGCGCAACTCGCAAACTGCCGGCATTCGCAACTCACAAAGATGAAGCTCTAGCAGTGCTAGTACCCGAGGCATTAAACACTTAATTAATAAGCTTAATACCAACACTTTGAATGCAAATTAGTAAGTATAAAATTTATAATTGGTCTTGAGGAGAATAAGAGAGGTATTATATTATTTATTTAAAAATTTTGTATTTACTTAACTTTTAAAAACATGTTTCAATATACTAACGATATGGCTAATTCATTGGTAAAACGGTCAGTTTTTGGTGATCTGTTTGAAGTGAGTTAAAACTTTAGATGAGAAGAATATAAAAGTGCACTAGGCTACCTATGTTTTAAGCGTCATAAATACTTCTTAAGCGCCAGTAACTGCTCTGATAATACTGCTGACAGACGTGCTTGGTACGAAATTCATCAGATACTATCGTTTCTGAAATAATTTAATCTGCAGTAGTCTATCTAACGCCACACGTCATGGAGCAAATATCGCAAGGTGAAGTCAGTATACAGTATAGACTCGAGTCTGATAATGCAAAGTATGGCAGGTGACAGCAGAATGGCGACAGAGATCACAATTTTATATGCCTACCGACAAGGCTAAACTTGGTGCAAACCCTAATGACGACTGGGCGAGGGGCAGACTAGCTTGTAGGTTGCACTCCCTGTTTTCCTCAGGACAAATGAGAAATTGAGGATTCTTCCCATAGGCTACAATTTTAGGATTTGAAAAATACATTTTATAAATTCTTTGTATCTCAAACTTTTTTTACAAACCGACACGAAGTATATTGCAATTAGGTACGATATTTAGCGGATTTGAGTGATTGTCATTATTAAGAAAACTTTATTCATTTACAAATATTTTAATTCCTTTTATTTCTACAGTGATGTATAAGTTTTATTTTAATAAACGAAACTGCCTTAGAAATAGGCCTACATTAAATGATTATGGAATTTCGATGAAATTTATAATAGCTATGGAGGTGATTGATTACACTATCGGTTCCAACCCCACTGTTTGAAATCCTACAGCATGCAAACGTGTGTATAGTAGGTATAGGCCTAAGTAGTATGGATTGAAACGTGACCCAGCGTTCTATATTATATCTTTTCAATAAATCCATTAATCAGCATGAAGGCAGTAAGATTATAATTCTAGATTATTTAAAGTTATAAAACTTTAAACAGACTTCAGAGCAACGAAAAAAAAAATTCTTTTGGTTATGAAACAAATAAAATAGTTTAAAAGAACTAAAACTGAACAACTTAGAACTAAAAGATCTAATTTTCTCTCTCCTATGGCGCTACAGCCCAAATCGGGCCCTGGCCTCCACCAATCTCCGCCTCCAATCCACTCTATCCACTGCAACCCTCCTCCAGTTTCTTATCCCCATGTCTCTCGCATCCTCTGCAACGCCATCTTCCCACCTCTTCCTCGGTCTACCATGTATCATGTGGTCTCGTTCCCTCCCATGTACCCAGCAAAGCCCTCTTAGGGTTCCTGCCATCCTCCATTCTCATAACATGTCCGGCCCAACGCAATCTTTGAATTCTTATAAATTTTGAAACTGGTATCTCTTTATATATTTGATACAGTTCGTTGTTGTATCTCAGTCTCCATGAGCCATTTTCTTGTATTGGGCCTATAATGCGTCTGAGGATTTTCCTATCAAAGGTGTCTACTATGTCGACTGTTTTCTGTGTGATTATCCATGCCTCACACCCGTAGCATAACACCGGTCTGATGACAGTCCTATATATTTTCATTTTTGTTTCCCTGTACACATCCCCAGACCTAAATGATGGCAGCAATGCGAAGTACGCCTTGTTAGCCATGGTGGTCCGTCTTTGGATCTCCGGCTCCTCTGATCCAGTTTTTGCTAGATTCACTCCGAGATACGTGAAATTGTCCACCACTTCAATTGTGTCCTCCTCTATCTCGATGTTGTTATAAACCTGGTCCCTTCTTGTTTGGATAAGCATTTTTGTTTTATCCGTATTTATGGCTAGCCCAACTTCCTTGGCTTTGTTTTTAAGCTCTATAAATATTTCTTTAGCTGCCGTGATCCGTCTTGACATGATGTTAATGTCATCTGCATATGCGGCTATCTGTACAGTTTTATTTGTTAAAAGATTGGAGCTATTTATTGATAAGCCTCTAATTACATATTCCAATGCAATATTAAATAGTGTTGGGCCTAACCCATCTCCTTGCTTTAGTCCTCGTGTAATATTTATGGGTTCAGTTTGTTGGCTATCCACCTTTACTTGGGCTTCAGTCTGCTGCATAGTCACTTGCGTTAATCTTACCAGCTTGCCTGGTATTCCAAATTCATGCATTATGGTGTAGAGTTTGTCTCTATTAATAGAGTCATACGCTTGCCTGAAGTCCACAAAGATCTGGTACACATCAATATCACGTTCCCATCCGCATCTTAGTATCTGTTTTACCGAGAAGAGTTGGTCGATTGTAGACCTTCCAGGTCGGAATCCAGCTTGGCATTCCCGTATTATATTTTCTGTGAGGGGTCTCAACTTTGGTTCAAGATGTACGCAAAAACCTTGTAGGAGGTGCACAGCAACGAAATGCCTCTGTAATTTCTACATTGAAGTTTGTCGCCTTTTTTATAAATGGGGCATATAATGCACTTATTCCATTCCATGGGGATTCGTTCCGTTTGCCATATGTCCACGATTAAGGAGTGCAGTGCGACTGCCACATCAGTACCTCCAGCTTTAAGCAGTTCTGCAGGAATTAAGTCTGTACCTGGTGCCTTGTTGTTCCTAAGGGCACTAATAGCTTCTTCTATTTCCTGAATTGATGGTGGGTCAGATTCCATCTCCTCAATGTTTGCATTCCGCGGAGTGTGAGCAACAATTTCTCCTCCCTGTAGCATACCACCAAGGAAGCCATCGAAGTACTCTCGCCAGATAGTTTTAATTTTCTCTGGATCACTGACAATTCTATTCTCTCTGTCTCTACATAGTGTTGTAGATGGTTTATAACCTTCCCTGAGATGCTTAAGATATTTATAAGCATTCCTTATTCTTCCATCTGCAAAGTCCTGCTCCATTTTGAGAAGCAGCCCGTTTTCAAAAGTTCTTTTCTTTTTTCTACATACTTTATTTGCCAGTCTTCTATTCTAATTTTAGTTAATTTAATTCTAAAATAATCTAATTTTAGTTTATACAAATAAAATTTTCGTTGGCTGTGTATAGTGAAATTGATTAATTTTAGTCTATCTAATTGGTTGACTGCTCCAAAATTTTATGTAAAAAATAAAATTGATTCCAGATTGAGAGATAGTGGTAAAAACATTGTGTTCATAAGTTCATAAGTATTACTGTTAAAATTGATCGTGGATGATATTTAGAACTCATTCAGAACTCTAAATATTCAATGAGATTGTTTTGAATTTGAATATAAAAATCTAAGTCCTCTGCAGATTTCAATAATAAGTCTATAAGAGAAATCTGTTATTTTTTAAGAGCACAAGGGATACAACAAATTTGTACCAAATAGCGACTTTGTTATTTGTCAAAAGTTCTTTCATCTTTAGCTTGCACAGAAAAAATGTCTCTATAATGAACCTCTAGCGAACTCACCCTATATTAAAGTAGATTCTGATTTATATAAATTCAAAACGTCATTTGCAGAATACCTGTGAAATCGTCCTAATTGCAGAACAGAAAATTATTAAGCAATACCAGGAACACAAAATATACAACTTAAGCAATAAATATCTTTCAATAAATGTACTATATTATTTCTTCCCTTCATCCGAAAATCACTATTTTCCTAAAAAAAAGTTATCAAACCTATCAATAGGTTATATGCATTATTATATATATGCATATATTATATGCATTTGTATTAATTAGGTCTATTTTCGTGTTGCTATCATCATATATTATTATGCCATTTTTTTTTAGCTGAGTAAAGTCTTAAAAGAGTAGAAAACTGAAGTAAAATACTGAACAAGCCAAGGAGTCAAGTTAATAAATTAACTTTTATTACTTTTACAGCCAATGTATGTAATTTAAATAAATCTTTTCAATATTAATAATAAATAACATAGCTGACAGAATGTAACAGACTATTGAGTTACAAAAAAATCTACTAGCCTACAGGAACAACGAACGCGACCAGGCTTGTGCCATAGCCTATATCTTCGTTCATTGACGTCGTTATGTAAACCATTTAATTGCGATACTTGAATTTAATAAACATTCTTTAACACTGATTATATCTGATACGTATAATGAAGATGGTGCGAACGTATGTAACTGTGTTAGTGTTCACAAAGGTTGACTTTTAAAACTAAGGTAATAGATTACCGAACCATTTTTTTTTTATAAAAGTAAGGTAATAGATTATCATTGTTTTATAACAGTGAATCTTCTTATGTATTTTTTGAATGTTCACTCAAATATTAAAGAGCTAAGTATCCAGTCACTGTTGAGGATTTCTCCAGTGCTTGTTGAGCCAAGGTAGTTACAAAATACAGCATAGTCTACCTATTTAATAACAGATTATACGCATTGCGATGAAGTACTTGAAGATCTAAAGCATAGTGATCCTCGTTCGACAAGCCCGTAGACGGTTCCAAGTGGTACTACTTTGAATGTTTCGTTGGGTGGCTACATGTTACTGTCGGTGGGATCACAGTTAATTTATTGCCGAGAAATACTGCAGTAATGTTGCGAGAATTTACCAACAGGAAGGGGAAGCATCCGATCGTCTAATCTCATTGCTATGAAAAAAAGAGGTTTAGGAGTATTCCTCACGTCTAAAGCGAAGGAAGTAACGATGTTTTGAAGATCCTTTAGTAATAAGGTTAACAAGTAAGGGATAGTAGTTCCAGTTAACTAAATATAAAACATTTAAGTTACTGTAGGCCTACTGGGGAAGTACAGTCTCCTAGATACACTAGGATGCCACTGATACTGCTGCATTTCAGTCTTCATAGCAATTTATGTTATTCTTCTTGAATATAATGTTCCCTCACATCTTCTTATCTATTCCTTGAAGTTTAATTGTGCCTTTCTCATTTTCCTCCTTTCATTTCAAAGGAGAAGACGCCAATTTCCACTTCGTCTATTCTTTTACGACTTCTTCAATTTTCATCCATCACTTTGACAGTAAGTTAACTGATTCAGCAACTGCTTTGAAAAAAATCGTTCCCATCTCTGTCTGATTTCGATGCAGGCCTACCAATCGATGATTTTGATTTTTTCTTACAGTAACAAAATATAATAATGATGATGATAATAATAATAAAAAATATGATGATGATGATACAGGCGCGCGCAGGTGAGGGAAAGGGGGGAGAAACAGACAAAAACAGGTAAAATATCTATTGTAACAAAACAAATTTTCCTGGTTTGATTATATAATAAGCCACACGTCGGTAGCGTCAATTTTGTAACGTTTCGTAAATTTGAGTTTCGGAGTTGCAAAAATTATAATATAACTTGGTAAAAAAATTTTGGTTGAAAATAAAAATTTTTATTTTATTTTATTTATTTTTTATTAATTTATTAATTATTTATTATTTATTTATTTATTATATTTGTCCTTAATTCCTTTAATTATAAATTTATTTGATTTATTATGTTAGAATAACAATAATTGTTTTCCAGCGTTAAAAAGATTATAAAATGTAATAATCGATTAGTGGTATTCAGTTATTCAGTGATTATACTCCTTCGCAATGTTCTTCTCTTCTTTTCTTGGAGTCCAGGTTTCAAATATTACCTGAAATTCTTCTATATATTGTAACTAGACGAGATGTCACCTTGTAGGATCTTGTCTGTTTTATTATTTCTTATTAAAGTTTTGTTTTTATTATTAATTTTTTGTTTTATTGATTTATTCTATCCAATTCAATCTATTATTAAATCCAATATGAATAAATCGGTTCACTTACTCTTTGACGTTGTTTATTAATTTTGTTTAGATTGTTTATAATGTTTTTCGTTCAATATCTTGAGTTGTATCTGAATAAGTTGCGTTGACTTTTCTGCTATTCAGCTGCGGTGAGTCGATCAGTACATTCCTGTATAGACATTAACATAAACAGAACATGTATATGATACTTACTATCAATTGTAGTATGCTAAAGATATTAGAGAATGTGGTTGGTGATAATCATTCAATTTGAATGTTCGCTCTGGCTCCTGGTACCAACCGTCTCTTGTTGCTCACCTAAGCTGTAATTCTATTTTTTCCAATAAAGGTCAACACTGTGATTTGTTCGTAAAACAATAGTTGTTTATTTAACTTAAGTAGAATAATTATTGTTACAATGTTATTATTTATCTTCCTTTTTAAAAATAATTAAATTTGAACATGGACTCTTAAAATAAATAAATTCTCATGGTGGTATGACTGCATTTGGCAAGTCGATTATTTTCTGTTTGTAAATACATTGATTATTATGCTTTATAAAATTTGTAGGTTCTTTGAGTCTGGAAGATACACTTCTACAATAAAATGCACTACTGTGATAATGAGTAGGCGAAGAATAAAAATATTAATTGTTGGTTTAACATAACATAAAATATGTACGCTTGTTCATTGTTTACAATAATTGAGGTTAGAAGCGGTTCATTGTAACCTGGCTTATTTAAAATTGATTAATTGATGCTTCTTTGAGGCATTACTTATTTAGTATATCATTATAATGTATTAAATTCAGTGGTGAGTACCTTTTGGATATGAACAAAACAGGTAATTCAAATTAATTCGCTATAACTAGGGTACACTCATGTGTGACTGAGTTCAAGTAATACAAGTAAATACAATAACATCTTAATAGTATTAATTGTTAGGGTTCATTTCCCCTCATTGATCATTCAATGTCTCTTCTTATACTAATACAATTGATTCAATCAAAGAATTAAAATCGTCATTATTAAAATCTTTCATTTTTGATTAGTGTTTATTTGATTTTTTTCTAAGTCCCCTTCCTAGTGGAATTTGGGTTATTTATTAATTAATTCAAACAAATTAAATCCGCTACTAGCGTTCCTTAATTAATTAATGATTCGTTACATAATATAATGGTCATTTGCATTGATACTTGCGTAATCTGTTGATTCGAAGAATTAACACTTTTTTAACTTTTTATAATTAATTAATATTTTAATTAATTTTCATAAATGCACGTCACACACTGCCTATACGCATGAACTCCGTAATAGAACACTTAAAAATAGACTGCACTGTCTTCTCGGGTTGACCTAACCTCAACTCGAAGTTTCGAGGTTAGCTTGTGTATTAACAGCTGTCGGCTGTCAAACCCACGTTGTGATGGACGTTCCGCTAACGTGGAGTATCTCTCGTTGTTGATGATAGACTGGCTATGGTTACCTGGTCGGTATTCTACACTTCGTATTTTTTAATGAGCTCTGATTGGTTAATTGTCTTTATGTAGTGTACTCTCGGTGAGGTTCGTCAAAATAGACGCTTAACATAGCGTCAGTAGCTGGGTTCAAGATTATGATTTATTGGTCACATACCCAAGCGCAAGGGCTTGTCACTTTCTAATTATTTCTTATAAGTCAAATATCTTATCTATAATTATACTGACAATATTTTCATCATTCCCATCGTTTCTATTTTTTGATTACGAGTAATTTGCATACCCTCATCTTCTGATTTGGGGTTGATAAAACCGCACTTGTTATAAATTCATAATACTTTATAAGTTACTTAATACTTTAAATACATTGTTTTTATCTAATAATGTTTTCATGGTGATAACATATTGTTACAGTATTATTCACTTTTCACTTCTAGTTATGTACTAATAATTACAAAACATCTATTTTCATAGGTTCAGATCCTAGGCTTATTGTTACATATTTCGTTTATCAAGGATATTATAATAATAGTAGTTGATAATAACATTTTATTATGGCCTATGCATAATGCATTGGTCATTATCACTTCTGATAGTGTCCTTTTTCTTTATCATTTAGTTTTATTACCTTAACTGTAGTTTGTTAGGTGAGTTTACTATACTCTTGAAAGTTACTTTTTTATATGAGTTGTAATTCTTTCAAATTATTCTCATTATTGTTTTAATATCTCTTATCAGTGTTTGGATAACACAGTTAGTATTGTGCAGTAGTTAATTCTGCATTTTCAATGTTAATTGCTTTGGTTTAAATTTACCAAGATTACTTGCATCTAGCTGTCAATATGGTTTATTTATTATTATCGTTATTATTAATATTTAGGTGGCTATAATCCTTGAATTTAATTATTTGAACGGTATTCTGCCTCATTCAATGTTATTAGTTGAGTTCCTACTCTTTTATGATAAGTTTATAAGATACTTTGTTGCATCATGCACCCATTCTATGTCAGGCATATAGTTATATTAAATTACATCAATTCAGCTTTTATATTTCCTTATTACCTTTCCTGTTGTACAATAAATGTTCCTTATATTATCTATTTATGTCACATTATAACACATTTTAGTTTAACATTGATTTAGCCTTATTTTTCTATAGTTTTATTGAACACTAGTTGGCCAGATTAGGTTATGTTATATTCTAAATATGCAACAATGGATTATTGTCAGTTTTGAATTTCTACATTACTTCTGATTTATTCAACCTTATGTAGCGCTGGTATATTTATTGTTTATTATTAGTCTTCAATTTGTTTATTTTTTATAGTCTTTATTATTGGTAATTAGTGGTTATTTACAATTTCAATTCCACTTTACAATCTGTCATTAGTGTTTTGGACATAGTCCTTCTTTCATGTCTACACATCATTTAGCTAAGAAATTATCATACTGTTATTCATTCTCTTGATTAGTTTCTGTGTTCAATAATTAACTCTTATTGAGTACTGTTTGTATTACATTGTCAAGGAAGGTATTTACTTAATAAATTTTAGGTCAGTTTCAATTTTACAGCTTAGGGATTTAAATCATGTTGTTTATTCCACTTATACTTTCTTCTTTTTTAATAATTCTTTTATTGGCATATGTTGATTCATTATAATTCATATTATCCCCCTTTTTGTGTTTGACCTGGACGTTTTCTTCTTCTCTGCACTGATTCCTTCCTCACTCTTAATAAGTTTCTTCATGGTGTTGTTATTATTGGTTTCCTTCTCACTGTTTGATAAGTTTCTTCTTGATGTTGTTATCATTGGTTTCCTTCTCACTGTTTGATAAGTTTCTTCTTGATGTTGTTATCATTGGTTTCCTTCTCACTGTTTGATCTATTGGGTAATTATGTATGTCGTCTCGTCGTTAGTCTTATTTTATTTTCTTTAGTTGCACATTTACTGGTACTTCTTTCTTCATTTTATTCACTTGTTTTGGCTTATGATACTTCCTTTATCCATGATTGTCTGTTCGACCTTGTAGGTATTCTTATTTGTAGGGGCTTGTAACTCATTTGTGGTACGTTGGTGTTGGTTGTGTTATATGTACCATTACAATATATGTTTACCAAGAAATAAAACTCAAAATTATAATCTTATATGAATTTATTAAATTTATAGCGATTAATCGATTTTAAATCGAACTGCTAATCCACAGCTCGCAAACTCATATCTCAGGGCAAATTGGTTTCGTTATATAAATTATTAATATTGAATTACAGGTTCTTTTAGCTGTTATTTAAATAGTCAGAGAAAGGGTAACGCTGAAAAGTACAACACTTACAATAAAAAAGTTCTTAATTATAAAAATAGAAATAATATTTAATATAAAAATGTTAATAAAATTAGATTTCTCGAACCAACAAATCTGGGCGAAGGTTGACGTCACCACAGCTGGCTGGACTGATCCGTTTCAAGCAAAGATAGCCGCTTCCTTGCTGCGTATGTACGAGAAGTCTTCACGACGGAATTCCTTCAAATAAATGTTGATTCTTTATGTGTTCCTCATCCAAGCAGTAGTGATTAATTTCTCTTCGTAAAAGTGTAATTATCCTGGATTAGTGATCAGTTGTTTGGCTCGGCAATCAGTGTTCAAATGTGTTCTTGTTCCAATAGTTCATAAGATTTACAATGGCAAATTTCGTATCGATAAAATTCTGAATTAACGTTTATATTGTTCTAATATCTGGGTTACGCCTTCCAATCGTCATAAATAGACTAATTTGATTTATTTCATTTGAACTCAGTGTTGATGACTCATATTTTTAAATTTCTCTTTTTTATTTTTATAGGTTAGTTCGTATCCAAAATGATATCTTCTATCTTTTTAATTTTTTTAATTTGTGTGAGATCGTTCCGATGTGTTCATCTCAACGTTTAAGCTGATTTAATATTAAATTCACATTGTTTTAATCAGCTGACACTTCAGCCTTAATTATATGTTGAAGAAAATAATTGACTTTTACATTATATTATTAATTACATTTTGCTTATTATTTATTCTTATTAAATACTAATTATATAATCAATTTCCTTATTTAATTCTACATCATTTAATACCACACATGATATACTTTATAGTATTTTTTAACTTAAAAAGGTCATATTTACAGTATATTTGGTTGTAGGCTTTAGCTACTTTACTTCCTGCCACATTAAATGGTTTACAATTTCTGTTAGATTCTAATTATCATTGAACAAGATCATCGATAGAATTATAATGGTTTGTTTTCTTCAATTCTCAGTAATTTTATGATTTGGTTAACTAATTTGAATATCATCTTCAATTTAGGCTTTTCCTTAGATTCCAGTGTTATTACACTTGCATTTTTTCTAATAATATTTTATACATTCCTTCAGTACCTTCACAAAGTGTTGTTACAGTTATTATATACGGTTATTGACTTACCTTAAACAAATTTCATCAATTTAATTAATTTCATTAACTTATTTACTAATTATAATGTTGGTGATATTTACCATTTGGCCTATATTTTATGTTAGTTCAATTACAATGCTTATTATTATTTCAGCTTGCTAATACCCTTTCTGACATACAATTCTTATAAAATCTTAACTAAATTGCCCTTACTTAATTACAATAAGGTTTATTATTAATTGATATCATTAAAACACAATAAATATATTATATAAAAAAATAGACTCAATCTCAAGCATTCAAGCCTTGAGTTCAATGAACTGCTAACATCAACAAAACACATCTGTTTTTTATTTAAATAGTTTATTAAAATTAATTTTTATGCAGTCTTTGGCTGTTTTTGTTTTAGTTTAGGGATTTACCCTTGTTCACTTCACTATTTACTGCATTCTCTTATCTTATTTCTAACCATTTTATCTAGTCTTGTAAGATAAAGAATATCACTTAAATGGGATCATCATGAATTGGTTTTCATCATAAAAATAAATTGCACTGGTCCACTGTTAATGGGATATCTAGAAACTTTACTTACACCTACTTTACATTTATTCTTATTTTATTGTATTGTAATTTTCTTATTGACATTTCATCTTTTTTGGGGGTTTCTATTTTTATAATATGTGGTTGTTTTTTCCATTAGTTATCCTTTTATTATGGAGGTTTGTTTATCCGTGGTATTTCCTTACATGCTCCTATTCTACCTGGGTATAATTACTCTATACATGGGATTATCATTATTTTCCTATGATTTATTATATATTGTATGGTTGTTTTTAATTCACTTTATTTCTTCGAATCTATGATTTCAATTTACTGTGGTCCTTGATTAATTTTTATAGTAATTTTCCTTTAAGCCATTTTATTTTATTCTATACTTGATTATTTTTTAAATTATAACAAGGTGGATTTTCTGTCACGCTACACTATTATTGAAAATATTTTTACACCATTATGAATTTTCAACTGTACAGAGATCTGTTTTCAATTGATTACCGTGGAACTAACATTTTTTCAAATATTAAATAGACCTCTACTTCTAATGAATGAATGTGTTCCAGATTTCAAATAATCGGTTTAAGGCAACATTATCACGTTTATTCAAAGTGTTTTTAATTAAAAAGTGTTAAAAATTTTTTAAATGTATTTTGTTAATTCTTGTTTGATGGAAATCGTAGGCTTATTACCTTGCGTTGATCCCCCGCCTGAATCCCAGTTTTTAAAAAAAATGTAAATACGTATTTGTACATTTGGTAACACTAAAGTTCTTTTTCGCATCCTAATCTCCAAAAGCCATTATCTTCTGAATCTCCTTCTCGGAAGTTCCTTTCTCTCATGGCTAATGACATTCTATCTTTCCAGTTTACCGTGGCCTTCCTCTTCTTCTTCTTCTTCTTCACAACTGTGTGTACTTTAGCATTTGTTTTGCCATGTCTCCTCCTTCATCCTTTGCAGGCGACGAAGGCCTATACCAACGCAGGCTTTTTGCTTCAGTTGAATCAATTATTAACAAAACATTAAATGTCTGATAATGGGTCATGGAGGTTGTAGGCCTATGCCTTCCCGAAAGCTGTATAGCAACAAAACTCTCAGGAATGTTCACTCTGAGACTGTTGAGTCTGAGCTCTGCCAGAAAATCCTAGCTTCCACCTCCCACTGGGTAATGCTAAGAAGCAGGAAGAACAGCGAGTTCCCGGCGCTGTAAAACTGGGACCCTCCGGATAAGGAATGGTAACACCAAGGAGAAGAGTCTTGGTCCTCCAAGCTAGGGGTTGGACCAGCAACTCTATATCCGGAAAAAGTACCTCCTGCTAAACATCCTATAGGCCTACTTCATTTTTTTCACGATGATTAGTATTTTTACTATCCAGTTATGAGAGACCATTCAGCTTGGTACACCCAAGGCAATGAATAAAGGAACATTAAGATCGTCTGGCATAAAACTTCCACCTTCTATAGTAAAAAGAAAAAGACACGCGCAGACTGATTCACCTCGCGCCCAATATATTAATATAGTGCAGGTAATTTACAGACTACTGACCCTACCAAACGTAACAGGACTTTTAATTTCACAACGTATAATCACAGAAGCACGGTACAAAGTAAATGAACCAATTATAAAATACACGTAGAAGCGAGGCGAGACTGCACAGTACAGCAAGACAATTAATTTAATCTTCGCTTTGACTGTTTTCCTACTACTTTATCTCTGGCTTTACAAAAAACAAAACCAGTAGCTTTCTACTAGTGTTCACGGGAAAAGAGGAAGGTTTCTCCGTCGACCAGAATAAATAGTAAAAGAGGTAATTTCTGATTCTTTCGTAGTAAAGTAGTAGTTTTGAAGAGGAGAGATCTAATCATGCAAAGCAATCTTATTCGACTAATCACAGAGCCAGAGTTACAACGACCCAGATGAGAGACCAAAACAAACATACCGTGTTCCATGAAAGATGTCCTCTACCATGAAATCTTCGTCATTTCTTTAATAAACATCATTCATCATTTTTTATAAAATAACCTGTTAACGAAGTTGAACTAATGTAATAAAATTTTTAAGATTTTCAGTTTTCAATTGCGAAAAGCTCTGTCTGGACTGTTGAAAATAAAAGGTATTTACGGACCATATTTCGATGTCGAATGTATAAAAGTGGACCGAAGACAAGAGATTACGAGCTGAACAACAGGAGCCAATGTTCAAGTTCAGTAGCAGGACGTGATTGGACGTTACGTTAAACGTGACAACCAATAGGAGAAGCAGGTTCAAGGTCGCACGAACTGCACGTGCACAACGCACCAGCTCACAGCTAACTACCGACTACTTGAAAAGTCTTCACAGTTTTAGTGTTTTTCTTTTCTGTACTTTTTTATGATTATTGTTATTATCTTTAGAATTTTATGAAGAAACTCGTTTATTGTAAACCTAGGTCATTATTATTGTTTTCAGTTTACCTGCTGTAATGAAAGTTACCATTGATTACAACTCTCTATACTAAAAATCGTAGCATTGCACAGATGAAGTTGCTGAAATAAGTTATTTATCAAACTGGTCATTCCAAAACCTATCGTTGTTTTGAATTCTATGATAGACGTGAATCTTTTCGGACACCTCTAATTTTTAAAAATCTCATTTTTAAAAGCACACTTTGAAGAGTACTAGTGTCTGTTGTGTTACATTGTAACTATTTACAAATTACTATTTTATTCCAAATCCTCCTCCTGCTGAGGCATTTTAACCAAGGTGGCTGGAACACAACAACAATCACGCCCTCCTGACACTTACCCTCGTTTCCCCGAAAAGAGTTACTCGACATTTTGACCAAGATTACAACGTAGGCTACATAATTCACTTTGAAAAAGTAACTTATATATGTAACAAATCGAGATATTTATGTAAATAGCATTTATAGAAATAGTAATAGTATTTATATTTATATAAAAGCTAAATAAAAAATAGGTCTACCATTCCGTTTCAAACGAGTTCTACCTTAGTCACTTGTGTTAGTCGACCTCCAATTATCTAATCGATAATGAAGTATGAGTCTAGAGAAAATTTGTGGTACTTGCTCTAATTATATTAATTATGATTATAATATAAATCCGTATCGTCTGTCCTAACATTTTTAGACATCATGATGGGGAAAACGGTGAAAGAGCTGCACGAAAAGTAGTTAAGTTAAAGAATTTGTTAGTACTTTTTTTTAGGTGCTAGTGAATAAACTCCTAACGTCAGTGCTTCGTTATTTTTCAAAACTAGTTTTTGACTGTATGTTTTTATACACTTTGGCCCAATGCAACTTTGTCAAAGTCTCGAACAGATCAGTTATATCGAAATTAATAAGCTCTGTCGGAAGCTTGTACAGTTAGTTACCTTACAAGAAACATAAAAAAATCGAAAAGGAAATAGAGCAGGATTTATCTGCCAAAGGATTAAAACAAGAATGTTAAATTATATTATCTCAAGTTCTCTTCAAAATATAACTCGGAGAGGTTCTGAAAAACCGGAAGGAGACACGCAAGTCTACAGGGACACCATTAATTTATTGATGAAGAGTAACTGATGCATTGTATTTGGTAGTGACATGAGAGTATGATTTGGACTACATGACACCAACTCTGATGGAAGAATGAAGACAGCTTAAAGATACGTAGGCCTATAGCTAAAGTCGAAGTCCTGTATTCGCTGCCTACTTGCATCTGAATACAGGAACAAAAACTAATAAATACGCTGGACATTGGGGGCAGTTCAAAGAATATAAATATTTGAAGGCATGTGAAAGTTTTGAAGGACGAAAAACTGATTACTACAATCAAAGAAAGAAATCTATTGGCCAATTATCACAATCGACAAATAAAAGGAAAAATTATAACACTATAGACAAAAGTAATGAATAACAGTTTACAGTTCCAAAATATGGCAAATGGAGCATAATATAGAACAAACTTAAAAGCAATCAAATTGTTGTTTGGAGACGAGCAACCGGATGGTCCAGGAGAGAAAGGATATTAGAAGGCAAGATAAAAGCAATGATAAGAATTATGCATTCGAGTTTAGATATTATCAGAAATAAGTAGTTAAAGTCATGTGGTAGACACGACTAGTCACCGACACACAACAGCAAACACAAGTGATGAATAGACATTTCGTAGACAAAAGGGATGCCAGACAAATCGATAAGCTCGAGAGAAGGCAAGAGACAAGGACATGAGGAGAGGTACCTTGAGGAACGATAGTGAATTTGGACGTTGTAGATCGATCTGTGATGACGACTTTGTTGGTGCCAAATATTACGTTACACGCCAAACACGACCACGACATTGTAACGTTGATTTACAAATAATCAGCCTCGTCGACATCTGTTACAGTTGATGTAATGCATAACGTATAGCTTACTGTGCAGCTGGAATAAGAGACGGCAAACGACGGTTCTGTGTTTTAATTTGAATTAACGCGAAGAAAAAAACTATAATCATTAACCTGTTTTCTACTAACGTCCACGAACATTGCTTTAAATTGTCTGCACACCAGAAAAATAACTGAGGTATGCGCGAATTTCTGGAACGGTATTGTGCGCAGCCATGCGTGAGAGTAATTAATAGCACGACGCAGCGCACGCTCACACATCAGCCAGTTATAATCACACTTTTGTGTACTTCTCTTTCTCACTCTCCCCTTCACTACATATTCTTTGTTTATTTTAAAGTAGTGTAAAATGTAAAACAGGATTTAGCTTTCAGTCAAACTATAGCTACAACTGAGCGGTGAACACCACTGTTCAAGGCCAAGTTAGCCCGGGCGCGCTTGCACCTGGATCGTGTGGTGTTGCAACAACACAACTGCAACAACTGTGGCCTTGTTGCACTGCCACTCGTGACGTCATAATACGCTCTGTATGTGGGTGCATTCTGCCTGCATTAGGGATGGATGCATCATCAACAAGCGCTGTGTTATGCAATATTGTATACGTATGTGGCAGGTATTAGTCATAGCCGTATGCTTTTCACCTGCCGCTCATTATGTGGACAATTTAACGTTAATACTGAAGTTAATAATTACTATGAATACATTCCTTCTACAGAGACGATTAGGTACGTTCCTAACACATAGTGCATAAATGATATACCGTTACTCTTTTTTGCAGTTTTTCTTCTCACCGTATCCTCTGGAAATATCGTGACAGATAACCTATACGGACAAGACATTTATCTGTGCCACCCTCCTCTGATTCACGGTCAGTCACGTAAGAGAAAAGTGGTGTGATACGGTTTTCTTTGTGTAATACAGATGGATGGCATTTCTCTCTATTTCAAGAGATTTGCCACAGAACAGTTAAATCAGGTAAGCCTTTTCTAATTTTTGTTAACTGTGTCCTAGTCTTCCACATTTGAGGTTGAGCATTAGCTTACTGACCCTTCTTTTGAAAAATCAATATAAGACCTGAGCATGTGTCTTCAAACCCAGTCTGTTCTTGACTACGCACGCAAAATACGCCTACATGAGATTAGGAACAAGGAACATAAGCATGTGCTATATCTGCTTTATCTTTCGAGGTTATGTTTGTTTGACTGTAGTTGATATTTTGGCTTTTCCGGTAGTGTTAACTTCTGGACTGTGGCCTATCTGTTATTAGTCTCCGTAAGCTGTACATGGTCTGAAACATAGGACATGATATACGTATAGAAATGTTTGTTTATTCACTAAGATGAATTACCATAAAAATATGTGTGGTGTAAACGAATCCATCTTTGTCCAAACTTCGATTCTAGAATCGAATATGTCTAGAATATGAGATTGTCGGATAAGACGGTAAACTCATACATACCCACAGTGTGTTTTTAATAAGAGAAAATGTGTAAACAAATGTACTGAATTACTGAAATCTATTTATAATCTGATGATGTGGACAAATCTCTAAAATTCGTATTACATACTTTAACAATATACCTGAACGGCATTTGGTGAAAACGAAATGAATCAAAGCAAATGTGCATGCACGCGTACATGACAGCATAAAGTCGCGGTGTCACGTTCCAGCACACGTGATCCCGTTACAGTTTACTCCGTGGTTTATGTTCACGGTCACTTTCGTTTCTATCCGGAAAATATCTCAATAAACGAGTGACAGCACTGATCTTGTCTATATCACATTAAATTGATACTTTTCAATCTTATAGGCCTATAGTTATAAGCGTATGAGAGTACTTTATATCACGCTTAATAAACTTATCACCCTTTATCACATCATAATACATTATATCATTATGGTAACATAAAAATTCTTTCATTAACGTTTTAAATTTGTGAAACATATCTTTAAAAGTTCATTTTATTCTTGAGTATGATAACAATATCGTTAATAAGAATTATATTATTATTATTATTAGTCTATTATTATTATATTATCATCATTTGTATTTGTTAATAACAAACATAATATATAATAATAAAAACAAAAAATAATAATAACAATTTATAGAACCTATTTCTGTAAATTTTCTAAAATTTCTGATGTACGAATCTGATGTTTATTATTTGTTAATAATAATCTGGTCCAACATATACGCGCGCGAGGGTACAAATATAAAAATTAAGTAGGCCTACGATTACCATCCACTCCTATCTAATGCCTTTCTTTCCCCGTAATTTGCAGAACGTTGCTTCAGTCTTCCAGTGGCTAACAGACCTACAGTATTTTGAATCTATATCTCCTCCAGTTATGCATCAGCCATTCCGTTCTGGGTCTTTCCTTCTTTCTTCTATCTTACAGCTGCCATTTCATTGGTTTTGTGGCCAAAAAACTTCCATCCTTCGAAGTTGTCTTTTCTTTGTTTTCTCAATTATATATTAAATCATCAGTATATTACTTTCTTAATTTTTATTACTCCGTGCCATGTACATATTTACGTTGAAGCTCTTCGTTTCCATTATCATTGTCATTTCCACTTTTCTTTAGTTCAGAAGGATAAAATATTCGACCTATTAAAGTCACAGAGTGTACCATCATTTTATAAATTCTCTCTTATCTTTTTTTATGACATATTTATCCAGTAACAGTAGATAAAGCAAAGCTCACCTATATAACTTCGCTTCAGTTTTTACCTTCATCCGCTTCCGTTTGCTTGACCACTGCAATTTAGGTAGGCGTGTTTCCCTCCTTTCCGTATTGTTCCTATCCTTTATGTGTCCAGTTCGTTTTCTGTGATTGATTGCCTACCTCAAACACGCTGTTTTATAAGTGATACGAGGTAGGAACTTTCTGCTAAGCTAACGCTGGAATTGGCAATAAATAAGTGTGTGGACTTAGGGAACTTCGGGCACTAGAAGTAGCATCCTGCAGTTCTTAAGATTGAAAGCAAAGACGAAGGTGGTTTACAGTCTGCCATTCATAATCTGTCAAACTGGATTGTGATCACTTTGTTGAATTTGTTTTACTTTACATAGCGTACATCCCATCATCATGTCGCAGGTCTGTAAATGTCTGTGGATCTTCTCGAAATGCTTATCTTACTCCATAATATAATGCTTTTTGGTATAATGGTTCATGTTGAGTAACTGTGATACCAATACTGAAACTAATGGTAGATGAGAAGGCTCATTCGTCCACGTGTTAGCGTCCATTCTTGGCCTTGTAAAAACAGGAACGACAAAACCGCTAGGTAGATGTGGGCTTTTTGGGAATACTGAGAGATAGCCTATGTAGAACTGACTGGACCTTAGAGTTACCAATCAGATTCAATAACTAAGTTTAATTAGACCTACTACTGATTACATAGAAAGCAAAAACCTACACTGTTTGGACCACATACACGTACATAGAGGTTGGAGGACACGTATCGAATCCGGTGCGATCCGATCTCTCACAACGACTGGTAGCTGTAATACCGTAAGCATAATCATCTCTAATCCAGCGTTACAAATTGTTACACCGATATTTCGTATAAAATTATAATATTGTAGGGGCTGGAAGGTGCAATTACGTGGTAGCGTTATCTGGCCGGTGTTCTACCAGATTCAGTCGCCGATAGAGTCTTCTAATTTCAACCTCTACTTCTGGTCATTAAATTACAATAGGGACTGAGAAGCCATTAATGTGCGTCTCTGTCTATGCAATTATTATCACAACAAAGCTCTGCCACCACCATCGTCAACACTACCGCACGGCTACTGTGGTGCAAAGCCCCCTACTACTGTAATACTGAGAGATTATAGCAGACAGCATAAACCTCACGCACGAGTGAGCCAGTTTTTTATTGTACTTCTTTCGATCTTTTTCTTTTAGTTTTTCGTTTCTTTAAGACAGCATCCTTAATATACTGTGTACAGTGAAAGAATTAATAGTGACTTTTATAGACTTATTTAATGCAAATTTTTGTGCTGGAAGCTCAGTCTCATGTGAACTGTGTAACAGAACGTATTGTCAAAATCAAATCAAAATCTAATTATCCTGAAGAATCGTGGATCGGACGTAGCTTACTTGGTGTGAAGACTACGTTCAGTTCATTCAGTATGAAGAGTCAGTAACCACACAATGACGTCACGTGATTTTTTCGAATTAGCGTGATTGAATGGATTTTGTAACAGTTTAATCTTTACATGGTAGTAAAGATTACTTGTAGAGAGTGGTTGTCTACATTTTTTGATGAGTCATACTGAGCTAGAAATATCCTGGTATACAATGCCACGCTTACTGCTTATTAAATAGATTTAAAAATCTGCGAAGATAAGACACACTATAGTGCATAGCGTTAGGGTACAAATAATGAGTGATGTCCATTCCATAGGTACAGACGACCCAAATTGTATACTTATAAGTATTCGTGTCATCCTTGTCATACCAACTGTCATAGACTATATTAGCTTTGCTGAAAATAATGTGCAATTTTAAACACAGACGCATATAGTGAAAAGTAGTCAGATATCTACAAGCACTCACACAACCTACTCGCAGATCTCGGTAAAGAGTACGAAGCTATATTTTTATTTTATTGTTGTCTCTGTTAAGCCAGTTTACAAGATGCGACGGATAGCAAAACCAGATGGAAAACAAATGTAACAAACGTGCACATAATTAACATTGCAAAGACTTCAGAAATAGGCCTACATTGTCAAATGCTCCAAATCGGTAATTCATAAAATAAACAGCCCGTCGATTCATTGGGTACTGATTCTGTACTGTGAATGTATTTTGCGAGTAAAATGCAACACATCATGACTTTGGAACTGGTACTGAAGATTTCCAATCTCAAGTGCTAATCAATCACTATTCCATTCACAATCTGAGCCATCTATATGGTTACACAATGAAATCGAATAACCATAAAGTATACGAATTATCCGTAAGAAAAAAAAAACATTGAGACATTTTCGTATATTCAGTCTCATTTATACATATTCGAAGGAAGTAGATCTTGCTATTTTCAAAAATGAATATGTCTGCAAGAAAAGTACTCTAATTAGGAACTTTCAGTCGTATGCAGCATAGTGACTTTATAGAATGGTAAAAAATTGATACTGTATTACAGTTTTCAACCAACGCAATGAGAGATATAAGCAATAAGTTCGTTATTCGGTAGCAGCTAATAATTGGTTCAATAACAGGTGTAGACCGGTGAGCGCAGCCTCCAGCCTTTTTGAGGACGGGTATGAGACGTGAAACACTCTGGTTTCACACCTGTATAACGATATTGCTTCAGACCATAAAGCTTTCATAACTTCTCTTTTTTTACGTACATCTTTTATTTAAAACTCCGCAATAGAATTTTTCGATAAAACTTCGACAAGGAAAGACAAATTTGAACCATCAACTGTACAACGAGTTCAGCAAGAATTTCTCAACAACTCTTATTCGCTAGTAAGTATTGTGCTCTTTAGGTGTTACTTTTGTGTGAATCTTATATACGTGAAAGTATTTATAACAGTGAAACAATAAAATCCACATCAGCACCAACAAGAAATACTGAAGTAAACAATAAATCACATTTACATAATTGCAGTATTTGAAAACTATAGGGCTACGTAACCTTCTACAGTTACTATAGGCCTATACTATATTACTGTAGTCTGGTGCATGCTATATGGTTCACGTTTACTAATAATACAACGCTAACTAAGCGTGAAGGATTTTATTTATTTCTTTCTTACTTCGACTAAATTAATTTCCCCAGATTCATAAAAATCCAAATAAACGTGAATACTATTTAGACGAGTGCTAGTGCTTGGGAAAACGCGTATATGCGTGTGTAGCATACGAGTTCTAATGAACTGGACAAAATTATGATCGGAAGAAAGTGAAATAGTATTGTCTCCACAAGCCGAAGAGACAGATTAAACCAGCACGCGCGCGCGCGGGTCGTGTGTGTGTGTGTGTGTGTGTGTGTGTGTGTGTGTGTGTGTGTGCGTGTGTGTGTGTGTGTGTGTAAACACAGTGCTACGGGACAGAGCGTAAGGTAATCAGGCTGATAGCCCTAGGCGAAGACCAGTTTTCAACCGAGCAACTAAACCGTTCTCCTCCCCCCTTGGTCCAGTCCTAATTTATTCACTGTATATCCCAGACAGCTTCTACGCTGATTGTAATCTTGGTGAGAAATTTATTTTTAGACTTGTTTATGATATACTTGCACGTCGCGCGCGTGCAGGGTGCTTACGCCCGTTCGTTGATCGATGTAGGTAGGCTATATAATTTTTTTAAATTCCATCCTGTGCTTCTTCTTTATTTCTGCGCTTATACGTGTTATTCGAGTTTAGAATGGTGAAGATTCAAATGATATTTTCCGTTCAAATTAATGGGAATTTTTAAACCTAAAATTTGACATTTTGTAAGTTTAAAAACAATACCTTCAGATTAGATTTCTGTTTGTATTCCTATTCCAATCGGTAGCGAATCCACGCCGTGTTTGTAAGTTTATAACGGATCCTGATTTCAAGAAATCGTGAAGTAAGTAGAAGAAAAGCCTGAATAGTCGTAGTTTTTATTATTTGTTACTGTATTGTTTTGTAATTATTCACTGCCAGCACTGATTTTATTTTATTTTTTGAAAGTCCCGTTCGTAAAAACAGTCGTGTTATTTAGAATTCTGAATAGAACGCCATACATGGGAGGTTTATAACTTCTTTAGGTCTCACGAAGGTCCGATGTCGCAATCCTACATTTTTTAGACAAAATTTATTAGAACAAAATAAAAAGAAAGTGTTCTGAAGTTAATCTTCGGCTATTGGGCTGCCTTTAGGCTTCTATAGAGACTGCCATGTTGGACGGTATAACGAAAGCAAACCATTGTTCATAGAGGCAACTTCTCACTAAAAAGTAGTATTTAAAACGGTTCTAATAGTTTTAGGGATGAACATTTGCATTGATCCCCCTAGGTAGGGAGGATCGTGTTCTGGGCTGGTTAAGTATTTTCCATAAGTTATAACCTTCACAATCTTAAAAGTAAATGTTTAATCACGAAGGGAATGTTCGAAGGGCAACCTGAAGTAAACAGATGAGTAATGCACAGGAACCTCGTTGGGTTGACGGAGTAGGCTCCAAGGGGGCCGCGGTCAGTCGCGATCAATCGTATAAAACCCGGTCGGTTCAGACCGAGGTGGAAATTGAAACCGGTCAATTGCGATCTGGCCAATTGAAATAAAGAATATCGTCCTATAAGCTATAGACGTAAACTACATTTATAAAAGGCGCGTGAAGACTCATGCCTGGAATGGTAATGCGCTACGAAAGTTTCCAGTGCCTAGATACCGTTAACGAACAATCAGCTTTCTCTGTGCTATCGTAGAGTGAACTTTACGCTGTCGTAAGGCGGTGCCAATCGTTAATAACATTTTCATGTTATTATTATAATAATACAGAAATTACCATTATAATTATATTTATTCCTAAACTAACTTAACGTACCTAACCTAATGTAACAAAAATGTTGGAAGAAAGAAGTTGCCCGCACAAATGAAACAGTTACAGAATTGAAACCATACGGTTTCAAACCTTTACGGTTTGGAATAGTAGGCTAATGTTCGTCGCAACTGGCCGAGACCGCTCCAAAAGGATATCCAGCGATAGGGATGGAGAAGTATTTGTGCAGGCCGAGACTATAGAATGCTAACACACGTGATGATAGTGATAGTGGTGGTGATGTTAGTAATGGCATAATACGGTTGCGGACCCCTGAATATCTACTTATGCCTCCCGAAAACGTGGCTGATAGAAATTATAATATCCATAATTTCTACCAAGAGAGTGAAGGGGGAAGCTTCCATAACAACTTGAATACAATTTAAGACGATTGTTAAGCAATGCAAAAAACAGTTTTTAAGTTGAAAAGTATAATTCAGAAAGTATAATTGCATAAGACACATTTTTTGTAATTAATATTTCTGAAGGCTCTAAAAAGGTTTCTGCTGTCTTAATCCAACATTAGTTTTCCCTGCACTGCGCTGTGAGTTGCAGTTTGTGCTGCAGACTGCGTTACTTCGTAACGGTAATTCAAAACGTAGTTTATTTTCTAGATTAAGTTAAAGCTTTGTAATTACTAGAGTGGAGAGAGTTAAAGTAATAAAGAAATGGAAGCCAAGACACACTTATTCCATATTCGCGCGTACGGGATGCAAACAAACTAATAACATTTATAGTTGATCTCACATAAAACATTTCACTAGTATATAAATAATCATATTTTACTACCCATTACTTTATACTCACCAACATTAATATAACTATAACCATAACCTTTCTCTTTCCCGTAGTAGTAATAACATACATATATAATACAAATATATATATATAGCCTATGTGTGTGAGTGTGTGTGAGGGAGGGAAGAAGAGTTAAGCAGAGAGACAGAGAGAAAGAGAGAGAGAGAGAGAGAGAGAGAGAGAGAGAGAGAGAGAGAGAGAGAGAGAGAGAGAGAGAGAGTGAGTACGGGGAGCAAGGATAAAGGATGAATACAGGAAATGTATTCTTAAAATAAGTCAGTATTAAATAGTAACGTAGATAGTATATAAATTTATTAATTATTTTTCTAATTATCTACTCCACGATCTTTTTAAGAAAAACATACGTATGAAATGTAATTAACTCTGTATTAAATATAAATGACCTAAGAAGCATGAAAATAACTAAATCCTGTTATATGCCATACGGAAACAGTTATTTAGTTAAAAAAGAAGAATGTCACGTTTGAATGCGTTTACATGTACTTGTACCCCGCACACAACACACGTTTAAGTGTGTACAAAACTAAAACTTAGAAGTGTGAAATCAAGACATCACGTTGTCCCTAGGCCAAATAACGGCGTGTTCATAACATCGCCGCACAAAACTGTCCTTGTCTTAATAATATCATGCTAATAGAATTTTGCCGTGAATAATGCCACGGTTAGTAGGCCTACTTCGGAGCAGTTACTGAAGTTTAATGTAAGCTGCATAGAAGGCATCACAAGCATAATTGAAAATGGAGAAATTGCTTTCAAGAAATTAAAAAAAATGTAAGTATTCCAAAAGGATACCACTTAGCCAATAAAAAAAGTTTACAGAGTATGTGTATGGAGCACGTTATTACGTGGTAGGAAACACAACAATTAAAGGAAAGAAGAGTAAAATATTTGAAGAGTTTTGAAACATGCGTGTGAAGAAGAATGTTACAAACCAGTTGGAGGGACACAGTAACTAATGACGAGGTGTCGAGGATAGTGAGGAGGCCCGTCTTAAGAAAATTCTGACAATAAGCATGAGGAATGCGAAAAGGATTCAGTACGTATTGAGAAACTAACCATCTAAAAATTAGCGATTTATTTACGCAGGCAGCTCCTCTAACAAAAAACTAAAACTCGCAAACAAAAACTCTTTACCGTATTATTCGCTGGCTTCTCTTGGACACGAACGCATTTCAAGAAATTAATACTACTAAAAATAATAAATAATAATACTAGTACTAGTACTAATACTTTATTAGATTCAGTTTATATCTGATTGTAATAATATTAAACGATAAAGGAAAAGTCTATAAAATTCTTGCATACATTGCAGGAGTTTTCAACATTTCCCACATTCTTTTTCCAATTTTTATTAGTGGAAGCTGAATGCATATGGTTGTCCTAATTTCGTATAAATTTTTTTCTCAAACTACGGTACGATATTAAAATTAATTATTTACAAATGTTAACAAAAGTAGAAACAATTCCACAAATTATATTATATATCCGTATCTGCAGCCACTTGATTCCCTAATCTTACGGATTTTAAAAGGTTTATCCTTAATTATATGTTCAAGTCTACGAAAGCTATAATTAATTGCCTCTTCAGATGCCCCAGTTTTTTAGCGATCAAATGCAGTCCAAAGTAGCCTCCCCTGTGTCTCCGTTTTTACGCAAACTAACCTCATATTCAGAGATTATCTGGTTATTCCATGTTTTGTCATATAAAGATACGGTGTTATGAACAGGTTGAAATATTGTTTAAACTGAATGATATAATCTTCTAGCACCTATCCTTCTCCAAAGTACCTAGATTTGTGTAAGTACAACATATTTTTGCTTTTACAGCTGAAACATTTTAAAGCTCGCGACACTGTCATCGCACACTAGAAATTTCCACTTTGATAATCATTAAATCATTGTCGATGTGTAGGTTTTATTACGTCTGGTCGAAGATAGTTCTCCTGTGTGTCGTCCTTTTTCGAGTATTTCAGGAACCAATTTCTCACATTGAAGACAATATGATCGAACAAACCTCAATCATATAACTGTGGCTTCCAATAGTGTAAAGAAGAAGTTTTTCATAATAAAAAAAAATCCTGTGCCTATTCACAAGTATGAAAATCTGTACATAACTGTATTATTATTACCATATTGTAAATCGGAAGCAACTTGGTTTCCAGAATTATATTTCTACTGGAATACAGAATAGTATCCAGAATATACAGTGGTAATATATCAGTAAAATAAAAATGGTAAATTATTTTGTCGCTTAATCATTCCGATGAGACATTCCATAATGAGGTAATATTGTAAAAACCTTTAGAAGGGAGAGATAAAAGAAAGACTGACTGAAATATTTGCGAGATTGTGAGGAAGAGAGAAAAAAGGGTACATATTATATATTTTATTTGATTATGTAGTTTATTGCTGCTATTAAACCTGCTGGCAGCAGCAGGAAGGTAACGGGACGGAGAGAGGTGCGTAACAGTAGAAGCTGGAGACGCGACGCGAAGCAGGTAGTTTGTAAAACTGGTATCCCCCACCCCCCGCGGGGTCCGTGGCGCCACCAGGACGCTCACCCTACGGACTGACTGTCAATATGTATTATACCGAACGTATAGAGAGCGTGCGCGCGCGCGAGAATGTGTACGTAAACAAAGCTGCCCCCCCCCCCAAACTGATATCATACGGCGACTATAATATTTAACTGTATAGGCTATAACTGTATATTAAAATTAGTTTTCTTAAATTAGTCAATTCCCACGCTTTGCACTTTACGTTGTGTGTGTGTGTGTGTGTGTGTGTTTGTGAGCGCGTGCTCTGTCGTGTGCCTGTGTGCGTGTGTGTAAACAGACAAGTTTCTCGTGAGCATATTATCCAGTACTTTATTCTTGCCAGTCGTTTTGTCTGTACTTTTTTATTCTTTTCGTTTTGATTGAAATTTTTACATTTCTATGCAAATTACGGTACTTTATTACGTTTATTATTATAAACGCTGGAGCTGTTCTTGTATCCTTGAAAAGTTGTCCAACGAAGGTTTTCTCCCCCTCTGCTGTCGCCAACTAAAGAATAAAATATGATTTGCTTGAAGGTTGAAACAGTAGCTGTAATGTTTTTTTTTTCAGATTCTTGACATTACATTTGGATGGTTTTTTGCTAGGTTGTACGTCTGCATTTTAAGCCTACGCAGGGATGGGGACGGAGTAACTGCGACTCGAAACTCTTCTTCACGCAGTCTGGACAGTCAGTTATGGTTAAGCTAAAGCCTACCGATTTCGGTTGTGAAATCGTTAATAGGCCAACTTTGCACAGTTGAAGCTTTTCCAAAATTTATGTCTTCGTAAAAACTAGTTTTACGTCTTTGTATTATAGTGTGAAAGATATTAGTAGCTCACAAAGAGGCATACCGGTAGGGTTAATATAGAGACAACTAAATATGCCTATACAAACTAAATCTTCCTATTACTAGCTAAAACATCTGGTTAGATTGAATGAACATCAGGCGCACTCCAAAGAATGTCTATAGTAAGGTGAAACACAGAAACAGAGAAAGAAAATTTATTTGTAGGCTATACCCAGACTAGGTAAGTGAAGGCTATACCCAGACTAGGTAAGTGTAGGCTATACCCAGACTAGGTAAGTGAAGGCTATACCCAGACTAGGTAAGTGACTTATCGTCGGAAAATGCTGTAATCACGGTGAAGATGACAGAAGTATTGTTGACAATGATAATGGTGATAATGTTTAACAAATTCTTGTTGAACTATTTCACAGCAACAGACTGAAAATATTAGCTGAAGTGAAATATTATAAGAACGGTGATTCAATGCCGGAAACTATAACTTAAATGGAATAATGTCAGGTAGGCTCAGGAAGGTGAGCTGTATTAAGAGGAAAACAAACTTCCCTTGTGTTTAAAAAGAACTAAGCGTTCGCCTAATCAACGCGTGACTACTGCAATGACGAAGGTCATGGAACAAGGGCAACGAATACAAGAATGATAAATGCCCACACATTGAAAGGCATATGAGCGGATAAAGAAAATGTTAGGAAGCGTAGCTGGATAGGCGATGGAATTAGAATAGAGAGACCTAAGAGCATACGCGTAGATGTATGCAGGGCATTTGTTTTGGTGAGGAGAGGCTGACGGTGACGAAAGTTGAGAATACTACGACTAGACCTCTTCGAAAGAGAGAGGGCAGCCTGGTTAAGTAAGGAATGTGAACAATCAGAAGGAGATTTGCTCTGGAAAGAAACAAATGTTGCATGTCTGGGGAGTCACTCGCTAATCTGAAAACTTCTAATGGCAATTATGGTCACCTAAATACCTACCACCAACCACACTCACATATTATATGTGCAGCATACAGACACACGTGCGAGCACCTTTACATCCATACTGCAATTCTTATTTCCACAATACATGTAAAGGTATGTATGTACAAATAAGTGTGTATAAAGTTACTGTTAAAAATCTGGTTACTTATATTGTCTAGCTAAAGCTATGTTGTATAAAGTTACTGTTAAAAATCTGGTTACTTATATTGTCTAGCTAAAGCTATGTTTTTATTTCAGATTAAATTATTTTGAGATATAATTTATTTCTTTATTTCCAGATCCTGCAACATAAAATGCTTAATAGGGAGCACAGGAAGGTTGTGAATGCCCTCAGTTTAGAGGTATAGACCTACATATGCGATATGTATATGTAAGTCTCGATAGATAGACCTGCTCAGTAATAGGAGTACAAGTGACTTAGTAATAGTGGCTGAAGGTTCTTCTAAAATTTACGGTACGATTCTAATGAAAAGAAATATTCTTTATAATTACATAACGCTATTATTATCGCATTGACGTCATTATTACACTACTACTGTATTAGCTTCAGTGTGAGATCTATTATCTGATGGGCTCTTCAGTTGTCGAGTCCTCCACGCCCTCAGCAAACATTCATTGATCTTTGGCCTCACTGGATGAAAGCCAGTCATCACCATTTAAACAGATATCATCATTACAACTGTAAGGCATCATTATCTTCTCCTTCTTCTTTATTTACTAAATGTTAACCCTATCATGGTCCATATCAAGTTTTGTTTAGCCTATTAAGGTTTAACAGTGTTTATAATTGCGAGCCTCTGAGGTAGGTCGGGAAATGTATCGTTCTTCCTTCCAGGCTGTTCTTATGCGCCGTTCTTATGTTCCATTCCTAAAATTTTTAAAAATAAATATTTCATCGTCGTTTAATTTACACAAAAGGTTTATAACTATTCTGTTCTTTTAGGGCTACATCTTAGGACCGACCCTAAAAATTTCGGGGTTCACTTCTTTGCTAAAAGAGAACAGAACTGTGGCATGCATAATATAAAAACCACCACCGTGAGAATACTCAGCTTAACTGAAATCGACGAGTCATAACTGGAGAGACGGACACACATTAGCAGAACATGGTATGTTTATACAAAGAAGTTCTCATTATGCGCTTTTAAGTACACACACGTTTTACTCTGTGTTCCAATGAACCCGATTATTTAATCTTACAGAATGCGAAATGGAATGCACAACGCAAAAATGAAACAAAACAAAATCTTCACAAATCTATCAAACGTGTGAATGTTTGCATGTGTGTGTGTGTGTGTGTGTGTGTGTGTGTGTGTGTGTGTGTGTGTGTGTGTGTGTGTGTGTGTGTGTGTGTGTGTGTGTGTGTGTGTGAATATAGCGAAGATGATTGGTTGTGCAATCGTGACTTGCTGCTGCTGTTGCAGGCGGTTGTGCTGTATGCACTTCTTTCGTATTTTATTTTTATTGCTATCGCTATTATTATTATTATTAATATTAGTATTATCATCATTATTTTGTACTTATTTAGTCGAAATCAGCTGTTTTTAAAGGAGAAGGAGGTGGGGAAGAAGAAGAGAAAAGTAAGCAACACGACTTTTGAATCGCTGCCCGTTGTGCGCTAGGGTTACGGAGTATTAATTGAGGTAGTCAACGTCTCATAAAGCTCTCTGTTTAGCCAGACTGACTTCAAACTACCACCGCACCGCCTGCCTACATTCTGCTGCTGCTTTTAAATAGACAAACATCTGTTAATGCTTTATGTACACTATTTATTTACCAGTGGGTTTCTTTTCTTTTCTTTTTTTTTAACAATGTACAGCTAACAAAGTGCATACGCAACACATTCTCCCTTCTGATTGCAATGTTGTGTGTGTGTGTGCGCGCGCGCGTGCGTGTTCGTGCGTGTATGTAAAGCAAAGAGAGAAAGAAAATAGAGGTAGAGGGTGAGAGATCCGCATAGCGCATTTAACTTACTTAAAATGAAACGCAACTAGAAATAAGGTTAAAATTTCAAAAGCAAAGGGAGTAGGGAAAGGGACGTATTAGTCGGCCACAAGAAAGACACGGGGCAGGACGGACCGAGAGAGGGAAGAACGTATATAGAGACGTGTGTATTACAGTTCGAGGCTTAGGGATCAAAGGGAAGCGAGAGAGAAATCAAGGGATGCTCTTGTTCACCCAGAGGGACTGAAAGGAAGGGATGAAAAAGTAGAATGAGAGGAATTAGGGCAGACGGTTAAGAAAAAGCTACAGTACTACAATAAAGAGTTGTACTCTACACGTATGTCTACTCTTAGTCGTGGAATAAAGAATTGTGTTTCCCGTAAAAAATCACAGGCTATTTTGAAACGTATGACAAAAAACGGAGTTTCCGCACAAAAACAAGCGTCGGTAGTAATACATATGGAATGTTTGAGTTTCCTTGGGCACACAACGTGAATCTTATAGTTATTACTTCTAAACATTGCAAATTGTTCTTCTGGTCATCCTAGTCAAGAATTGAGTGAACCGTATATGAGACTGTATAAATATGTTGGCCTATTAATCATTATACCTGTAATACGTAAATTTATCTGTATACTTAATGTGTTTCTACTCGTGTATACTTACATGTGTACCGTATACATCATTCATGAACCTAATTTATGACATGTCGTACGGAGCCGGATGGACTAAAGATTTAATTCTGTACTAAGTTAATTCGGAAGGAAGCTAAGTAGGCCTAAGTAAGAAAAAGTAAGTAACTAAGTAGTTACCAAAAAAAAATTAAAAAGCGCACCAGCGATAATGGTTTTATTTTCGGTTTTATGCCGTGGAGAATACGATTTAGTACAAAACGTGAAGGTCTTATATATACTGTGTTAATCTATTCTGTTAACAGTTAGGATATGACTGTGTATTATGAATGAAATTTAGCATTGTACTCCTATCTCCTTTACGAAACAATTTCATTTTCCTGGACTATATTGTATTATAGGACAGGAAACAATCCAGATAAAACTGTGAGCTTTCTCAGAATCACAGTAAGAGAAATAAAAATAGCTCTGTTTATGTGTGCAAATATAAAATTAATATCCAAGTAAACGCTTTCAAATATAGTACTTTATACATGTTTGGGAGGTTTAAGTCACTCAGTACCAGAAGCTTCAATGCAATTTGAACACTGAAAGCTTATTACAGTAAAGGATTCAATCTTCAAAATACGTAGGCTTTTATAATTCGAGGTTCGGTCTTTAATATACAGCAGTCTTTGCAATGTTTTCTGTTTTATTCATTTCACAAGCATGGCTAAAACAATAAATTATGGGATCTAATTTATTACTGCAAAACTGTTGTCTTAATTTATTAGTACAGTAATATATTGTAGGTTGGGTATGTGTAAACACAAAACGCATTCTCATGTACTACTCTTGCGCTCTTGCTAAGTGCTAACTCTAGTGCTAGGTCTACACGTGTAAGCTTTACACGCGAAATACTCGCTCGCTCATAAGTAGTACTTGTTACAAGGAAGACAACTGACGAAGCATGAGTACAACAGAAATAGATCTCTCAGCACTGTTAAAATAAACACAAATATTTAGAAGCTTATCATGGGCGTGCGCGTGCGTATGTGCACACTTATTGACAATAGGCTGCACTCGGCACGGACGGACCCATCAATCATTGCTGCTTACGCTGGCTGCCAAGGTCACCGTACTGACCCCCCCCCCCCCACACACAGTCAGTATTCACCATGCAATTACTTTATCCTTCACTCGTCTACTTGGCCATTGTTTTATCGATGATAAATAAAAACAACTAAGACTTAAGTAGGGCTTATATGTAACTTATCGTCATCAGTTTGTCCTTATCTTCGTATATTCGCCTTCTTTAAGTATCACCAACGTGAAAACTGACTTGGAAGACACGATGAAAATAAATCAAAATAATAGTATGTCGTTATTTGACTCTGTTAAGATTCAGCAGAAAACTTTCACCATGGACATTATTTATTATTAAAAATTGTCCGTTAACGAACTTGACGACTCCTTTGAATCTGAATCGGGAATTGTAAATTAGAATTTGCAAATTCTTAAATTTAACGTCACTTGAGGGTGAATGATCGTATTGTAATAGTTGTCATATTAGACTGCTGTACTGCTTAGCTTGGGGTATTATTCCGGCGGACATAAAATCTGGCCTTTAGACAGTCTAATTTTCTTCAAGTAAATGACAAATTAGAGAGTGACATCTTACAGCCAAGTGTCTTGGTATCGGTGTCACAACTGTAGGCTATAGTGAGAAATTGCACACGCATCGTGACAGGTTTATATGGAGACATCTCAGACCAATGTTAGATTGCTGAGTGAAGAAGAATACTACAAGTAAACCGATTTATAATTAATATACTTTACAAAATGCATCACTAAATTAAAATCTATAACAAGCATATATGTAACTATATGTAAAAATAAATGTTGTTCACGAACCTGTAGTTATTTTTGAATAGCTGTATCAAGAGACTAGTTGATACTCCTGTGGACATCAAAGTTATTACTTACGTTCCTGGGGGAAATAATTTGTTTGTGTAATTACATCCATATACGTTTCACCAAAATGGGCGTACAGGTGCTCATAAAATCACTAATTTTAAATCATATTAACATATTTATCAAAGACTTTTTACAGTATAACTGGTCTGTAATAAACGATATTAAAATAATTGAAGTTTCGAACAAATCATATTTAAAGGATTCATTCATTTGGTGAAGTCCTCGTCATCTCGCACGTTCGTGACCTTGTCTCGTCACGTGTCTCGCCACCAAAAATATATTTCTGTACCAGTGATGCTTTGTTCCAAGTGATTCACTCTCAATTATTATTATTATTATTATTATTATTATTAGTAGTAGTAGTAGTAGTAGTAGTAGTAGTAGTAGTAGAGGTAATTTTTTCGGTTTATAGTTTCTGTTAAAAACGAGGAATTTAAAAACACATTTTGAGGTCGGTAAATATGTTTCTCAAAATGATTCGTAAGTTTTGAAAATTGTCTCAACTCCTGTACCGGTACTCTTTCCATTGCTTTCCATTGGAAAGACATGTGAACCGTATCTTCCCTAAGTACAATATAGGCCTACTTATGAAATCTGAAGTATAGATGTCGGAGACCTTTCGAAAGTTTGCGCAGGAAACACACACACACACTAGTTCGCTCACTCCCGTTTCCACGTAGGTAAAAATTTGTGTTCTCACTATTTTTTTTAGTGACAATTTATGCTGTTTTTGTAGAAAAAATTAAAAAATTTCTTATTTAAATGATCCTTTTTCTACGTTTGTGAGGTGCAAATAATAGGAAAGAAGAAAGGTATATTTACAGTCCACAGCAAAACATAAGCGCGCTTGCAAGAGTTAGATGTACCCGAACGTTACCAGACTCTGGTACAGGTGTTCGTTCTTCCGGTAATGGATTCACAAACAAGTTCACCCACGAGATTCTCCTCCCCAAATAAGGCAGTGCGACAATGCTTCAAGTGTCGGCTAACACGGTCATTGGCCATTACACGGACCGAGAAGGCATTCTTATTTTGATTTATTTACATATGTTGTAATTATTTTATATCTGCATAACATGTAAACTTTGACCCCGTACGCAAAAGTGTAAAGCGTTTCCTATTTCATGAATACCTTTTCCCAGGGTTTTACATTACGTAGCCTACGATGTTTCCTACTCGTTTTCAGTAGAATATACTGGCATAGGGAGATCTCTCGGAAATAAGACGTAGAAAGAAGAATACGCTGAACAAAACGCCTGAGAACACTGAAGGCAAGGTAACGGGTAATTGTATCGTTTACACAGGAGTAGATTGTGTGTGTGGAGTACTAAAAAAAAAGTCGTTTAATTGACAACTGCTCGTCATTTTCCTCAGCGGCTGGAGGCGAAAATCGCGTTTTCCGAAAATATTTCCAAATAAAATAACTTGCCATAGGCATATTATATTTCACTTAATCAGTAAGTCTATAAGCAAAAACACCACTACATGAACAAATGTAATAGGCTATTTACGTTCTGTTTATATTGTTTTCTACCTGGGATCAAAATAAAAGCACAGAATTATAAGAGCTAGTATAAGAATATCCGTCTACGAAAGTAAGACATAACTTACGTCACAAAGTCAGTTGAAAATTAGCTAAGACTTTAAAAAACTAGTTTGTGACGATTACCGAGACGGCCACTAACTTTACTTCGAGGTTCAACACAAAAATTAGAAACATCGTAAAGGAATCCTTGCTTTCTAAATACGTTTCGAGCGACACAGAGAACGAAATACCAACTAATAAGTGGAGCGTGATATTTTATACGCAGTAAGGGCTGACGCATTGACCAATAATTTGTTACTTAACAACTGGCGTTCGAAGTGTGGAGAACACCAGAGACCAGATAGGCCTATACCGTTACAGACTTCACTGGGAGTTGTTTAGTGATATTATATTGATAAATAACGGATGTTAGTATGAGGCTAAAGCGTGAGAGGGAAGTAGTAGATGAACGGGAGAAAGGGTAGCAATGAACAACTCTAAAAGCACCAATCATGTTTGTGTCTAGGGACAAACGAATGCAGAAATATCAGGTCATATAAGACTTCATCAAGTCAGAGTTAGGCTATTATTTGGTGACCTAAGCACAAAAAGACCTCAAAACGTGTCAGCTTTCCGTACATATTTGACAACTTTAGAAGCCAAAATGTACCTAGCTTACTAATTATTTAGGTTTATTCTATAAATCCAAATGAGTTCCTATTGCAGTTTTGCTCCATTTACGAACGACGTTTAATTAGGAACTACAATAAATTGCAGATGGCAGAGCACCACAACTGTTAGGCATTATCAGTTCGAGGCTCCCAAATCAAGAGTCCTGCTACAACAAACATAAAGTGCGTTTGATAAAAGATTACGATTGTGAATAGAATAAAGAGAATCAAACGAAACCGATGGGCTTCCACAACGACCAGGTGCTATAATGTGGGAAACTGGGTCGTCTACACACAGATTTCCGCTACACAATCTAATCAAACATGGAACTGGGAAATGAGCAGTAGTCGGTTGAAGGGGCATGAGCTGATTAACTGGAGAAGTACTGCTCCTACACAGCAGGCAATTTCTACATTTCAGAAAAACAGCGGAAGTATGGTGGTTAAAGTATTTATTTAAGCAAAGTCTGGTTACACTGAATTTAATATGGGCGCCTCAAACACCTAGAGAGCAGTCTACACGCTATTTTGGTGTTTGTATACTTTATGAGGCGGATAGGCAGATCTCTGAATGTACAGGTTAATGATATGATACTCTTAATCCTGAATCGAATAGAATTTTATCACCAAATAGGCCTACTAGTTGCAGAGTTTGCGGATGAAACCATTTTGTGTGGACATGACGAATGCATGTGGGGGTTATCTTTGTCAGATTCAAAGCAAGGTCTTGAGACTCGAACAGAATAAGGTAATGTTCTGTATGGCTAAACATTAAAAACAATGAACTTAAAAAATATATTGGGCGTAAAATAATACCGAATTTTTATACGTCATTAGAATCAGAATAGTAGAGGTAGTAAGTGATCAATATTTGAAACAGAGTTATTCAGCACACTAATTGCCAGAAATGTAGTTAGGTAAAAAGAGGATGGAAGTATCACGATTAGATTCGCATCACAGACCAGTCTGTAATGTTACAGAACAATATGGAACCAGGCAAGACACACTACGTCTGCGGCATGAAGAGCTGGCATAAGATTTCATAAAAACAGCACTTAAAAGACATCGAAGTTACCAGCAGAAGAAGACGAGCCGTTGAATCATCTTCCGACAGTGGATGTGACGTCAAGCTGAATATTCTATACAGTTGTTATACTGTATGATATTAAATATAAATTTTACGGTGCATGGTCGGAAGAACGGTCATGTCTAACCATACATCATTACTGGAAATACCATACTGTTTGCTACCACCGTCGAAGAACTTCAGGAAGGTAGGAGGCACGAGGAAATGTTTTGGTTTGTACTGGACACATTAAACAAGAAGCCAATAAATCACCTGGGAGTGCTTGAACGTACCCGGCAGTCATTGTAGCAAATAAGGATGATGGATTACATTTATGTAAGCGGACGAATTGTGTCCGAAAACTGATCGGTGCATGGACTAGATATTAGGAAAAAACGTGGTATGTACTTCATCGCGTCGACGGTACACTTATCATGCTATCCGAACTCAGTGGTTTTCGTCCTTGGAATACCTTAGACCGAAGAGTAGATAAGCAGGTAACCATGAAGAACAACTCTGATTATGGTCAAAACTGACTACAAAACCAATGCAAAAATAAGAAAATATCAGAGTAATTGTTTTAATAGCTCTGTATTTCCTTTAGAATTATGATGAAAATTATAAAATGACATAATTATTTCAAAAAATTTAAAGTAAAACTGAAAATTTGTGCAGTTTCAGAATCACACACGAAACCAATGACAGATCGAAAATTTTATTACGGGAATGGATTTAAAAACAAAATTTGGTGAGTAAAAACCGTAGGCTTTGATGTGACATTTTTAATAAATCTGCTTTCTCGTGACTACTAATGCGGCCATTTTGTTGTTTTAGAAAATGTTACCTTGTCATGTACATTATTTAGTACTCTGAAATTCAGAATTTTTCTTGAGGGAGGTGCTTTTAAGAACAGGGTCATCGTGACTCTACTATGATGTACTCATAATTCCACTCTTCCCTCCTCAAACGTACTCACTATTTATTGTAGGTCTGAGGTGTGATTCGTGTGTGCAATAAAGACTGAGCTCACAGTTCCAGAAAAGGTTTACGTTTTTCCAAACTGAAATGAGTGTAGTCTAAATGGTTAACGTTCAATTAAAAAACACAAAACAAAAAACGAAAATAACAAACATTACATTTTAGTTAGAAAGGGTCATTAACAGGCCAGCCGGAGTAGTTTGAATTTTATAGTCTGGTTTCTGGCTGCTGTGTTTATCGCTCGGTTCTGTTTCTGTTCAGTGTGTTATCTACATTTTGGTGCTGGACTGACGTTTTATGTCTGTCATTTTTAACGTCCATCTAGTCTAAACCGGTGATTTACGCATGTTTACCTTACCTCCTGCAGCGCTGCTGATCTCTGTGGTCAGCGCTCTTACCCCTTTCCATCTCGAAAAGTTGAACCCAGTTGGAAAATTGCTTCACGACATACACACGCGAAATTTATAAACAAGTGATTGAAACTAATATTCGCACAGAATATAAACAGATTTGACACCTCCTGTATAATCAAATAAACAATTATATTTATGAAAACCTTAAACATTTTTGGTAATAAAATGTACTTTCGAATTCTTTTTCTGCCCTTCACCATACAGTTAGAATATGTGATTGAACTCATATGCTCCAAGTAGGCTATACTGGAGTTGTAACTGTAACTGAAATAATCTTGTCGTTAAAGCACTCGTGACATGCATGAACACAAAGCTTGTACGTGTGACCGATGGCGAAGTCTCTACACTCGTAAACCGAAGGAAAAGATTCGATTCGAAATTACGGTTATTTACTAAAACGATCAATTTCGAGGAGCAGCAGTAGGCCTATCCGCTGATTACGAAAGGACAACTGGCAAAATCGTAATTGTAATCGTAAATATCTTCAGAAATCTCTACTATAACATAAGTATGCTTGAAACGTAAGTATAAATGAAACAACATCACAAATTCAGATTAACGAAGAAGTCAGAATTTGAGATTTTTAATTTTCTGAACTTTTTAATTTCGAAGATTTAGAAATTCGAGATTAGAAATTGGGGTGGAAATTCTGCAGGAGACAAAAAGTTAAACAATATAATATTGACTTGTAGCGAACGATCAGGCTACGTCTCAAGATAAAGTTACAAAGCGCAGCAGTGTAACCTATCAGTTGAGCTTACTTAGTGAGGAGTATAATATGGAAAGTTTGTTATTTTATTTAACAGTACTTATTCTAAGAGATGTAAACTTGCTGTTGAAGTAGAGTTCTAGAACACGTATTGCATATCAACTTCCTTGATTGTGATCTGTCTGTTGAAGGGGACGACCTAACCGTAAAAATACACAACCTCTAAAATATCGGTATGGAGAACCAACCATACATGACTTCCATGTTCTAAGATTTATATTTAAAATCATTTTCGAAATCAAGTATTTCCATAGAAACTACTTCTTTCTTCAGCCTTAACCACAGTATTGTGGTCACTAACGTATACCACCTCACGTTAGCGCACTCGATGTTCACTGATGATGGCAGTCGACGGCACTGGCGAAACATCTGGTTTTGCAGAAAACATTGGACCACGGTCAAACAGCCCGGAAAGGAATTTTTAACAACAAACTACTTCTTTGTTCCCGATAACATACTACACATATAAAAAATTATCCCCTCCTCCTTCAACTATCATTTTCATTTATAGAAAATTACCCCCCCTTCAACTACCCTTTTTATTTATAGATATTTAATCTACCTTCCTACAACGGCTTATTATGACCTTTTTTTGAGGATACTATACTTATCAAAATTCAGTTCTTTACTCTTGTTAAAACATAAAATGTTGCAGGTAAACTACCCCTTTCTCTTAACCGATCTTCACCAAAATCAATAGGCCTTGAGTCCTCAGGCACTTGTGCAAAACATTATTTGATTCTGTTTGAATTTACGGCAGTTATCGTTCACCATAGAAAAAATTCGACACACAGACACTTTTCTGCATGTTTTGAGGGTAGTACAATCAGAATCAACGTTTATCTCGAACACGACTTTTTCGCCATCACCATACTTCCATTTCCTTATGGAACATGGAAGTAAAATGTATAGAAAATATTATACCCGAAATTTCTATCAAAATTTCAAATAAATTAAAAAGCAATCCGGAAAGAAGACGAAATACAGAATTACAAGATAAAGAGAATTTATGCAAGATATTACAAGTATTATATTCCATGTGTCAGAATACTGGATACTAAGGCAGTTGGATTTAGAAACCTCAGAGTGAACAGACGTTTTCTTTTGGACGGTACGAGCAAGTTTGAGGTAAATAGAAGGCATAACGATTGTTGACATGTGGCAAGAGAATTTAAAAACTTGCTATAACAGGATGAGATTCTAAAGCAGTTTAAACTCATATTATAAGTATATCTTTGCATAGGGTAACGAAATAAACTATGAACTATGCCTTACGCGGATGAAGGATGCGAGTCGACCGATGCAGCAGAAGACTCTCAGAGACAACTATGAAGACGGCAGAATTAATTCGAAAGAAGACTTACGTGATTACAAAACTTATAATTGATTCGAACTGCAATGAAATGAAAATTCAATTAGTTATCCGTTAATGCGAGATACTTGTTACCGATGCAGCTTATCAAAGATAGGCTTACTCGAGCCAAAGCGGTCAATTCCACGATGAATCCTGTTTTTTGAGGACCATGTTGTTCAAAGCTATATACCTCTGATTGTAGTTACGATTTTTTTTTCACCAGCCTTTATAGATTCCATATTTTCCTTTTTTTCACCTTTTTAGGAATATTACATCTGCTTTTATGTTCCATTATGTTCCACTATGTGTGTGTATGCGTGTATAATGTGTATTATTATAGAAATAGAAAAATTGCAGTAAAAGTCATTTCAGAAATGACTATACGCTATTACACACTTTATGACGTTATAGACATGTTTTAAATTGATTTTGTTCAAATCTTTGTATAATAGCTATAAGTTTTCAAATAAGAGATGGGTAATTATGTGTTATATGTCAAAATGCCCATAAACCTATTCTCTGTTATGTCAAGTGCAAATTTGGTGCGCGTGTGCGCGTGTTATTCGTGTTTTCCTGAATAATTCCTATAAATATTAACGTATCTGAATGAAAATTGGACAGCGTGTGCGTCATAAATAGCACTACATTTTTCATATGTCATAACTCAAAACATATAATTTTACTATGTATTTTTTAACTGAATTCACTTTTCCATAGAAGCCTTATCTGCAGAAAAGTCATAAAACGTTTAGGTAAAATCTGTACAAGATCTTGCAGACTGTGGGCATAGTCCTACATGATTTCTAGCTATCAAGGTAGAAATCTATCATGTGTTCTAGATTTCAACCAATCAGGACCTCCAATTTTCATTTGCGATGTGCTCTGGTAGAGGAAATTTCGTACAGTCCTCGTTTGCAACTCGTCCTAATCAGACGTTCTCTCTGTGCGAGTTTTTCGCAACAGTACACGTTTTCTATAAGGGTGACGACAGTCCTAGATTTTAGCTACGAGAAACCCGTAAGGTAAATCAAAGGATTATTAGAACGTAGAATAAAGTTATGTGAAGATCTTATAGTGCTAACTCGCGCTAGTCAAGATTTTCCGCTTACGGACAGTTGTAGGCCTATTCATCGGAATACACCTGTATGAACGCGTGGACACATTAAGATAGCCGGAAGGTGTAAGCTAAATACACCGCATTTAAATAATAACTAACTAACTCACTTATCGAACCTGAGATTTGTAAACAAAAACCATATCGGGCAGATTGTCGGCGTGCGTGAGTGAATCGCGTGTGACAGCGGCGGCGAGAACAGAGTCAACGTTAATGCAGCACCTTTCAACAGGACTACAAGAAGGAATTCTTCAATCAAGTAACCTAGACGATTGTTCAAATAAACATTTATTAGTATCTAAAGACAATATATAACTATTAAATAATTTGTGTAAAGAATTTTCAGACAAGATTTAAATTTGTTTTAGTTTAATAAATTCCTATGTCCAGATAAGAGACTCTGTTATATATTATTAGTTCTAATACACATCTATGCATTCTTAATTTGCTTAGTTGCTATATATATTCAACACAGTTATATGTTTATATAGTTGCAACGAAACAAATCAATGTACATAAATAGGCAATAGTAAGTAATAATATGCAACAGAGTCTATTATCTGGAGGTAGGACAATTTATTAAATTAAAAACAATTTAAAATCTTGTCTGTTATTTCCTTTTTAAAACACAAAATTATTTACTGAACTATTATTTAATATTTTATTTAACAATTAAATGTACATCTTGAACAACTTGTTTACTGTTACTTGTTTTGAAGAATTCCTTCTCCTGTTGGTCAGTAGATGGCTGCTACGCTATTATGGTGACCGTTGGCCTCGATGATGCTTTGTCACCCGCGATACACACGCTCACGCCGTTTATCTGCCCGTTATTCTTTATATTGATAAATCTCAGGTTCTGAAATGTGGGTTAATTGTTAATATCGATATGGTGTATTAGGCTTACACCTTCCAGCTATCTTAAAGTGCCCACGCGTTAACACAGGAGTATTCCACTGAATACTACTGGACCTAAACGGATATCTTGCACTGCACTAACGCGGGTTAGCACGGTTAAATGATCTTTGCAAATTCAGTTAATGAGTTCTATCCACCCTTTCATATAGCATACGGGTAACTCGTAGCTAGTACCTCGGACTGGCGTCACCTTACAGACAAAACCTCGCGCAGGGAGCAGGCCTACGTCTTTAAGGGGCAAGTTTTAGAAGCGATCTGACCGATCTGCATTTGACCAGAGACATACTCGAATGACTTTCGGAGTTCTTGATTGGCTGAAATTTACAACATGTGATAGATTTTCACAAAGATAGCTTCACATCATGTTACAACTACGTTAAAGTTTTCAAAAGCTTGTAGAGATATTATCTAAAATTTTATGACTTTTCTGCAGATAATGTGTCTATATAAAAGTGAATTTAGGTAAAAAACACATAGTAAAATTGTATGTTTGGAGCGTTTGACATATAAGAAATGTAGCTGTAATTACGACACATAACCTGTCCAAATTTCATTCCGAAATGTTAATTAATATAGAAGTTATTCAGGAAAATAGAAATAACACGCGCACACGCGCGCACTAAAATTGCACTAGACATGAACGTAGAAACCGGAACTATTTAATGAAATTTCCACACAAAGCATACACGTTGAATTCTTTTTGTTTCGGCATTTGAAGGAATCATTACATGAAATCGCGTTTCAGTAACACGTGTTCAATTAATTTTTGTAAGTGAAGTAAAATAAGAACTGGAGTGCTTTCAAGTATTTGTAATTTTAATAGTAAATAATAAAATACTTTTGTACCACTGGGATGGTTTAGGAGAGGCAGAATAAGCTGCCTGCCGAACTGCATACAAGGAAGACGGTATGCTCAGCACTATGATTCAGCTGTCTGTTATTAAACTGGGTATTACACATGTTATCTGGGAAACATAACACAGGACCTCTAGATTTGTAACAAAATGCCTCCTCACTGGTCTATTAATCCCTAATTTTAATATTAAAATGTTTTAGTATAATAATTATTAACTAATTTTAATAATTAATACTGAACAAAGTACAGATAAAGTGAACAATTTTAGACATTATGTATATAATTTTCTGCGTATGAGTAGGCCTATATGTTTGAATAAGTGAGTGAGTGCGCATGCACGTGTGCGTGGAGAAGAGCATAAATCAAGCAAGTATTTCTACATAGGCCAGACGGGAAGATCTTTTTCATCCCGTTATTCTGAACACTTAAAAGCTTTAACCAACAACAATATACACTCCGCATTTGCCACACACATACACACAGAAAACCACAGTTACACCAACATAGACACTAATCTTGAAAATTTTACATTACTTACCCAAAGGTCGAAAACTCAACACAACTGAACAATACGAAATATATAAACACCACACAACACAACCAAACAACATACTTAACGATCAATTACAATATAAATCACATACACTTTTTGACACAATTATACAAAAAACAAACATTAAGTTGAATCCCCGCGCCAATCCCCTTCCTCCACGCACCACCCCACTACACCTTCCACACAATAACCGTTACTAAATGATGGCAGTCTGTCTCAAAGCTGAAGAAGGCGAATACGTACGTCGAAACGCGTTCGACGAGAAGAGAATAAACAGTAAGTTCACAAGAAAAAGTTTCATTTTTAGATAAGTGTTAGTGCTGTGAAAGAAGAAATGAATAATCAAGACAACTATTTCTACAGGCTCTAGAGTCCTTCTTGTTAAGAAGGAAAACTTTTGTTCCTTCTTGGGCCATAATTTAATCAGAAGGAAAACTGGAGTTAAAAGGTTCAGTGGAGAATAAGTTAAATGAAAGTAGAATTAAAAAGGATCAAAGATTGCTCTAGAATAACGGAAACCGCAACAGATTTAGGCCCTTTGATAATCGGTATATCAATTTATACTGTGGAATTATTTGTCCTCAGTGTAATCACAAAGGAACAAAAAACATAATAAAGTCTGTCAGAGAAATATTCTTGGAAAAATACTGTCAGCCTTTGTCGACTGTGGTTTCATGTCACTAACAAATTCAGAATGTAAATAAGAATTAGAGACAAATAATAAATAAAACAGAATACGTTATTAAAGACAAGCAGTTTTCTACTGCCAAATTACTTTGATTCGATGGGTGTAGATGGTGACAGATTGTTCTCACCTGTCTCCGTTTTGGGCGTAGCATATTCTTTCTTTTATTCTCTTTTATGTAATTTAAACGAAATACACCTATTGACTGTAGTGTTTAAACTTGGAAATGATTTTTTTTCTTTGTAAACATTCTGTCATCGGATTCCATTGATATTGAATTCGAAAGATCAAAAGATAGCGAAAAGCAAGCGTTCTGAAAGTTTTTGTTAAATTATATTACCGTGACTTGTGTGAAGTTACGTTTTGGCGTCGGCACACTTCCACAAAGGCAAAGTTCTGTGGAAATACGAACAAACGCAATTCTAGTTGTAAATTGATTTACATTTGATTTATACAGACTGTTGTGTGTAGGCAACGCGCATGGTAGCTGACGAAGATAAACTATCTAATTGGTCATAGATACGCGTATCTCACAGAAATATGAAGCGTAGTTGTACTTGTAATTTCAACACGCATAACTGTATTACATACAGCAGGATTGGACATAATCACCAATACTGATTGCCACTATTCTGAAGGATGTACAGAAACATGCACAGCCTTCGGAAAGATATGACGAACATGCCTTCTTGGCTAAACATACTAGTGTGGAATCTAAAGCTGACCATTTTTCTTTCTAGGTCTAAAAGACCAAGCTTCAATAAAAATCGTCATTGTCATCGTCACCGTCGTCGTTATCATAGTTGAGGCATCACCGTCATCACCAACTACTTCAGGCGGAAGCATTATGACAGTTACGAACATGAAGAACGAGATGTTCACGATTGTTGAAAAAAGCGAAGAATCCAGGAGAGTAAATTTGAAAAGACGTGTGTGTGTGTTACAATTAAATAAATGTGTCAAATTTTAATTCATAACCAGGCTTTTGCTACAGGAAGTAGCAATGTTCCCTGTTCCGGTTCAGTTTTAACGGTAGGCCTACTCGAAACAAGTAATGAGCATTGGTAAAAATCCCATGTTACGTACTTTGAGTCACACCTGTGCAAATACGAAATTAAGTGTTAATTAAGTCTGTTTATTTCTAGATATGATTGTCTACAGAGTGCTGAGTCATGCTAATGGCTAGTATTACGCGAATCATTTCATGTAATGTCTGCAAATAATTGTATTGTCTATGTAATTGGGAATAATCTAGCATCTCTTTTAACTTTCATGTGTGCTATTTTGACAATTCAATATTATGTTGAACTAAAAATAGTATTGATAACGTGAAAATAAATGTATAATTTACTTAATAATTTATTTGTTTGTTTTTCAGATTTCATTAAACTCAATGTAACCATTAAAAACAATGTTGTAAATTAATTAATCTGTCAAAAGTAATTTTTAATCAAACATGAAGAAGAGTAATACATTTATTAATTATTACTTTGTGTAATGTTTTTAGTAACATGTTAATTTTATTATTTTTTGCAAATTATTACGTCCAGTTGTAGTTTTCACTTGTCTACTGTCGTGTAATTATGTTCTGTACATGATTCGCCTCATCGTATTGTAGTGCTTACTTTTGTTACGCACTGGACAAACAATTTTTATCCTTACGTACTGTGGACTTCAGTGATGTTATAACGGATATAGAATTGCAGTTTGGTACATGTACGAACTGGTGGGTTTCACATATCCACAAAATGTAACCTAGCACGCCGGCTTCAAACCAAGAAACCACACATTTTGATCTAACAAGACAAAAACGAAATGTTAATGTTTGTATTGTCCGATTGTGAATTAGGACATGTTACAGTTGTGACAATACCACAGTTATTCTACTAATATTTTTCAAACTCAGGATGGGTTTTAGCGTTCTCAACGATTTATTCCATTTCGCTCTCTCATTAACCTACATAATTTACACCATTCTCTTACTCAAATTCCATGTGTCTGAAATCGTTGTAGTTAACTTCAAGTATTACGTTTTGCGACCTGTTCCGGCTCCAAAGCATGTCGTCTGCTATTCTTAACACGTGATCAAGCTATCGCTAACGATAAACATAAATTCGTTCGACTAAGGAGAAAATAGCCAGTTGTTCAAGAAAAACATTGTACCCCAGTTGATGTAATCCTTAACAGATCGGAGGAACTTCGTTTCTGCAACAGATTACTGGTTTCATCACTCTGCCTAATCACCCATACAGTAACCCTGACACTGCTGTCATTCATACATTTTCAGCTATGACTGGCTACTTTCTACAATGCTGCTCAGAGTCTTCCTTATTCTATTAAATTATACACAATATTTTAGACAATATAGACTTTAGACAATGTAACTACCTTACTTCCAATATCCCTATCAAACGCATAAGCCATATCACAACGCAGATATTTGAAGTAATCACAACAAATGTGTCAGGCAAACAAATGTTAGATCTAATGGTGTAAATAAACCTCCGCTCAACAGTCCGTTAAGGACCAAGGCGTACCGCGCGGCTTTTGTGTTAGTGTGACGGTGTATGGCTAGTACTACGCGCCACCAGCCGCTAGTTGCGGTATTCACAGCCAGGAGGCGGCGCTGTTATCTCAGCGCCTACTCAGTTTGCCTCACGACGCTGAGTGCACGCCGTACGGAACCTCCGCCGGGAATTGAACCCGGGACCACGAGCGCATCAATCGCCCACGTTAGCCAGTACACGATCTAATGATGTACTTCCCACTAATGCCACTACCTTAATTTTGGTCATGGGAGTTTCACATCTGTAGTCTTTTGGTATTAGGTAGAGCTGGTGAACTGCTGTTTGTAGCTCATCTTCACTCAACGTCAGCGAATAATGATGTATTAGTCGCCGCTTTCCAGTGGATCACAATTCCTCCAGATATTCTGGAACAAGCTACAACAGGCCCTCACTCCTTGATTTATTTGAATGGGTTTAATAATTTCGTTACCCCTGGAAATTATTACAGCGTAATCCCTATATATGCTTTTAATATCTTCCACTGTCCCTTCTAAAAAGCCCCTTTTTACAAGTACTGCCCACAACTTATGTCTGACACCTCAGTTAAAGGCTTCGGTGTAGCAAATAGCGTCAATGTGGGTCTCTTTGTTGTATTCTAGATGCGGTAATGTTATTATAGAATTATTGAATTATTTGCGGTAAATGTTAATATAGAATCAATACATGAAAACATTTTGTTCTGCAACGATTGTATTCGCGCTGTTCATTTGTAACTTGTGTTAACAGCCTCATCTTTTTTTTGCAAGTAGCTCTTGATGTTTCTCACAGTATTTATATGTTATATACTATATTATCAGTTAATAAATTACTTATTCAAGTGTATTTTTCTCACTATATACAATTACTTTTTATAATTGTTGACTTCTGTTCTATTACCCTCTTTGTACAGAAATGTTCAGCATAATGCACTTGCAACGTACCCTCTTCGCCACTGATCACTCTTTTGTGATACTCCGTTGTCTCCAACACAAATTGAGTCTAAGTGTAAGTACTATGTCTCCACATTGCACATTCAGCGACTCAAATTATTGACAAGGCATTTTCATCGTGGTCGTCTCTCTTGGCATTTTCTTTCGTCATTCCGTTGGTTTCCCACAATATCTTAGTTCATCCGTCTTTGTTATACGACCGAACCAACAAATGTTCACTAACCCTACTATACAAACTCCTTGTATTACGTGATGCACTTCATTAATCCATTAATATTCTCTAGAATCCGCCACACTTCGCATAATTTTGTAGGATTTTCTCAACAAAATGTAACGTTTAAAAATCATTAATATAAATACAAATACATACATTTATATAAGTCCCGAGTGCTTACGTACTTTACAGTATTTTTAGTGTAATTAGATCTCACATTTCACTTGTTACAGAAGAAAACCCTTTTATAATTAACTGGATAACATGTGCACATACGTCAGTCGATATAAAATTGATAAAGTTTCCTTTTCTGTATTAATGTAGCGCAAACGTTACAGTAAGCGGACATGAGACGAGAGAAACATGGTTGTACAAAATAGTTTGGTAACCGTCAGACTTACGCACTTTCGTATACACACGTACAGCTGGAGTGTCACTGAGTGACATCTACGTCTTAGTTGCCTGCGTAAATGGAGACACTCGGACAGAATGCACGAAGCAGTCAGGATGTCGGTATGGTATGTTCTAGTTCAAAGTAAATGTTTTCTTCTGGCTCACACCACTACCTTTGGAATACATATTCTACAAGTGTTCATGTGCGAGTGTGTGAAAACTCAATTCTAATTATATTTTTGTGTAAAATGAATTTCAATATATTTAGTTAATTTTCAACTTATATATTTACATGAGATCCAACAATATTTATAAGATTTTATTAATGCTTTGTAACATAATGATAAGATAGATACCCGCACTGTTCTCGATTCAGGTAATACATTAAGATTTCCTTCACGTAAAAACAACGTTTTCTAACACACACACACACACACACACACACACACACACACACACACACACACACACACACACACACACACACACACACACACACACACACACACACACACACACACACACACACACACACACACACACACACACACACAAGTAAATGATAAAAAATTATTAATTCAATAACAATTAATTAACTTACCTTGTACCTTGGTGATAGAATTAATTTTTATAACAATTAATATAAGAAAAGTGATCAGTTAGTTCATGGATTTCAACAGAAAATCCATGAAAAAGGAATCAAAAACAAAAAACCAAAAACGGGGTCATGGAATCAATATATAAAAGCTGACTTTTTTAGTTTGTTGAGAATGTATTGAAAAATAATTGAATGTTTCATTTGGTAAATAATTAAAAGTTTATGAATTATTCATAACATTTAAATTTCAATCATTTTTTCGTGAATTATCATTTCCATTACGGTTGATTTTTGTATTTCCAAACAAATTAGTAAAAGAAAAACTGACCACCTGTACAAACGGTACAATGTTAAAAATTGTTCTTTTCATATCTCTCTCTCTCTCTCTCTCTCTCTCTCTCTCTCTCTCTCTCTCTCTCTCTCTCTCTCTCTCTCTCTCTCTCTCTTCTCTCTTTGTCACGCACGCGCACACACACGCGGGCGCACTAAAATACTGTTCTATGTAGGCCTATGAATGTATGGAACATGGAATAGGAAAAAGTGAGAGAAGTGTTATTATTTTACCGACACTATCTCTGGAAGGTAAGATTGGTTTGATCATGTTTAAACAGAATAGGAGACGGTTATAGTTTGTGGTGTGGTGGGTGGGTAGCGGGTGGCACCACGCTTACTACAACTTGCACTGCACTATGAATACTACAGCGGCGTAGTAAGTTGGATGGTCAACGACCCCGTCTAACCCCACCACCATCGCCCGCTGCTGCTGCTGCTGGTTTAGACTGGATGTTAACTATTGTAACAATAAACCTCTTCTCTCATCAAGATGAGCAGGACAACTTGGGACATGTAATGGCTGTGACACGAGCCCACAAAACTCCACTCTTCTCTTCAGTTTTTTCTCCTTCTTCTTCTAACCACTCACTCCCTTTTACTCTATATCTTTCTCTTTCGTGGTCTCTTCCTGTTACTCTGTCTACCCATTTCCTTCTCTTGTCCACTCATTTAAATGAGTACAATTGTCAACATTGCGTGTTCTAATCAAATGTACACACACACACTCCCGCGCGCGCGAATACACACGCATAAACTAGATCTTCATTATGGTTTACTTTCAATATCAAATCGTGAACCACACACACACACGCGCGCGCGCACACACAAGTAATGTGCACGTTTTTGCTTTCGTAAGTTGTTTTTAGCTATAATATAGTAGTCGTAAAAAATAATAATGGCTTACTTTTTACTGCCTAAGCAGTATAGGGTAAGTTGCCTTATGTAAGCCGTTCGGAATGCAGGGAAGATAGTGTTATCATCACTACTCTTCAGCCGCCCATTATTTCCCAAACGGTGAGTTATTTCCTCACCCAGCAGTTATCCCAAACGGTGAGTCGGAAATAAGCAACTTGACAAAATTGTTATGGTACACTGAGGAATGAAGCTGAGATCAGTATCCAGGCACAATACCGACTGGTTCACTAAGCTAAAATTATAACTAGGCTATTCACTTTCTTTCAGGGATTCAAATAATATTAAACACACACACACACACACACGCGCGCGCGCGCGCGCGCGCGTGTATAGGCTATGTATAAAGATATCTTTTATAATGTAAGTATAGTGTAAAAGTTCAAAATCGGTGAAACAGAAAATGGGTAGTTTCATATTGTCTGTGTGGATGAAGGGAAAATTTGGATAAAATTAAGGCAATGGCTATGAAGGCCTAAACAGCAGAAGGCCTAATATATGTCTCATGTTGATGGTATGTAATCTAATACCTACAGTATACAAGTGATCCTATGGAATTATTTAATCTGTTTTTAAAACACATAATTCTGGAGCATGATAAAATATGTAAACGGTGTAAATTATATCACTGTCGCAGCCTCAGAGGCAAACAGTCAATCAGTGCCTTAAACAATGCTATTCAAGGAAAATTATGGACCCACCAGTATACTCACGGAAAACATGTATCATAATCCAAAATTCAATCATTTTCTCACCGCGATTCCGGTTCATACAATGCTGTAGAAAAATCTATATTGAAAAATCTATATAATCGCCCGGTTCACGATAGGCCTATATAACGTAGAGGTTCATGATACTCCGAGTTAAAATACTGTACTTGTATGTGTGTGGGTTTTTTAAAATGATTGGTGTTCGGTATGATTTTTTTCAAGGGTGGCAGGCTACTTCAGACCGATGAACTTCCTCATCAGTGTACCATTAATACCAATCATGTGTAGACAGTACCTTCTGCTGCTTTCACGGCAGGTCAAGCTTTATTTATCGATTGACACAGAAGAATTAACTTCTACGAAAGTCTGTAATATTAACGGTGAGTTAAAGAACCATCTGGCGTAGCGAGACTGATTAGTGAAATGCTCATAACTTTCGTCTGGAAAACAATGAGACGTGCACACTATACCACTAGTGGACGTGACATGAGTCGCTCAGCATAAAACAGAACGCAAATACCAATGTTGTAGTGTAAATGGTTACAAATCAATAGGGAGCACCGAGGGTGTACGCCATGACATGAGGTGAATGAGATTTAGAGTAAGGAACAATGGGAGTCTATCTTGAGAGAGGTCTGGATACTAGAAGGACCGTAACTGGCCTTCTAGTGGAGTAATAATAATAGACTAATACTAGTGGAGTAACTGGCATCTGGACGGCAACTACGGCCCTTATGCGCATGTCGCGTCTTGTTCTAAATCCACTTCTTTAACAGCCTGACATATAGCTTCTAAGCCACTGATAATGTAGCCTGATATAAATTTGAAACACTACTGAGGCACTTAGTTTTTGTTTATAAGATAGAATATCGCCTGACATAATTATTAATATAATACTCTTTTTTCATACAGATAGGTTTATATAAATCCTAATCCCAGCTTTTAATTTTTATGTGGCCAATTCAAATATAATTTGAACTTCTACCTAAGTAGAAAAAATGTGAAATTATTATAATGTTATATATGAACACACATACTACTTGTGTGTTTAGTGTATGTACAAATAGTGTACGTATATTAAATATAAATCTGTAGAGGAAAATGCGTAGGGTGAAAAACATAAGTTTGTTCGGAAGTAAGTTCGAAACCCACAGTAAGTCATCGTGTTTTGAATCTGATGGTGTGTCGTCTCTGAATCGCTATCCGCATTAATTAAGAAGAGCTCCCTCACTAACACCCACCCATAAAAGTTGATTTTCGATATAGGCCTATTAGGTATTTAGTTTCTTGATTAACCGGTTCAAATCAAATCAGACGATAAAGTCCGATACGTATTTGTTGTCTTCATTTTACGTAGTTTATTTTTTTACTTTAAAATAGGTCTACTATTTCATTAAAAGGCGTTAAAACATCAATTTAATTTTACGTTTTAAATTAATTGAATAGCTTCTTAAGAATTATTTAATATAGCATAACTTATTAGTGTAACTTAGTGGCATACCTCACTACTTCATTTAGGTTTTTTCTGCTTTTTTTTACCCTAGAAAAATCACTACTGGTGTTGTCCCGAGGCTTTCCACCAAAATACGAAGCATTAGCGTGACGTATCCTGAATACACAAAGAGCGGGCGACATGAGTGCCTTGTAGTCTAGGTGTGTATACGACGGAATGAGTGAGAGATAGATATATCGTTAGACAAAGAGAGACACACAAATGCGCGTACGGGCGCGCGGGCGTGTGTGTCGGTCTATCGGCATGTATTCATATTTGTTGAATAGTTTATGAAATTTGCATATGTAAATGTGCTGCATGTTTAAACAAGTATATATAGAGTATTACTGCAATTAAACTCTGCCAAACGTAACGTACATAAACGCAAACACGTGTAATTAAAAGTTGCACCAGCTAACTGTCTCCTGTTTGCATCTGTCCTTTAGTTCTTTAATTACATCCTCAGTACTCCCTTATTATTGAGAGACGTTTATGCTGTCCATGTTTTCGAGGCTGTTTATTCTTTTTAATTATTTGTTCGTTTCCTCCAGCTCGTCTGTGAATATTATCACACTCCTAGGTAATACTACTTTCATTGTATTTTATATAGGCCTACTATTACAAACCTTATAGTATAATTTATTGTCAAACTGTATGTACGATCTGTTTGATCGGTTAATCTCGTACGGTATTCTTATTTCCTAACGATTTCTGTTTCCATTATTAATCTTTTTATTAGTTATTTGTGTAATTATTACTTTTCTTACACGCAAGGTTCCTTTTTAAGTATTTTCCCAATCGTGAGTCATTACCATACTAAACAAACTTTTATTTATTATTTTATGTCTACATATTTAGGCCTGAGTGCCGAGTCACAGTTTTGAAATACTTTAGATTAAATTATGTTAATATAATAACAGTGACAATAATAATAATAATAATACTAGTACAGTAGTAGTAGTAGTAGTAGTAGTAGTAGTAGTAGTAGTAGTAGTAGTAGTAGTAGTAGTAGTAGTAGTAGTAGTAGCAGCAACAGCAGCAGCAACAGCAGCAGCAACAGCAGCAGCAGCAGCAGCAGGAGCCTCATTTTTATACCATAGTAATAGCGTAAGGGAGGCGGAGTATTTTATATAAAGAACGCAGTGTAGCCACTAAATAATCACAATAAAACTTCATTGTCTGAATAACATTATTTTTTGTACCTGCAGATCTAACTACTCCGGCACCCAGCTATCCGAACCACATTAATATTGAGGATAAAATCAGCCATCAGCTTGTAAAATCTGATTATCGTTTCCTTTCTATTCTTATGCCGGAGATTGTTTAAAAACTGTTTTAGTGGTTGTATGCAATCGTTTCCTCATTTTTCACATCCGAGAAGAACAGTGAGAAACTGACTATTAACAGATTCGTTTATCCAACCTCTGATTACAACTGACACGTGCCTGACTGTATCCGTCGTGCGCCCTGATGCGGTGAACTGCCTTCAACCTAACTGTTAGGCCTATTTAGTATCTTCCTGATGGCTACTGGAAATGTTTTATCTACTGGCCAGGAGGATGTAATACTCTGCACAACTGATGTGGTTGGAATATCAACATATTTTATTAAGTAAGTACGATGAAGATGCATGAAGAAGTTGTCAGGAGCAAGATGGAGTGCCTTCGGTGAAGTATGCGTAGAAGAACAAGGTCGATAACAGGCGAAGTGTCAACTGTCGTGACGACAGAAGAGGTACTTGAAGAATCAACTGTGATCGGAGGAGAACTTCGTGTTCGAGAAAGCAGTTGTTCCTAAAATGGAAAAAGGGACCATAGGCGACTGAAAGGGGCAATACACGCAGAACTTTAACCGATCAGCCGTGAAAAAGCATATGTAATTATGGCCTATTTACAAGTGGACGTGAGCCATTCATGGTTTTATAGTTTATGCGTCAGGTGAAAAAATTCTAACCGCTGTATTTTCTGTTAATTTTTTAAAATCCAATTTTAAAATTTTGGTTAGTTTTGAATTTACAACCACGTACGCAGTCAGCACGGATTTCCAGTCAGGATCGGTTGCTCAATATTTTGGCACAAATCCCGACCACTTTTCGTCTGGTTAAATTTGTCTTCACTGTTTCACAAATTATACGAGTAAGTCATTAGTTTTGAAAATGCAGATGATTTGAGTTTTATGGTCAATATTTCCATATTTCTAACAGTCTAAATAGTAAATTCTTAAACTTTTATCTCTCAGTTAAATAAGAGGTTGCTTAATTTTTATAACTTTCTTAAACATTTTGTTTCACAAAAAGAATTGCTACATAGTGCAAGACTAGTACTGCTGATTCAGAGTTTGATCCCCTAATTAAATGATATAAGTTAATTTAGTTAAATAAAAACGGGGTATCCTTCCCTCATTATAAAAATTATAAGGGGAATATGAAAATCTCCTCCGTAAACGATACCAAAAATGTCAGTATTTCCGGAGAACGCTTTTATTGTGGACTTCTGGGAATCCCATATTGACAAGAAGTATGGAGCTGTGTAAATATTGATCATTATTAACCTCTTTCCATAATTTAAAATGCAGATAAGGATACAAAAATAACATTTATTTCTACCACATACACAAATATAATGCCAAAGATTCTAACCTCCACATTTAATAAGTTGAATATTACCGCTACCTTCAAAACAAACAATAGTCTATTAAAAATACTACGTCACAGAAAACCCATACCTTTAGAAAAGAAATCCGGCATATATAAATTATCATGTAACGACTGCAACAGTTTTTACATTGGTCAAACGGGGAGAGGTTTCCTCAAACGATTTAAAGAGCACACACCAAAACGTCACCTAAATAATCTCACTTTGTTAAATAATATCAAGTCCAACTTTGCCCGCCACTTAATCTTACACAATCATAATTATACCGATTTCAAATCTAATTTGATACCCCTACATGTATGCAACAAAGGCCGTTACATGGACGCAATAGAAGAGTTCGAAATATACAAAGCATATAATAACATAAACAGCCGAGACTTCATATTGAATGACCATTTAAATTTTAAATCCAACCCGCTATACGATACAGTAGGGTATTGAACCTGCTTAGGCGTAATCACTCAGATAATAATTCAGTGTCCGATCGGCTTCGCTGTGGTGCGCACCATTTAGAAAGCGAGTGAGTTACATTAGTTGACAATTATGTGTAACATGTGATTTTAACTGTTAACGACCTCAATTGAGTGATTTAATCTGATGATGGAGCGTATGTTCCGAAACGCGTCATTTTAATCGACGTATAACGAAGTCACACGACGGATACAAGGTATTTATCTATAATCTACTATCTTTCCATAACATACGCACGCGTAACTTCATACGTATGTATTTGTGAACAAATTATAAATATTTTAATGAAGAAAGTTGTGTTAGTGGTTATAATCACAAACGGAATAATTCTGTTTGAAATTATAAATAGTTTACAAACGTTTGTGAATCCTCCTACTGTCTTTAGGACTTGTCCAACTGTATAATTTCTGAAACTCATAATCGACAGCTTCATTGAAGCAGTTACAGGAGACAGTAGGCTACAGTTGTAGGAGTAATACATTTTTGCAAGGAGAGCGTCTGCACCACTTAACAACAAACCGGTTGTCTAATCGGAGATATCAAAACAAAATTAATAATTGTTTTATTTTCTGCGATGCTCCCAGCGGTTGTATGTAATTAAACTGTATACTTTTTAACGAAATTAGTCCGCATGATAAGACAGTAGTATCTACAGCAGACGTTAGAGGTCGTTGTACTACCTTGTATTGTGGTGCTGTTATTAATAATAGGATTGTTTCCGGTTCTGCGCAGGTGTCCAAAACACAATTACACACGCTGTTAATGCCCTCTTAAACTCCCGTCTAAGTTGTACACGTACCCACCCACCTACACACAGCCGGCACAGTTTTATTGTTTATTCGTGTTATTAAATCAATGCTGTAGATTTACATTAATGAAGCTACAGTTAAGTCTACGCCAAATTATTACGTTTGTTATTATTTGTTATAGTTAAAAATTTCAATTTTCAACCTTGTATATGTATATATTGTTACAACACAAATAAGCCACCCCAATACCAGGGATAAAAAAGATGAATCAACAAGATAAAAAATAATTCGTATAATAAAATGTTTAAAATAATGAAAATAAAATGACAATGACACGACAAAAGACGACATGACCTAACCCAAGTGATTGACCAAATAAAAAGAAACAAAAGGAGAAGGGGAAAAACGAAACCAAATAAGAAAGTGATTGACCAAATAAAAAGAAACAAAAGGAGAAGGGAAAAAACGAAACCAAATAAGAATGAAACCTGTTGAAGGAAGTGAATGACTCCATACAACCAAATGAAATAAAACCAAATGAGAAGGGGAAAACCAAAACAAAATGAAACAAAATAAGATGAAAGTGAAGAAGAAGGAAAATGAATATGAAACAAACCAAGTATAAAGGAAATAAAGTGAAACCGAATGAGAAAACACAGACAAATAATATAGAATATGAAAAGGAGAAATGATACACTCAAATGTAATATTGGAAACGAAACCAATAACTAACCAATGTAAGAAATAAGTATTATTATCGATTAAAAGATAAATGTAAATGATATTTGATAAAGCCCGATAAAGTAATGTGAAAAATAAAAGTACACTAACCCAAGAATTAGAGTTAGATGTAATAAAGAACTCTATAAAGATATAACTTATTAATAGTATAAATAATATTTGTAAAGAGAGAGATAGTGAGATGGTGAGAAAATAAAATTAACTAAGTAACAAAGAGAAAGTAATTATAGGGATCACCCACTAATAAACACTTAAAATAAACATTTAAGGAGTGCAAAAGTGAAAGTGTAAAATCCCCAAAATAATGAGAAAACCTAGTGATAGATAATAAACACTTAATAATCTGTAATAAACACTAAATGATTAATGGTGAACCATATTAGTAATTAAGAATGTTGTTAATAATAGTATTAGATATAAACACTTAATAATCTGTAATGAACACTGAAGATTAATGGTGACATTATTATTTAAAAAAGAATCTTGTTATTAATAAAATTAAGTTTAGTTGTAAGAGAGGGATACAATAGTATTTAAAAGGGAGAATCCCATGGAAGGTAAACAGTTAGTGTTACCATGGATAGAAGGTAGAGGTTATTTAAGAAATAAGAAATTAAAAATGAAATCAATAAACACCCCAGGTTATAAAGGATAATCAATTAAGTAAGTTTAAATGGTGTGATGGTGTTTATCACCCAAAAAATAATAAAGAATGAAATGAATTGTAAACAAACATTACCTAATAACTGTTAAAAAATTGTTTAATTAAATTTATGAATAGGATATGGCTGAAGGAATTGTACAGACCATATGCCTAGATGTTATGTTTTATGTGATAAAGAATAGTGAGTAGTAGCCATATTGTTAACAAGGGCAAAATAGATAAATAAGAAGGTGAATCAATACAGATCTAATTACACTGGAAAATCAATTAGGAAATAATTAACAAGCCATGATGTAGAAAATAATAGTAACATACAAATAGTATAAAAACAAATCCAAGGCGAGTAACTAGCCAAGGATAAGTTGTGAATCATATTAAAAGAAAAATGTTAGAATAAGGACTTAAATTAAAATAGAAATGTAATTAACAAATATTAACATAATTGTACAAACATTAATACTTTAGAGAACCCAACCTTATGGGATATCAAAATAATCTTTGAAAGGAAACACAAACAGTAGTGATAATATTTAATAATACATAGGAAGGAAGACAGAAGAATAAAAGCAATCAGAAGATATACAGTAATTTTGAATAAAAATTCAAAATTGGTAACAATGGTTATAAAGTCATGATCAACCAATCAGAATTTATTCGTAACCATGACAACAGACCGTTGGTTACGATTTTTCCGTTAAATCATAGTACTCAATAAGTGACGCTCATCCAGATTAGATGCTAGGTCGTGAATGACCTAAATTTTAATTTAAAATGTATAAAAAGTAATCAAAATTCAAAAAGATGAACAAGTTAGAAGCAGACGAGGAACAATAACATTTAACTGATGCCAAGGACCAATTTAAATAAAATTTAAATGAAGAAATTACCACAACTAACATGAAAAAGATGCAAGAAGCCCCAGATCATTCAAAATTGATGACTATTCCATTTCACCTGAACAACGGTTTATCTCAAGTCTACTGATTTGATAAGTATCATTAAATTACCCAAATTCCAGAAATAAACTCACTTTAAATATTTCTCACAGTCATCTGAACTCTCACTATAAACTGAATATAATTTCTTTCAAAGATTAAGTAAAACCATAAAACACTGAAAATTTATTAACTAAGAAAATAACCTGTTGTTAAATAGCGAACGTTTGAAACACACTTTACTACACTGCAGGAACAAAATGTAGCTACACATTATATTATTTAAATACAAATAATGTAAGGTAGTGTACTTTTTATTGTAATCATTATTAATATTTTTCTTGTAATCACAAGAACCCAGACTTTGAACGAAAATAACTGTAAACAGACAATACAGTCGCCATACTTAACTAAATCGTTCGTTGAAAATCGATCTTCGCCAAAACCCTAATATTATTAATTGATGGTGCAAAATTGTTGAATAACCAAGTATAATTTTATTGTCAAACTGAATAATTACCAATCAATAATTAAAGAAACTAGTACAGAGTGTAACCATTGTTTTTATTTCATAGGGAAGTGTATTGTATAATTTGTGCATTTTAGCGAACAACTAGGATTGGCGGCCAGCGCTCACGCCGCAAACTCGACGAACTACCTGCTTGATTCAGAAGGTCGAACGAAGGCGGGAATAAATTTGAATGCTCCCGGCCGTCATAGTTTAGAACACTGTTTACCACACTATCTATTAATTTAGGCCTAATTGTTTTCAATAAACAATTTGGCGCCACCCGGGATTTACAAACCCTTATTGAACTACAGGTAAGGTTTCCACTCGCGTTGTACTGGTAATTGAAGGATCGCTACGGAAATCGCTAGCGCAAAACATAGAAGTAACGATACCAGTGTGAGGCGAACACACAACATATACACTTTTACAGAGACGACATCATCTACGCGTTACAATATTTGTGTTCCAGGGTTAGTTGAGACCATTAGGTAAATGGGAGAAAGCCGACCCCTTAACTATTCTAAAAACCACCCAAGAGCTCCACTACGAAACGTGTGCTTTTTCGTTTCTCCCTTGTTTACCGATATACCAGAAGGGTAAGTTATAAGCATCATATATTATGGATTCAAAGAGAAAATCCTAAGGAATACAGCTGTATACATATCAAGACAATAATAGATTTTCTGAGTTTCAAATATCCTGTTGTGTTTCCAAGTCCGAAGAGAAAGTTATAGGTCTATGTATGATTTTTAAAAAAAGTAGTAAGCAGAAAATTTTTTTATTTTTTCACCAGTGAGAAAATTGTAGATAAAAGATTATATTTTATATTTCGTTTCAAGATCTTTCTGATAGCGACTCTTGTTTGCACATAATAGCGAGATGATTACGAAGTTAAAAGTAATTCGCTCGATAGCCATGGTGTCTTGCTCGCACTTGCTGTGACAATAAACTGTTATTATTGTCATACTCCATTATGAGCTACTCTTTATTTAGCTTATGTAAACAAACAAATCACAGTTTGAATTCTCTGGTACAATTAGGTCAATTTGTACACATCCAACATTGTGAGTCTAAAGGATAGCTGTAATGTGCAGTACCTCCTTACCGAGACGGTGAATTATTGTCAGAGACATTCGTCTCCTGTAAAACGACTTTAGACACCCATATACAGTTGTTGGCCTAGGAATATTTACAACTATAATGACAATAGCATTCAACGAAAACGATAATAAACTTAACAAGTTTCTGTTACTGTTTGTAATATATGTAAGCTTACATAACATTTATTATTAATATTTTATTTATAGTTCATTGCCTACACATTGCTTGCTTATTAATTACCCCTATTATCATTAAATTTCCTTTTGATGTTTCATTAATGTTGTTTAGATTTTTTTTGGCAACATTTCTTAGTTTTTGTGAATAAATTGTAGTATAAGCTTAATGAAAAAAATTAATGCAGGTAAAGTGGACACCTTGTTGAAGGTCACTGAAACTAGATTTTCTGATGATTTATTTATAAGATCTAGATGTTTGTTTCATTGTTAAAACTATAGGAAACAAAGTGAAATTACCTACCTCTAATTATAAAACAGGTAAACGCGTAATGAAAGAATATCAGTAGGTTTATCAAAACCCTCATTGGAGGTGGGATAGTATTGAGGAAGAAGATGTATATAAGTATTGAGCGCTCAGGAGACGTCAGAAAGAGCAATTGTAGTACCCACCATTTGGATAATTTGGAAAATCCAAATGAAGTTTGTGCACTCCCAGCATGCTTAGTAATTGATTTGCGATAAATTATATGCCGTAATGCAATAACAGGGGTTATTACAATGAAAAACGTTCTTGTAAGCGAACAATCGATACACTGTAGCCTATCTATTAACAGGTACGGGTACGGAAGCCAACAATATTTACTTCCTCCAAAGTCATTACAGCAGTTCATACGATACCCTATAACACAATTACCCACTGTACAACATTGTTTATAAAAATGTCATTATTTATATTGTTGTTGTTACCGGGGTTTCATCCCCAATAATGTTTCCATTAGGGTTCTCAATTACGCGCTGCTGCTCTCTTTTTTCCACGAGGAAGTGCACCCTGTCATGAATACATATTGTTTTACTGATACACTGATGCAGTGAAAATCAAATTATACAACACCGACCATCCCCTATTGATATGAACCATCCCTTTCTTTCTCCTCCCCACTTGGCTTCTGAAAAAACTTTTTTTTCAGCTTTTTTCGTACAGTCGAAGGGTCACTGTAATGTTTTACATTAATCAGAACTGTACGTTTGTTCGGATACTCACTGAAAGCTTTATACAATACAGCCTCTTTGTGTCTGACTGATAATGGTATTATATGCCATTTGTTCTTACCTGAGCACCGTTTTGAATAACCCCTCGAAAATCTTCAAGAGTTGGAAAATTTCTATTCACTTATCAGACAAACAGACAAACAAACTACATATTATTTGACATAGTTAAACATTTAAATGTATAGGAACTACGTGGAAATAAATAATTATATATTTGCTTAGCTATTTATGGATTCTATAATTTCGGATTATCGAATCATTAGTGATAACTTTGTGACTTTAAGGTGAACTGTATTAATTAAAACAATAGAAGACGCCAAGATAGTAAATAAAATGATTTAATATATTTTTAAAATGAATGACAATTAACATTCAGTACTGAAAAAAGGTTAATAGACACTCGTCTGTTTCCTTTGTCTGCTATTTTGCACTGTTGTTTATCATTTTAAAAGTTACTTTTTTTATCAAAAAATGAAGGCAAAATTGAAATAACGTATCTGAAGAAAGTTTTCTGTCACGACACATAGGAAGTATACGAACGAAATGGAATGCCTCAGATATCTGTGATTATCCTCATAAACTGAGAGTGACAGTTGAGGGACATTATTAGAAGACCTAACAACTCATCGTGCAGGAATTTAAAATAACTTCTTTGATATCAGGCGCTGAGATCCGACTCCATTTGAGGTGTTCAGACGTTATGTTTGGTTTGTCCTAACGGTCTGAACAAGCGGCGATGCGCCCGAGAACAGCTAAGTCGTCCTTAAGGGCCAGATCATTCAACACTGATGCCTCCGGCGCGGCCTCTCCGAGGAGAAGGCCCCCACATAGAAGACTATGGGCGGTCGTCCCTGACCAGGCCACGTAGGTATGAGTGGATGGAAGATGGCAGTGTGTGCGGGTGCCGCGCGGAAGAAGAGGGCCAAAAAAGTCTGAAAACGAACTCTTCCACTGTTGACAGACAGAGACCCGTCCTAATTGCTTGGTTACAAACAAAACAGGGCGAGTTGGAAAGATGCGAACGGAACTGTTCTGGAACTCTTCCAGCTTACGTTTTGCACTGTTGGCAGAGAAGTGGTCACCACGCTTGGGGTCCGTATGTGAAGACTAATGTCAGTAGCAGAAGGTAAATGATCAGTTTTGTGCGCAAAGAGAGTGGGGGGACTCTTGCGCGAGATGAGGGGAAAGATGTTGGCTCAGTCGCGTGCAGATCGCCTCTTCCGATCCTCCGGACATCGGGGCGCTCCGATTGTTCATAGTCGGTTAAATATTATTATTGTTTCAGTAGACTGATATAGTATCATTATTTTTGTATAGGTAGTTTCGTTGCTTCTGCCTCAGGATAAAAGACTTCGTTTTCGTGGACTGTGACTGTCTAAACACTCCATATGAATAAAGAACTGAAATCCAGAAAAGTTAATCCTCTCAACAATCACACAGATACATACAGACCTAGGTATCAAGTCAGGCATCAGACGATTCAGTCTCCACTGAAGCTGTTCACTTCATACGATAAATGACAGGCGTACAAATTAATTTACACGGTAGCTACCACTAGTTTGCTTAAAACAGTGTTTCTACACTGTATGATTCACGTCTGATTTATTTTATACGAAACGTCTGTAGCGGCATTAACGAATACAACGATCGTTTTGCCAATTATGTTTGTCTGTAGTCAGGTTAGATGTAAGACATTTATCAGCTCATGTTTAAGACCCTATGTGTTGGTAGGCCTATACTAGATGTTGAACTCTGGTATAGACTGCGTTATTCGTCTGCTTCACCAATTCTGAGAATGTTTCCTTTAGGTGACATGTGTAATACAATTATAGAAGATGTACAACAGTCTCACGACTTGAAAAAATCCTCTGAAGGATGAATGAAGTTACGTGACACTACAGAAGACGAAATACGACGTCCAAACCAGACGACTCTGAATATTCTCAATATAAAAATGAACAAATTCTTTTATCAGAATAAAGAAATGTTGCAGTGGCCCAAAATACGTAGCAAGATACTGGACAACAGTGAACTCAGGTCAGCAAATAAACGTTTATCCAGTTTTGAAGACAGAACGTGCTGTGATTCTACAATTGAAGAAAAAGAAGAAGTAAGTAGAGAATTATAAGAAAACGTTATAGGTTAGTTTCCTATCGTTGTTTTGCCACATTTGTTTAATGTACAGGCGTCAACGACTTATCCTCTATTGACGAAGTCTTTCTGAATGCGTGTTAGGCCTAATGGTCTCTTGCAGGGGAAGATTGTACTACGTAATGGAAGTTTTTTAACCAGGCTGTGTAGATTTGTAGTTTTTTCTGTGAAGGACAAGTTTGTACCTACTCCACTAAGCTATCGCTGTAAATATAATTGTGAGTGTGTGGGTGCGTGTGTGTCTGTGTGTGAGACACAACAGCATCAAACGTTAACTGTTACTGTTGGTAACAGTTCATTTAAATGCTACATTTCACTAGATCTAGTTACCGACAGTTAAATGAACCGTAGGTCTACATTTGTATTCTGAGACATCAAGAAGCGATTGCGTGTTTTAGATTAGTCCTGCATTAATACTTACTTCCCCATTGAACACAAACACTTTGTTAACCTCAGCATCACGTCTAAGCGTCCTTAAGGTCTAGACTTTGTAGTTACAACATTTCCTTAACGATTATCTAAGTTATTGAGACCAGTCCACTTACATAGACCTTGGCACGCATTACTTCAGACGATTCAGGTATTGGCTAGTAGGCCTACTTCCAACAATTCAATTTTTTCATCCAAACTAACTTTTATTATATGTAATAATTTAAAGAACTTTTATCGCGGATAATGATAATAACAGATCTGCTCTCTTGACCATTACAGATGGCTGGTATGTCCTATCATAATAACCAACAATATATTAACACCTGTCTTACCGTTCATTGTAAAACAGGGTGTCTTACGCTATTATTTTTTATGTATATTGCTATAAACAAAATTACTTCCCTTTACAAGCCACTGGTGTAGCCTATATGAACAAAGTATCACTATGATAATAAAATAATTCTAGATCGGCGTGTCATTTATATAATTTTTTATAACAACCAGGTTATTCACAACGTGCTTTAAACTTACTTTCTAACCGATTACGTATTGCTACTTTACGGACTGACGATCTGATGACAGCCACTGAACAGCTGGTGCCCTCATGTCGACAACTATGTTGGTAATAATGAAAACTGTTTCAATAATCGTTTGGTAAAGTTTTTATACAACATTATAACATTAATATTATGTTTATGAAGACATTCTGCAATCCGGGTGGAGACATAATAACAGTAATTAACAGTTTTATAATAAAATATCTTTAAAGGCGCTGTGTATAACAGGTAGGCTATGTAAGTTAAAATGTAACATAAGAAAGATCGTAATATTGATGATGTTTTAATACTGCAATGTTTAGTGTGGACCGATGGCACTGTCAGCACAAGTAGTTTGGTTACCAAACTCCTGTCGACATATCAGCTATTTGACGAACTCTCATGATGTTTGTTCAGAATTGTCTTTAACGGATATTCAAGCTCTCCTTCAGTGTCATTCTAAATACAAAAATGTATTATGCAGACAAACCACCATCAAGCCAATTTAAGAATGAGAAAGGTGTAATAACGAAGACGTCATGTTAACTAAATTATTTTAGATAGTCTTAGGATATGCCACTATAGGCTACCGTTAAACATTTAAATCCTCTTAAAAGTAGCATTAATGAGACCTTTGTCTGCGTTTCGCCGAGTGCTTGGTTGTAATCATGAAGCAAATATACGTGAAGGACCTCAAAGTAGTTTTGACAGAGTTTGAATCATCATTGCACATGCTAAATCAGGAAGTTCTCGGATATAATTTTGTACTCGATTTTGAGCATTACGTGAAACACGAGGACGTAGGTCTCATACTTACAGCATAATACTTTCATGTAACACTTAGGCCAATCTGTAATAATAATACCACCAATCTGGCGTATCACTTAAGAGAGACACGTTGTCATTATTGAATCAATAACAATCGCTGAAGAGGCAGAGTGAGACTTACACAAGATGATTATTCATCTAGAGACAGACTTTTAATGAGATGGACTGATTAAATAACAATGAATCTCACATCGAACTGGATCCAGACCGCAAAAGATCGGTGAAGATGGAACGAATTAACAGAGCCGTAGACTATGTTCAGGATGTCACGTAGGTTCCAAAAGAAAGCGAAAGACTGTAACGACAAAAAACGTGTATCTAGGAACTAGGAAATATTTAGTATAAAATGTCTTTAATAAATTCTGCCTGTAGGGCGTACCCTTAAACACAAAAAATATCAATGAAGACTGTGAGGTTCATTTGTAACAGCTTAATTTAAATATACAGGAAAGCGTTAGCATTTATTGGTACATGTCCAAATGCGTATGAGGGATGCATACATCGAACTTATGGTGCTTGAGTTCAATCAGCAAAATCTTTAACCATCTCAGTGAAATTACTTGTTCAAGTAACTTTCTTCTATAATTTGATGGCGTCATCTAGGCTGATTCATATTGTATTACTAAAACAGCTTGAATATTAACATTCGGAAGCCTTTAATGTACTAATGTGTTCTTAAATGAGCATTGCTTCCCGCAACGGTCTGTACAAGAGTGGGTTTGCTCCGTGCACCAATCAAATTGCACCGTTAGTAACATGAGATTACTGTTTGGAGATTACTGTTTTGCCACAGTTACTATTCATCAACCGCAGCTTATCGCCTGCAGTGGAGTCGGCAGAAACATGCCAACAACGTGACTACACTGATGCGAGAAAAAAATTAATTATACGACAACAGCTGGTTTGACGACGGGAAGAACTGTAACAGTGAGGTCTTTGCAATAGCGCGAATTCGACGGATCGCTGCCTTTCGTGGTTTTCCACAATTGACCTTACAAAACAACGCTACACATATAGCGTACTGACTCACCTTCTAAACAGATTTTGCATACTACAGCGAAATAATTTTCTTTTTACGAGTCTTCTTATAAATAGTCAAAGTAGGCTAATAAAACTAAATGTTCCGTACGCACGTTATATAACTTACTACAAGGTCACACACGAGAAAGGATGTCTGCTCGGTTGCAGGGTCTCTAGCGTGTTGTCGTTTACAGCTGCTATTGTCAGCGTCTCTATTAATGAACAATACCCGACTTGGCAACTGCAACACTGCAGAGATTTGTAGCATGTGTTGGTAATGTATCCGAATGACTTCTTGTATCCGCAGACGACGTCAGTCGCACAGGTGTTAGTTGTATGTGACGTAACAGTTGCTGGAAAATTCCACGAAGTTGTCTGTTTTAAGAGCATAAAACAATGCCGGACTTTGGTGACGTAATATTGATGAGTTATTACAACAATGAACTTAATTTCTTTGCTGCACTCTGTTTATGTTTCTGACGCGCCCCCTGGTGCCCCACTCACAAACCTTGTTTCGTATGCATAATGAGATTACGTAGTAGTATCGGTTATGGAACTAGAACTGATCTGGTTTAAACGATCTCTTATTTCACAGAACATCATGAAGTTGGTTTTGCGTCTTCATTAAGCACACCAAAGGCTGTTAGGAGCTGTATTCTGTTTTAACAGGTAGGCCTATTGCTAAACTATTATTACTGAAAATGTTGAGTTTATAATAATCACTTCTCATATTCTGAAAAGCTACAAGTTATTTTTCTTGAAGAGAAAATATGCTGACTAAATTGTCGGTGCTAAAATTCGCGACATTTTTAGACAGCTAGTTTTTTCCAGAAAACATTTAAATTGAAAGCAGTATATTACACACATCATTTTATTTGAACGATTACTGGTAATATGAACCACTTTGAGTTGAAAAATCCCTGCTCTAACACATTCTTTGTATTTAGTTATTCTTACCGTCTCTTTGAAAATAGCCTAATCAGTTGAAACAGTTGTCAGAATTTAGCAATACATTTTGCGAAACTACCAAGCGTTTATGTTATTTAAATTTTTTTTTAAGAGAGTGTTTATAAGTCAACAACATTTTATAATGAACGAGCAGTTTTTCGTATTTAAATAAAAAATCTTATTGTTATTATTTTTTATAGGCAAAGAAGAGAGCCCGAGAGGAGGCAAAGAAGAGAGCCCGAGAGGAATCCATCCCCATATCCCAAAGATGTATAGAAGAAATAGGTGATGTGCGAAGATTGTGATTTTGTACTGAAATTCCGTCATTTAGTACTTTGAAGAGAACAATGCAAGCACATAGAAATGTCGCTCGAGGAAACTAAAACGAGCCGAAATAGTTCTTGACGACGACTGTTTGACAACGAATGACGGAAGCAGCTTTCTTTTAAATGACGACTCCCCAAAAGAAAGGCTTATACTATTTAATGGCAGAAAAAGCCTGAAGTACTACAACATATTTGCGTGGATGGAACGTTATAGAGTTGCAGGAAGCAGTTTGCACAAGTTTATGCAGACTTTGAAAGTAGGAATGAAGAAACAAACTTTTATCCTATGGCTTTTGCTCTTCTGTCGAACAAGAAAAAAGAAAGCCACGTCCGTATGTTTCGACTTATCCTTGAAGTCCCGCCCCTAAAAATGAACGTTGACTTCGAATCAGCGGTAACAATGGAGCATCACGAATTTTTTGGCAAATGTAATTGGTTGTTTTTTATATGGAATAGGTTTATGGAGGAGAGTATAGGAACTTGGTCTTAGCAGCGACTACCGAAAAAACCAGGAAATAGGATTACACATAAGTATATGCGCAGCCCTCGCCTTTCTGTAGAACATGTAGAATATGGATTTGACGAGATTCATTCTCAAGTTGTGGATAATGAGAAACTCTATGGGTTTTGTGATTATTTTGTTGATCAGTGGCTAGAAAATGAAGAAATCCTTTAATCGCTGTGGGCGTGCTACCAAAGACGGCACAACAACCAACACTGTTGAGGGATGTCATCATAAAATTAACAACATTCTTCTGAAACCCAATGTATGTGTATAGCCTACATGCATACAGTTAAAACTGTAACACATAAAAATTAAAAGATTAAAAGTATAAAAAAAAATACATAAGTGTAAAAAATAGAAGACACTAAAAGTTGATTTTGAACACGTCAAAATTATTGTCTGTCTTACTGTCATTTCGCCAGTCGAAAGCCTGCAGACAGTGTGATGGAAATCTTGCAAAAACGTAAAGTTGTTTCAATACAATGTATTTGATATGGTCTAAACGAAAAATATTCAGTGTCTCTGCTTGACCCACCCTCCCCGTCAGAGATGGTGTCCGCACTCTTCGCATGTCAAGTGTTTGTGAAATCGCAGTCTATCCTCCTTAGATATCAGAGTGTACCACTGTCCGCATTCTTCGCAACATTTCTGTTGTCCGCACTTTTCGCTGGTCTCACTCTTCGTATATCCCAAAATCAGTATCCCGGTAATCCATTCTGGGATATTGGGACAAGCCTTTACAAGAAGGACGCAGTAGTTTAACCACTCTCTGGATTCACACGTGCGAATGTTGTATGTAACTATCAGACAGACGACGCGCGTACGCGCCACCCCCCCCCCCCCACGCGCGCGCGAGCGCACACACACACACACACACACACGTTATAAAATCGATAATATCATCATCGTCGTCAAAATCATTGTCAAACAAAATCACAATTTTCCTGACATTTTATCAAGAGACAAAGAATTGGTTGGAAAACTGTTAGCAGATATTTTGTGTCCACCTACACGATCTGGCAGTTCTGCTTTGTATTCGCGAAATATTCCCATCGTGTCAGATACGCTCACAGCAGAATGAAATGATTTGTTTTGAGCGAGTGTTTTGTGTATTTTTCGTATTCCATTAGTACAAGGGGGTTAATTAGTAAGGGTTTTGTTTTTCCACTGCGTGTTTCGACTTCATACACGTATCTTTCGTTCATTGTTTGTTCATTTAGTTGTTGTTTTGTTAAATACATCTACGTAAAATATCCATTATACGGATTTTTTGTAACAATAGCTGCGCATATGAGTGCGTGTGTGTGTGTGTACACGCTGGCGTGTAGTGGTTTTACATACAAGTAATGGCGATAACAATGACGGTCACTTCATTAAAATGGGAAACCGAACAAGATGCATATTAATCTGAAAACCAGCCAATGCGAAGGAGCAAAAAGCCGAAGATTATGCTACATATACAGTGGAGGGAGGTGGGGAAACAATGCCAACATAGTTTTTATACCGCGTGAGAGAGAGAGAGAGAGAGAGAGAGAGAGAGAGAGCGAGACAGCGTAAGTAAGAGCGAAGTACGTAAGGTGGCCGAGGAGGGGGAATACGTTTCACAATTGATTAGGTCGTGTAAAAAGCTACATAATAGTGTATAATAACTGAGACCAGGTTCACGCAAGACGAGGGATTATCACAAGGGGGAGGCCACAATTACAGGGGGGAAATCATCATTGTCCGCTTGCCTGCAGGTGTGCACCTACCCTCTCCTTTCCACTCCTCTTATATATCTCTCCCTTCACTTTGTATAGTAACTCTGTGTCTGTTGCCAGTCTTGTCGTCGTCTGACAAGTAGTTCTCTATGTACAAACAAATCTATATGTGTACAGTATTCTCTGACATTACATATATTTATTGTCATGTATTAACCATCACCTCATACAAGTTACAGTCGTTAATGTAGTCCTACTTATATACAAACCAGTCGGCCGTGTTTTACAATATATTGAGGGCAAGAAAGCAATAATATACAGAACAGTAGGTGTTTGACTAAACCACAATATATGAATAGTTCAAAGACACTGGATTAATCAGTTTCAAGTTCAAGAAGTCAGAAACCTTTAGTTTTCTCCGTAATGTCGACATATTCTATTTTCGACTTTTCTCTTCGTTCCTCTCCTTCGCTTTCTTATCTTACACTTTTTTCAATTTCTTTCGTTTTGCTTCTTCATAATCTCTTTTACAATCTCCCCCCCTCCATGTGACTATGGGCAGACACAATAGTGTTCGGGTTAGCTCCGCAAAGTGTAGCCTATTTCAGAAACATTTAACAACGCTGACTTTCAGACTTCAATGCAAAAAATATATATATTTGATGTTTTCTTTAAATATATCCATTATTTCTCCTTAACCTTCTTCGTCTTCTTATGTTTATTCTCATCCTTCTCTTCCTGCTTATTCTCCTCTTTCTCACTCTCTTTCAGTATACGAGGTCGGTGTCCATATTATCAAAATATGGATTTAAGCCGACGTTGGCTTTCAAATAGTATTGTATTAATCAGCCAAAATAATTCTTTGTATTATAAACAAAACCATTTCATCTTTTGTTGCCTAAAATTGTTTAAAAACAGAATCGTCCTTTCGCGTAAAAAATCTTGCCGTTCTGTTTATATTTGATAAGTCGATAAGTAGAAGAGATAAATTATAAATCCCTAAATCCTGATGCACCGCGTCTTGTCACTTACGATTTCACTGGTTGCAATACCATCGACTCTTTCTTTGTGATGATCTGTTATTACAGCTCTATATCAGACGGGTTATCACATCTAGACTCATCCATATTATCACATAGAATACAAGCTTATCTCGACACACAGTCAACATTGGACAATTTAGCTGTGTTCATTAGTAAGAACCGTTAACAAAACGTTTTAGTGTTCGCAAATGTTTCGTTATTAGCGTTACCAGATATTGAGTGTAACAGTAACGTTGCTTTGATCCACAAGTTGAGTGTCCAGCGATGCCTGGAGCTTCTACAATAATGCTGTTTTATTATATGGGTGATTATACCATGGGGTTGATTGTTACAACTACGGTATAATAATGGGCAGTACCTATTAACTTTTTATAAATTATTATTATTATTTTTGTAATTAGATATACGGATATGTACGCGGTTTTGGTTTCTGTATAACGTGTATACCTTTTGAAGGTTTGAATGAACATTTATCAGAAGTGACGATTTCGAATACGTTATCCGCATTCAGTTTAGGTATAAGGAAAGAAGCAGGACAAAGTGGTATTTCTGAAAGGATTTTCTCAAGGGGGATCTATTGTAGAATGTATGTATTCACTACTAGTTTGATGAAGGTAACGGGTCCTATTTTTCATAAAATGATTCTAAGGAACGGAAACCAACGGACAGAATTAGAACCTTCTTAACTGAAAAGTAATTTAAGTTGCAAATAATGCAGCCGTCCATTTGCTGTTCAGATATTATTAAAACGATATTTTAGTTAACGATTTACAACCGTCTGTGTATTCACAGCTAACAGATAACCTGCTTCTAAGTACGTACGTTGTTCAACAGTTCGCCTTATAAAGACGAGCCGGCAGATGCCAACAGCTACAGAAAATCTCAAAATTTCACGTGAAGTCCAAAAACAGACATTACGTTGAATTCTTGGAATGTTGCAAGGGGGAGGGGAAAAATAATCAATGTCGGAAAATATTTTCAGCGCAGAAAATTACGAAGGAAAACCAGATCATTAATAAAATAAACCGTTCTTCTGGATTTTCTTCATTATAAAAATCTCTCATACATTTATCGTAAATTTCAAAAATATGTTCGCGAGTAATACTTCGATTTACTAATAAAGATTCGCTAGAAATTAAAACGCATCAGACGTTTACTCTCCACTAGCTACAGCTCTCTCCACACACACACACACACACACACACACACACACACACACACACACACACACACACACACACACACACACACACACACACACACACACACACACACACACACACACACACACACACACACACACACACACACACACACACACACACACACACACACACACACACACACACACACACACACACACACACACACATCACTGATCACTGATCACTGATCACTGATCACTTCATTTATTATGCATGTGCAGGCATTATTAAATAAGTTGTCAGGCATGAGAATTTGTTATTTAAAATACCTATAATTGACTCATTATGCTTTTAAAGGCAAAGCAATATGTCAACGGGAAATGTTCATGTCTAGTGATAATTGGTACATAAATCGTTATTCTATCACCTCTCTCTTACACTCTCTCTTTCTTTCTCTCTCTCTATGCCTCTATCTCTCACTCAGTGTATATTTATGACCTTTCGTCCTTCTCGTACATCTTTTTCTATTCACTTTAAACGTCAGTAACTTCCATAGTTCCATGTTATCTTGTCACTTCCTTAACTTCCATCTCTGCCGGCACGGCACGCCCTACTTAGATTCACTGTTTTCACGTAGTGACTCTTTTATTTCCGGTAAATATCAATTTATGTAGGCTAGTAAGACTACTCATTGTTGTTTAAGCAATCATATATAATTTAAATAGAATTTAATCCTAAACACTCTTTCTGTTTACCTTACCTCATTTCAAATAATGTGTCATTAACCAATTTTTCAAGCTTCACATGATACTTTATTTTTTTAACCTTTGTTAAGTAAAGTATATAAAACATACAGTTTTCAAATTTCTTTTTTTGTGATAATCTTTTTTCTCTAATAATTCATGTATTTGCTATATTACCTCTGTTTGTCTGGTAATTATTAATCTTCTGTTATTACATACCGATTTCTTTACTTTCTTGTAGGCTACCTAAGATTCTAGCTCTGTCTTTGGACGTTCCTCTAACTCCTCAGTCGCCTTCACTTTAATTTCCAAAACTCGTTGGCCTTTTAACTCAATCCCTCTTTCCTCTTCATTTATTTCCCAAAGTGAAATTCCTCCTAATTCATTTAGGCTTCTTTATCCTGTTATTCCAATTAGTGCTACTTCTCCCTCTTTTCTTCTTTCATCTGCTTCTCTGTTTGCTCTCTTTCACTTAATCCCTCTCTCTCACCTTACCATTCGGTTCCTCTTTTTCATTTAAACTCTGATATGTTAAACTTCTGATACAATTATCTTCATTCTGTATTCTATCCCTCCCTGCTCATGAAAATGTTCTCTTTTGAGAACGTGCCTAACAAACGCAAAAAGTCTCTAATCCAGAACGGCAGAGATCAGAGCATCAAAACGTGAGTATGACCGTTAATGTTTAATTTAAGTGATAACTACTGTTTAACTTCAGCAACGTGTTACGGACGTGTGTACAGGCAAGTCACCGTGTAATTGAATGCAATGTTGAAAGCCGGGCTTGAGTGGTTCCGGCGCGGGAACGGAAATTTGTGACGGAGACGCCCAAACACACACGCTTTCATATTGAAATATCAAGTTTTGTTATCTAATGTTTTTATCAAACAGGGGAGAGGGAGAAACGTAAAAAAGCAGTGACGAAATCATTGGAAAAGTGCTTCTGTCAGAAAAGAGGACGTTTCGAGTCACGCTCGTGTAGCCCCGCCTGCATTCAACTGTCGTCGTTTATATAGTGTCTCACAACGTCGTTTATTTAGGCTACTGCACAATGCAACAAGTAACAACTAAACTGTCAGCTGCTTTACATGTTTAAAGTGACAAACATGAGTTTATTGCTTAAAAATTTTCTGCAATATGCCATGTAGGCCTAGCAGTAGTCGTGTGTTAAATGACTCGATCTTTATCTAATCTATCGTTTGCCAATAAGGCCTTTTGGAGCGTACATAAATATACGTCTAACAAAATAAAAAGCCAGTGAATTTATTGAATATAATCATTTTTAATTATCATCCATATCTCTATTATGACGATCATCATCATCCGATGAAAATTTCTTTCTGTTTTTCACGAAAGTGTATGAATTTATGTGATTTCCAATTTCGTTTGGATCCCTGTTAGTCATTATCATCATCACCACTCCAAGGATTAGGCCCTAGACTTGCTCCGGAACCTATCCCCTCTTCGGTCTACCGACATCTCTCTTCCCAGTAGGGTGATAACCCAAGGCAGCCACGGGTAGACGGGTATCAGACTGTGGTTCAAGTATTCACCCACCATCCCCTTCTGTGGTCTTTAATTTTCTGGTGCAACGGTAGAATGTTTAATTCGCGTCTAATATCTTCGGTCCTTTTCCGACCCAGGAGAGAACAACCTTGCGTCCCTATTAGAAATTTCATTTCAGCTGCCTGAATCCTCTGTACGTCCCGTTCACCAAGACTCCATGTCTCACTAGCATACAGAGTTTGGTATAATTTTATTCGGGTAGATCTCTGCTAATATAACAAGAAATTAATAGTCACACTTTATCTATTCAATAGAGATTCTTATACAATAATTAAAATGTCGACTGAAGATAATTAAGTACTAGAGACTAAAATGGTATGTGCTTACATTAATTTTTAATAACATTTTTCTGGTAAGTAGGCCTATATATTTTCTAATACTTTTAGAAAAGACTAAGGAAATGAATATAAAATTACAATCACACACAAAAAATTATGGGAAAAGGCAAATGCAGCAGAAATGTTTATAACGTGGTTTAAGTAAACATGGAGTAACACGAAAAAACATGAATCCTATTATTAAGCACGCAACATCCTGTAAAGACGTAGTCCATTACACAAAGGAACATATTTGTCTCTAGGTATTGTAACGTGACGGTTCCCTTATAATAAATATTAAAACTCATTCATGTTGAAGAATAGACATATGCCAAATTGCATAACCTAACCAAGTTACTAAAGCCAGTTGAAGTACAAAATAATAGTAAAGTACTAAGTTTCTTTTTGTCTGTTCTAAGAATTTCTGTCTGTTCCGATCTGACGATGAGCTGTGAAGCTTGAAAGCGCTAATCGGATAATTTTTATATAGTGGTGTGCAACAGTGATTATCCTGCTTGTAAGTTTGTTTTGTAAGTTATGTCTTAATATGTTTGGTTAAGATTATAAAACTGATATATAATAATCAAAGAAAGTATACATGTCAGATCAAAACATTGTGACACTTATTTCAATTAAATACTTTATATAATATTGTATTAAAAATAGGTAAGAGCCATATCACATTAGGTATAACTGATTAATCTTATATTGTGAAGGGAAAATGTGTTAATTCAGAATCAGTTATATGAAACAATAATTGTGTATCAGTAGGTATAAAAATGTAACTACAAATTATTACTTGACTATGTATTTGTGTCTACATATTCTAAAAGAACATAATGACAATTAAAGTGGAAAGAAGACTAATACAAAAATGTGTTAATTAAATTTTGTAATATGTGTATTACAGTTGTTAATAAATTTAATTTAATTGAGTATTGAGTTGTAATTAAGATATAACTAGCCCAAGTTTGGGATGCCATGTGCAAATATCTTTTATAGTTGTTAATTATTTATGCCCCGCGTAAATTATGGGAGCCGTGTGTAAATATGTGAATAATTGCACGTGTTAATAAATAATAAATGTAATAAAAGTAATAAAGTGTAATCACCTTTTATGTTGCTCGAACCCTTCGTTGGGATGTCATAGATAACTATGGATATTTAATATATATCAATGCAAACTTGATATTAATGCAATCTCAGGCAAATAAGTTTTAATTTGTTTTATTGCGAATAGATTGATTAATTAGTCTCACTCTATGGGCGTCATATGCAACTATGCCCGTTAATGCTTATATCACATTGGATTAAATGTGTACGTGTAATAAGTGTGATGAGTACCGTTAATTAATATTCAGATAACATTGACTTTACTATGAGTATTACTGCGTCGTTATCACTAATTTATTCCACACTTTGGGTGTCATTTGTATCTACGTGTAATTACGTGGGTAATTGGTATTAACTAGTGTGATTATAAATGATTCGACTCGTACACCAAATTCTGCATTACGAACAATAATTTAGTCAGACCTTCTGCAATGGTCATCAATTTCTGAAATTAATTATAACATTACTTCACAATAACATATGATACATTACAATACTAATTCGTTCATTACTTCTCTGATGATTCATCTCGTTATGATAACTTGATTATAAGTAGTTAAATCATAACTTCTTTACATATTACAAAATTTCTTTCATTAATGGATTCATATTTCATATTTTGCCTTTCGCAATATATGATTCAGCTTTACTCTAAATGAATTTAAATATGGATTCTAACTAGATCAGAGGTGTGTTCTTTGTGAGGAACAGGACAGTGGCTACTAAACATAAGTGATACATAAATGTTTTACTTGAGGTAAGTATCCGCAACTACGCCGTGTGTCTACGATGATTTCCTCTCTCCCTCGCTCCTCAGGATGGCTGATGACTTGGTGGACACTCTCATCGTCGTCTGAGATTTACACTATTCACTATCGCTGAGATTTGCACTCTGGCGTCAACATTCTTTTAGTTCGCACTCGTTTAGAAGTTATATATGTAAAATAAGTCAGTTAGTACGATCATTGGGATTTTATTTATTCATTTCACGACTTATTCGCGTGTGATAGTAACTTCACAACTTTGTTCACAAGCACTGAGTGTTCGTACTTTATTTAGTCGGCACAATTATTTCACTTTCGAACCTTTTCATTACGATATTTGAAATAGTTAATCGACGTAAATAGTACGTTAATTCATCACACAATCGCGATATTTAGTTCATATTTCCGAATTATCTTTCACGATTACGCACAATATCTCTACTTAATTCACACCGTCGGAGTTTTTGAGCGTTATTTCACACAACTCGTTATTATACAAACTTTGAATTTGAACTAAGTCCCTTTTAAGTTCTACGTCATTACATACAATACGATATTGCGATTCACCATCAACATTTTACTCCGCACTTTACGACTCGTCAGTATATTGAGATAATACAAAGTCTGATTGAGATTAACCCAAAATTGCTATAGAGAAAACTCCATAACTAAGATTCTTATCGTCACTAAGACTTAGAATAAAACTTCCGATTTTGTACTGGCGAAATAAACAAACTCCCGACGAATATAATACTTAGACGAAATGTATAAGGCAAAGTTATACTATGGTAAAAACGTATATATCAGCTCCAACAACTAACTCTAAAAACCAACTAACTCTCCTGCTCGTCGTCAACACGTATTTTTATATCTCGAGTCCTTCCACTATTCCTGCATCCAGTTCACTTCTTCCCACCATCTACGTCCTTATTGGTTTTCGTCTTCATTTCCACGAAGACTCCTCCCTGAGTCTCTAGCTAGGCTCCTGGCTTCGTCCTTATTCGCTCTTGACCCTTGTCTCCTTGGTAACGTTTTCTAAAGAACCGCCTTTGCTAAACTCTCGTTCGTGGTAGGCTCATCTGGATCCATTCTCTTAGATCTTACTGTTTCGCTCCTCCCTTGCTGTTAGACGACAGATCGAATTTCACGCCTGTCCATCATCCAATTGTTCTTGTACTTCCATTCAGCTCGTTCCTACTAATTGCTGTCCAGTTACCCATGTGTCTTTTAGTTTAGGTGTAACCAATTGCTGTATTGTCTCCTGACGTCTTTCGTTTCGTTCACACGCTGGCGGAGGTCGCTTTCTCGGTAAGGCACATCTGTTCTGCAGCTCTCCTGCACAGTCTGTACTCTGGCTGGTAAACAAGTTCCCCGCTGTTTCACCATGCGTGGTCCTTTGTTCATGTAACGTCCGTATGAGTTTTGCCATTGTGGACTCTTTACATCTGTGTGTCGTCGCTAAGCTCCCACACGTGGCTTGACAATACTCGCGTCGGCATCATATCCGTATTCTTGGTAATTGGCTCGGTAAGACGTATTCCTTTGTTTTTCTGTTAGTGCAGCGCGTTCCCATGCCGTACTCTTACGCCGAACATCTGCTAGCCTATAACCGAGGCATTGTCTTCTCTAGCTGTGCCCACCCCGTCGCTAATGCGTCGCACGTATCGTTATCCGAACGGCGGCTGGTTGACTCCTACGTATATCATTTCTGACAGCTGACACCTGCTACTGTTCCTTCTACGCAATAAAAAAAAATTCTTCTACAAAATTGCTTTACAATTTTGGTACATAAAACTTGTGTGATTATTAGTAAGAATCCGGAACTAACTATTGTATTATATAGTTTGTCAGGATGACAGTCATTAAGTTTGAGGAATAACCAAGATAGTTAATTAAATCATGTTATATAATATTTTTGTTAGTAGTCGTACAAATCCTGAACCAACTATTGGATGACAAAGTATGTCAGGATGATTATTATGTTAGATAAATAAGGAAATTGTTTAGTTAAATGTTATTCTATAAAACTTTTAGGTAAGTTTTAAAATAACTGTATTAAGGTAGAGAGTCGATCCATAGTATGATTATATTTTATAAATAAGCAATGTGTATTAAGAAATTAATGATGTTAAAGTGTACATAAGACAATATTATGTTCGTACCATAGTCAATAGGTTTTATAAGACAATGATGTTAACATTTGTCATGACCAGTAATAATATCAATTTATTTAACTATTAATATTATATTTAAAGTAAATAGAAATTGTTTTATAGCATTAAGGGTACAGAAGGGGTACTTTTAAGCATAAAACATAAATTTAGGTCAAAAATCAAAAATATAACATATAAAGATACTGAACAAAAACCTATCTTGTGAGGTATCAAAATGATCAGTGAAAAAAGAGGATTTCATTGATGACAATATCATTAACATTGTATCTAGCATGAGATGGGAGTTTTGAAATTAGTATTTGGAGGTATATTTGAACTAGAAAAACCGACGCCGTCAAATGACAATCCCTAAGGCTTCGAGCAATCGGAATTTTGCAAATTCTGCATCGAGAAGCCAGAAAAATTGACACACGAGAGTTAGTTGACTGTTGAATCTCGAAGAGTTCGAAGAGAACGAAGTATTACTGAACGAGATCCCTGTAATACTTGTGGACGGTAAATTATTAGTAAGTCTCGAACGCAAGACAGGTTAGGTTACTAATATCCAATAGTGATTTTTAATTCAGTGAATAATCAACCAAGTGAACTGTGAATAGTGACGTATAAATATTAAATTGTGAAAATATCATACCAGAAATAAAAAAGTGTATAAAAAACGGTGAGATTAATCCAAATTAATATTTCAACATAACCCAACTGTGACACTGAATATACACTATTTAATTATTTGAACAAACCAAGAGGCACTCGCGAAAACTGTTTCGTTCCTTAGTTGTAAGCAATTATTTATTATATATAATATATCGAAAAGAATTGTGATGTTTTGTACTTCACTGAGGACATTTTCGAAAAACTTATTGTAGTCAAAAGAACACACGTTTAAATATTTAAGTGGAATTAACCTAAATGTAATAAAATTATTCCCTCAGATTTTTCAATAATGCTCAGAGGGTTGGCACCTCTGAGCAATTAATTGATTAGCTAGGGCAACTAATGTTCAGAAAGTATTTATTTGTTTTGTATTAAAGGAAATGTTTAAGAAATCAATAAAAGAATATTGAAGTATACTGTATAAGAGCTGGTGTAATTATTTAGAGTAATTAGCAAATTATCGAAAATACGAGTGCTTACGCTGACGAAAATTGAGGCGAAATCTGGTCTGGCTTTGGGTATCAAGGTGAGCTTCGATAATATTTCGATTTTAAATTATTATTAATTTCAATCAATTTTTGAATCAGTTATATATTCAAGAAGCAAATACCTAACTAATTATTTGTATATTGAATATAAAATACGTTATATATGTATGTTGTATTATGTATGGGTATGTATTATGTATGTTGTCTCTACACCAGTTACATCAATTAAAAATCATTGCATTCAAAACTTAGCGCTCCAACGAGAGGTGTTAATAAGAACACAGTTAATAAGAACAAATCAAAATTAAAATAAAATAATTAAAAATAAATTAAGAAACACTCAGATTTTTATTTACATATTTGGCGCCTAGAAAGCGAGGCTTGTCAACCATTAAAAAATAAATAATTTTTTTAGAAATCTATTCATTTAATTACATATTTTGGCACTCCAAACGTGAGGTCTAGACAAATATAAAAATAACCACACAGATTAATGAACATAACAGTATTTATGTATAATTACATATGTATAAGCGTATGCAACTCAAAAGTAATTGTATATTATTTTTAAATTAATAATTGAAATAGAGTGAATTTAATGAGTGTGTGTGTGTGTGTGTGTGTGTGCATTGCGACAGGAGTTTCATCTAGTGTATGTAAAAAAAAGGGGCCCCACTTATTATGGACCAAAACATAGTTTTCCTTTATGAAAGTATGAATGATTAAGAACTTATTGTTCTGAGCGAAGAGACAGAACATGCGAAACAAGTAAAACAATAGGCTTATCACAAATACGTTCAGATGAGAGCTAGTGAAGACCTGGATATTGATAATAACCGGAAACGGAGTGATGTGAAATGCACTATCCGGGAAGCGCTTGACAAGTGATAGAGTAGATTTATTGAATATAGAAACAAGAAAGGGAGACAGTACGTCTGAATTTGATTGCAAATTACAAATGGATTGAACATTACAAGTAACTATGGTATGGTGCTAACTTTTCCCAGGAAGGGGTAGAAGGCATAAGACTGGACATAGGAGTAGATTCAATAAAACTAGACAGGTGTAAATTTGAGGAACTAGACAGAGCACTTTTATCCACGAAGAATCGGAAAGAAGGTGGTTTGGGTAGGATGAACTCAGAACTGCTAAAATACTCTAGTGCATTATTTAAGTTTAAACTGTTACATTTGCTGCAACTCATTTGCTGGATGAGATGCATGATCTTGCATGAATGGAGAGTAGTCAAAATTACTTTTACTTTTAAGAAAGGCGATAGAAATGTGCCATCAAATTATAGAGGTTTTAGCTTGATAAATATAACTTACAAGTTATATGAGAAAATTATTAATACAAGACTTCGTTCTATCTCTGATATTTTACGTCTTGACGAACAGGCAGGATTTTGTAAAGGCATTGATAACGTATTCTTTTTGAATACAATGCTGTTTGCGGATGATCAACAATAATCCAAAACAATGAATGTGGTCTCCGGTGTTCGATTTTTCAGTTACAATAAGTCTGCACGAATTTCAACGAGAAAACTGTGTGCAGAAGAACAAAAACGTTTATGGTCAAATACACCGTGCGAATAACAATATAGAGCTGGTGTCACATTTCCCGCTACCTTGGTTTTGACACCATTTATGATGTGTGTGTGTCGTAGAACATTTTTTGAAAGATTAAAGGTCAGTAGCAGCAGCTGCATTAGTGTCATCATCATTACCATCACCAACAGCAGTGTTAAGTTGCAGTCCGTGCTGAACGTGTACCTCGTGACTTTTTCTTCAGTTCACAGCACTTCTCTAAGCCATCCTTGCATCTTATTCATCTTGCAAAGGTGTGTTACCGTAACTTCTGTACGTGTCTTGTCTTGCCCATTTAATTGTTTTCTTTCTCTCATTATTATTTTCAGCACTGTCGTTTACATTTTGTCTGTTACAATGACGTTATCGATTTTGTCACCTATAGATCACTACAGAAATCAGAAAATAATTAAATACTTTTTTTTTAACTCAACGGCCGGGTTGTCGTTATTGGTAAAACTGCTAATCTTCCGAAAGCCGACAAGTCATTTTCAAATTCTGACATTTTCTTCCCTGACGAATTAATTCTAAGAGTAACTTTTACAGTTTCTAAGTTCAACTTATTCATCTTCTGTATCTCAAATATTAATGCATTTTTACTATACGACACTATACAATATGCAAATCTTTAATATGAACGATAGGCATATACTCCATCTACTAATTCATATCAAACCCGTTTGAACACAAAATGTTGAGTACAGTAGGTCTATAGTAGGCCTACACAGTTCACTTACAGTAGTATAATTTCCTAATCGTCCAAAATAAAATAGTTATGTAGACCTACTTGGGTGTGTACGTGTATATGTTAATTATTAAAAATATTAAAAAAATTGTGCTGTTTACATACATTTAAATATAAATAGTAAATAATAAAACATAATAATAATATATAATATATTATTACGGTACATATATAATAATAATATATATATCATTAAATAATATATATATAAATATAATTAAATAATATACTGCATATATGGATATGCCTACAAATATAATTGTATATAGTCCTACACGCTTCTGGCAATTGAATGCATGTGTAGAAGAGCGCGTTATAAATATAACCACAGTGTTTGTTACATGGTACAATAATATTGAGAACAAAGAAGGTGTTATTTGTAATTTACAATGAGCGAACAGTATGCAGTTAAGAATATGATACCCTCATTTATTCCTTCTATGAAACAGAGTTATGTTACTTTATATTATAGTTCTTGAAGAGTAGAGGTAAGCCTTTCTTTTCGTCAAACTGACCTTTATGGATTGAAAAGTGACAACTGTATGTGAAACAGAAATAGTTAAAAACAATACGAAAACACAGATGAAAGTACAAATATTAAAAAGAGTTGCACATCCGAGTAAGAAAGAAGGAATAATGATCCGTTAAGAGAAATCATTCTGCAACTGTAACTTGGGTGATGGCGTCACTGGTTAATGAAACGTGGCCAAGTCATTTGTTTGTATACAGATGTCCTATACGCCTCCTACGTTACCTCTGCAAGCTCGTTTAGTTTTAGGAGGAAAAAGTTGTAGTAATGAAAGGAATACGAAACAGAAATATGTTGACTCAATTTCCTGTACAAACCTGTTTTGCAGTCCTACGAACAGATTTTTATTTAGAACCGTGAACCGTTCATTTTTTATTTTATTTTGTATTGACAGCGTTTAGGAAGAAACCTTCATTTTATTCTTTGCTTAGATTACAATAAAATTTAATCGAATTTCAGCCTTTACTTAATTTTTGTGTGTGGTGTGTTTTTCAATTCTCATTCTCTTTTTACCCCGGATTCATCACCATCATCTTGTGGACCATCATTATCATCTTCATTTCCTCCTTATTCTTCGTACGTAATCCCTTGTCCACTTAGCGCAATGCAAGTCTATAATCCTGACTACAAAAATATTTTCTTCCTTCGAAAGGTCAAATGACCTTTATCATGTAATTCTATTTTCATCGGTTCTCTTTCTCACTCATTTACCATCATATTTTCTAGCAGATCAGTTATAATATTTGCAAATTTTCCTACTTTTTGTTTCTCAAGTACTTAGCATTCTTAACGTATTCTTCCTTCTAACGGCATTTTATCGATCCAGTGGGTTATTGGTATTCTTCTATAGATTCATCTACTTGTCGAAGTTACTGTACTAGTAAGATGCTGAATTTTCAAAGGATATCAGTTTTTCATTCTTTGTTTTCCTTTACGCACGTTACTTCCGCTTTCCCAAAGTTCGATAATTATTATTTCCAATTAGCTGTCTTTATAATCAGACGTCTTCAAGTTGAATTGAATATTGCAATACGCAAATTTGCCTTTGCTTTGTTGTAAGTAGCATACATGTTAGGCGCTCTAGTTTGGTGCCAAGTTCATTCACTGTGTTTTTGTTCTGGATCACCTCGTACTGTGTCTGTCTTGGTTACATTTATCGTTCCGTTAATTCAACAAACTCCGCACCGCACAACTACTGGCCTTATCTTTATCCAGTATTCATATCTATTCTACTTCACTACGTCATTCTTTTAGAGACCTTTGAATCTCACAAACTTAAAGATTAAGACGTAATATCGAGACAAAATACATTTTGTCAGAGAAATGTCTTTAGTTATCTTTTAATCAACAGTTATACGGTACTGTATATTACCTACTTACGCAATTCATTGAAAATTATGACATTACAATTACGCCTATGTTGGTTTAGCGTAGTCTTCAAAATTAAGGATTATCATCAACTATTACCACATTAGGTGAATATTCTTTTGCTACTTATTCTCTTAGGTTATGTAGTCTATGTCACCCCAACGTATCGTCTTTCGTGAATCACTAAACTTTGTTGCTTGAAAACCAGAGTCACATACGAATTTTATCTTTTTTTTACAATTTATCTTCAATCTTTTCCTGTCGTTCTTACACCAGGTATGAAGCTTGAGAAAATACTTCATAAAGTGAAGTATGATGTTTCCTCCTCCCATTTCAAGTTAAAATAAGGGGACAATAGGGACAGAGAAAGGTATAACTCTAAGAAAACGACTCCTAAACTTTGTGGCTTCCTATAAAAATTTACTGAGTAGCTACATTAGGCCTTCCCTGAAAATTATAGGTCACCGTATAGGCCTACATTGTTAAACTTCAAGCTATAGGCTATATGCTAGCTGCACTTTACATATTAAAAAAAAATTCACTCTAATCATTTTTATGTAGGTACAGTATTTCCAGTTTAATATTTCAGCTCCAAAAGTTTCACCGCACTCTGCTATAATCTTATGCCACCCTGTTCGCGAATGACGGTGTAGCTACTTGTAATAGTAAGGGCACTCACATAAATTGAAGCCCCAGTGTTAACGCTGAACGATCAGCAAACACACAATTTATCAACATAGGCATACAACCTGCAAACACACACACACACGCGCGCGCGCGCGCGCGCGCGCGTTTGAATCTGTCTCAAACACTGACAGAGGTTCACGACAGGAGAAAGAACTTACATTCGGTCACACAGTGAAAATAAAAAGTAAAAGCTTTGGTATAATTTCAACTATACCTGTCTATGTTGGTACATAAGAACAAAGCTAAATACAATAAAACTTGGCTTAAATACAATATATCCATGCTCTTGTAAATAAACACACTTAATGGCATGGCTCTTACTGTTTTCTGTTTTGTTTTTGCCTGTGTATGGCATGCGCGCTCGCGCATTTGCAGACTCAGTTACACAAAACAGTCTGAAGTTTAAATCGGAGAGAGTCAGGAGCGAAAGTGGAGGAAGAGAGAGAGAGAGAGAGAGAGAGAGAGAGAGAGAGAGAGAGAGAGAGAGAGAGAGAGAGAGAGAATTTATGGCAATGTTTTGCATATATTTATAAACATTGTTTTCCTTTTCTAGTTGTTTGGTATTTTACTGAAACTATATTTTAATATGTTAAATAAATTGTCCTGTCTTGTGTTTGTTTTGGTTCGCGCATAAATAAGTACTTAATATACTTATTATTATTTATTTGTAAGCGTGTATTTATGAATGTAGTTAAACTTTATCTTTTTAGCTGCTTTACAGTCAAAAAATAGTCGACAGCATAAATTACTTCATTCAGATAGCCTATAAGATACTGTAGGCTATAATATAAGTTACAAGTAACGTGCGTTAAAATTTTTATTAAGTATAATTTCTTTTCAGGAAGACAATATCTTCTATTTTGTATTTTTCACTTTTTTATTTTAATAAGTAAGTAAATATTGTAAGCTACATTTACTGAATATATTAATAAACAAATAAAATTAAAAATACATTTTCAGTATTTGATTATTTATTATGTTTCTGGCTTTAGAAGTGCTTTACTATGTGTCAACCCGTTTTGTTTATCCAAGAAAACATTTTTGAGAATGAAGAGATTTATTTTATGTCACACGTTCTGTATATCCCACTCTTATTATGTTCTTATCATAAAAAATTTTACACTTATATGTCATTGTATTAATGCTGCGTAATAAATGATTAATAATTGGAATACATTTAATTAATATTTACATCAATAATAACTGAACAAAGTAATTTGTTACCTTATCAGCTTAACAGCTAAGGAGATGATGTTGATGGTAACGAACCGTCAGCTGCGAATGGAGTGATACAGTTAAGTATAACTGTAACAAACAATGATGATGCGATGCCAAATTTTGCCAGTGGAATATTGACCTTTGGAAAGATAACATTATACAGGTAACGATCTATCATTATGTTTAAAAAGGCAATTTATAATCAGTCTTGATTTTCCAGCAAAGAAATAAGTGTATTGTTTGTTATTTTTAAATATATTCTTGGAGTCAACTTACATTTTTTTACTAACAAGGTGATGGTAGCAATGGGTTGAATTTTTATTTCCTTTGTTGTTTGGTTCTCCATACCTCTGTTAGTTGAAGTTTTCTATTTTCTTCGTTGGATAGTTAGGGTATACGACTTCAGGGTCCACGAGGAAGAGGCATAAACGAATGGATGCCTGCACTAGCAAAATATGACGAGATGATCATTTTAACAAAACTTTTTGTAAACTATTTTTCAGATTTTGTTATCAATTTAAAATTTCTTCTCAAGATTTCTGGTCCTCCTTTTTGCACCAAAGAATTGAATGATTTGTTTGCTCTAAGCTTACTTGGTTTTCAATCTCATATGTTTTAATTCAACGTACTAGGCTGAATCTTATTTTTACATTCTTTAGCGTCTACGTTAACTATCAACAGTTGTGTCGAGTATGAACATAGTATAAATAACTCACGTTCTCACTAATTTAGTGGTTCCATGCTGGTTTGTTACTTTTTGTTCTTCTAACAAAATAGCCTTAGATTATCTTTAGCTTTCTTATGCAGTACTACAAGATACTTATGACTTTAATGCTCTTAATTGCAACTACCTACGTAGAGTGAGATCATTCCCTTCTCATACAATGCTTTCTGTTTCTTACGAAATAATCGTTAAACACAACTCTTGAAACAGGTTTAAAGTTTTAGCTATTTAGGCTAATCTGCAACTAATATATATGGAACTTATATAGCAACTTATATAGCAAACATCAACTATCAACTGATTTTTGGTTAGTGTCTAATTGGGAAAAATATCTAAGGTGCCAACACATCGTAGACGGTTATACGGTTAAAAGCTTACTCCTTGTAAGAATATCAATAACAAAAAGAGGTTCTGTGAAATAACCATGAAACACAATAGGCTATATGAATATTATTTTTTGTATGTTTGGGATTAGCCTGTTGCAAAGGGTCTTAGCTCTTTTTGGGATTTTTGTTTGTTTGTATGTTTGTTTGGGATTTTTTGGGACTTTTATTTGGAATTAGCCTGTTTGTATGTTTGGGACTACATGTATCGACAAAGTTTTAACAGAACGAAATACTCAATAGCGAATTTGTTTATTACAGCGTGGCCTTAAAGAATGATTCTGGAACCCTTCCTTCTGATGAGTACATTGGATGTTGATAATATGATTAAAAATATTATGCCAAGTAGTAAACATTGATACTAAACCTTCGAATGTCCGACTCGTTTTACGTAGAAATGTGTATGTTTAAGTCAAAATAATAGATTATTAATTTATCTAACGGTAAAAACCGTTGATTGCTACAAAATAACATTCGACTCAGGATTTAATGAACTAGTGGCTGTAAAAAAATTAATTTTGAAACGCCTTTAAGCCAAAAGATCACCTAAAAAGGCTATGGTCCCATTAACGCTTTAGCATCCCCCTCATTTCGGGGGTATCGCAGCTTACAGGTCCCGGCCACTTTACTGTAGAATCCACGTTTAATGACAAAGCATGTGGCCAGCAGTTCCTAAATTATTTGGAAATGTGACGATATTCTTTAAACATACATATTCAGCTATTCTTACAATTTAAGCAACTGAATTAAATTTAAGTAAGTACTGATGTAATGACGGAAATGATAAATGTAACACTTTAAACAGTTACATCATTAAGTTGGCGACAACTTAAATTTGTATTTCACTGAATGCAAATAAATATAGCAGAAAGTGTTTTCGGAAGCTGCACTACTTAAAGAACACTTAACTTGAAAGTTTTTCACTATTAACAAGAGTAAGGCATACTTTATTAGATGCTCATTTACAACATTGGCCCTTAACTAATCTAAATGTGTCATAATGTCATAATAAGTACAATTAAAATAAATAAAACAAAATTTGAATAGTATTAAGTATAAGCTGAGTTAGTTTATAGCTTCTATGATGTCACTTCCAGTTAATTACAGTAAGTATAGAGCTGCAGAGTAATAGTGTTTCAATACCCATATTTCCATAATATTAATAGCCCCCCCATATTGATATTAATGATTCCAATACCCATAGATGTAACGTAAGACACCGTTAACTGTTACATATGTAGTACCTATGTAGAACGTACGTGTAACTAGTCCGTTGACAGGGCTATGTACTCTTAAATCCATTTCTCTACAGACAAATTTCAAACAATACGAAGTGAAACAGAAAAAATCGTGACTTATGGCACATTTTACAACTATAAATTATTAAAAAACTTATACAATGAATTATCAATCAATATAAATAAACAGTTTAGAGTTTCTATGATGTAGGCCCTACATTTGATTTCTTATTTACCTTTCAAGAATTTGTAGACTTTATATGAACCTAAAGTCGAGGTTTTTCTTTAAATGATCAAGGTATTATTACACTATAATTAATGTGGCATTACCAATGTAACTAACTGCATATACCTCAGCCAATAGTTATCACGAATAACAGACCACAGGAAGGGTGCTAAAGGACTCTCCTTCAAGCGACATTACTATACTAGTGAATCACAAATTAGCGAAGCTGGTTAAGTAGCTAACTATAAACTGAAACAGAACATCGACGTCAACAAACTATGTATTGCTTAATTAGCTGTATTTTACTATAGAGATGTATTCTGATTCATGAAAATTCCGTCAGAGAATTATTAATACTAATAAGAGTGATTTCCAATCTAATAAATAATAATTGTAAACAGTAAATCTGTAACAGGAATTTACAAAACGTCAACTAATAATATATCTAGGACTGCCTAAATGTACACTTTTATCTGCGGATCACGTGAAATAAATGGCTTTGCTAAAAAATTTAAAACTATTTGTCAGAAAAGCAGTTGCTCCAACCTTGTTGTCATGTATTTATTGCTAGAGAAGTCGAGATTTACTGTGTTTGGCCAATCACTAGTAAAACTGCTGATAGTTACGTGATATCAAAATATTTTAAACTAAACTAAAAAACTAACTTAACACATGCAATATGTGTTTAGGATATAGAAATTCGTAACCACTATTACCACTATTTTGCGTGCGTGGCGTGTATTTATGTAAGAGTTTTCCTATTGGGAGAAAATTTACTGCTAATAAGGCGTATGCCTTGGGTTGGTATAAATAAAAATATAATAAAGGTTGTGCAAAGTTATTGGACATTTAATCAAAATTGCGTAAGTACTCACCGATATTAATATTATCCATACGAAAGTGCGTGTTGTGTGTGATCACTTATGTGTACATGTGCAACTCTGATGGAGAGAAGGTATTCACGACAATAGGTTGTCTTGGTTAAATAGTTAACGTTATAAAAATGTTTGAAACGTGGTTTTATCAAGAATAAATAATTTGTTGATACAGACTGAAAGACAACACCATACCTGTAAATACTTATTTTCATGGTAAACATTTATTAACAGCCACTTACTTCTTTGGTAAAAACTTCACTGGCAATTACTGTGTATTTGCTAGTTTGTATTTATTTATTATATATATATATATATATATATATATATATATATATATATATACATATATTTGTATACAACTGAGCAGGAAACTTAACACCGCACTCTCTCTAATAGAAACTGTTGGTTTGTCTTTTTGAACTAATATTAATAACAACTTCGTAACTGACTTTCTACATTTTTAAATAAATGGCTATATACTACAATTTTAACTTGATATGAACAATGTTTTCCAAAATTAATTATATTTAGTGAGCGATACAAATAGTCAGAGCGCCTGGTTGTCTCGGATATATGATACACAAATGTTCTTTATCTCGGGAACCATCTTACGATAAAAATGGTTTAAAATTTGTTACAAAGGGCTAAGTTCGCTCTAAAACCTCTTCCCTTCACTCTTATAAAACTAAAGTGAGTGAAATGATTCACAGAACGTTTCCCGTAAATTTAAAATATCATGCTGTATGAATTAATTTTTGCCAGTAATCTCCAGCCACTTTTCATCATAATAATTGCTTCCTTAATTTTGAAGCTAGATATATATTTAGCCTTTACCAGCGTTTCATAATAGTTGGGACAAAAGTAACGGTGTACGTTCTTCGAGATACTGTTTTTTTTCAGCGTGGCTATCAGCGCGTTTTCTCCCATTTGAAATGGACAGTACTTTCTAATGGTCTCAACTAACAGTTTGAATAGGTTTAGACGCGTAGGAAATTTACCATGACGCTCTCTATACGAAAATAATAAAAGGTATCAGCAAAACAGTAATTTAATTAAGCTATAAATAGATGAAAAAATAATAAGATAAATATTAAAAATAAGAACTTATAAATAGAACTAACTAGCAATGAAATATGACAGAGGATGTGAAAGTCATATGACTAACAGTGAGGGTCAAAAAACAGCAAGATGCACCTGTTTCACAAATGGGATAATGTGAAATGAACCTAAAAAGAACGTATCCTACTACATAAAAATAACATGTGAAGTATTCTACAAAGAAAAGTATCTTACAAAATGAAGCATAAGAATAACAATAAGAATAACCTTTGCTGCTACTTTCAAAATAACAAAAAATATGCTCAATGCAATTAGGTTTTATTTATTTATTTTTTTTTGCAGCATGAACAAAATAAATTCTCTATCTCAAGGCAAGCACCACAGAAATTCAAAATAAAAGAAAATTATATTTACAAAGTAATTAAACACACTTCTTTTCTTGTCATTAAAATAAAATGTTTTTCACAATTTTTATGTCTAAATAATTTAAATGATTAGTTACTGTATGGTCTCCAGATCACTGTATATGATTAAATAAATACTTACCTTAATTTTATCCACTAAGTGATCTTCTTTTACTAAATTACAACATGTTTCAGGGCTTATATCCCCATCTTCAGGTAAAAACAAAATCTACCCTATTGTTAGGGTTTCGTTAAAAAGTTCACGAAGACACAAACACATAACACACTTAAATAAATTAACACAGCGCGTTCCGACTTAAATAAATTCGGTTGTAGCGCGTTCCGATGCAAACTCGATGTTCTGTGTTAATTTATTTAAGTGTGTTATGTGTTTGTGTCTTCGTGAACTTTTTAACGAAACCCTAACAATAGGGTAGATTTTGTTTTTACCTGAAGATGGGGATATAAGCCCTGAAACATGTTGTAATTTAGTAAAAGAAGATCACTTAGTGGATAAAATTAAGGTAAGTATTTATTTAATTTAAATGAATTATTATAGTTCTTACTTGTATACTTTGTTATTATTATTATAAACTTGCTTCACTTATTATTACTTCCTTCTTCGTGATGGTTTTCTCTATTATTATGAGGCCTATTATTATTATTATTATTATTACTATTACTATTACTATTACTATTACTATTACTATTATTATTATTATTATTATTATTATTATTATTATTATTATTATTATTACTATTACTATTACTATTATTATTGTTATTACTATTACTATCTTTATTTCTTTCTATTTCATGGTTCAGGAAATAATGAATTTTACAGTTCTTACTTGTATACTTGGTTTTCTTTTTATAAATTTCACTTATTAATTTATTTATTTCCAATATTATATTATCTTGTTTTAAAACTATTATTTCTTTCTTTGTGATGTTTTCTATTTCATTGTTCTGGAAGGAATTCATTTTTTAGTTCTTTACCAATTATTGAATTGTTGAGACTAAGCTTTCTTCTTACTTGGCTTGGGTTTACATTATAATATTTCACAAATTTTAATTTGTTTGCTTATACAGCTTTTTTACATTTACAAACTAATATAAATACATTTCTTCCTCAGCATTATTTTGGCGTTTTACAATTACAATTACAAGTGGCGTATAAAATTTATTATAATACCTAGTTTTACATAAAGTTTGTGATCAAATGATTAGGCCTATGTTATTTTAATTCTATCTTGTACCAATTACTTTAACAAACCATAATTACAAAATAAACCATAATTTACAGAGTTTGAAGTTTACAATTTTGCACACATAGTTTGAAGCTATTAATCTACAGTTTTTATATACATTCGTTACTCTTAAACATTGCCAATGCTATTAATTAAAATAATTTACTAAATTTGTAACTACATTCAAGTTTGGTACCATTCAAAATTCAATATGGTTGACAGTCTTATTGCTTTCTTAAAAATAGACGTTAATAGTTTTTACAAATCTACTTATTTTGTAAGGGCTTATGCACTGTTGAAGTTACAGCAGTAAAATATATACATTTTAGCCACCTATCAGATGCAAATGCAAGATAATGTCTGTAGAAGACTGGATACATAGACCTAATGGAAGACAAAAATGTGTCACGGACTGCGAAAGAAACAACATTTAAAAGACCGTCAGAGAAGACACCAAAAATAAGCCGGGGAAGAGATAGAGACACGGTTTGAAAAATTACACTAGCAGAATGCCTATTTATAAGAAAGAAAAGAAAGACAAAGCTCATTGTATCCGTCGTTCTTCACAGTCACCTAAAAATTTCACTGTATGCGACACTGTTCGAAAGCAACCCTAGAGTCTATATCTAATCATGAGACCGAAAGTGTGATAATACATTCACTGCGAAAACCAAATAAAAATGATCCGTCTATGATCAACGTTTATGTAGTGATCGGCAGTTGGCATTTTACAGCCATCGTAAAACATCATTATGTGGTTACACTTTGTATCGCGCTCGCATTTCACAGCCGAACATATCGTAGCTACCGAGAGATCGTAATCGCAGAATTTAATGTTGTTTGAAATTAAACAATACGCCGGTTGTCAGCCGCGAACTGTTTAGTGTTTGTGGCGCGTGCGAGCTCACTTACACACGCGCGCGCGCGAGCAGACACACAGCATGTACGTAAGTATATTTACGAGCCGTTATTGTCTAACAAAGTATTACGACTCGGCAAAGTGTACTGGAGACACGTGTTACAAAAGCTCGGCGCTAGGATTTAACGTACTCGCTCGGTTATAAACTTGAGAACGAGAATGAGAACGTGCAACTTGATGATTATCCGAGCGTGGCATTTCACTGTTGCACTGCATTTATGTTACACACCGCTCGACCAGTTATACTTTCACACTTCCACATTTATTGCTATCTGCAGTATATTACCACGCGAATGTACATGTAAAGAAAAGGAAATGTACAACGTACATGTGAAGAAAAGGACATGTATAAAAGTAACATCCGAAGGACAAGGAAGTAAGTATTAGATGAATGCAGACTTAAAGAGATGAAAGACGGATGGATACACATCATAATAGGAGTCATAATACACTCAGATGAAACAGGACGTAAGAACAAGGAATAGAGTAACAAAGACATTATAGTCTACTGTAATTAAATAACACCTTAGTAAGAAAAAAAAGTGAACCGAGAAAGAAAGTAAAAGAGCATACACATAAAACATTATATAACAGTTTACACATAGCAAAGTTCTTAGCGATTCTGGATAACCAAAAAGTCACTATGTTTTTTGTTCTTCAGAACAAAATCAGAATCACTTCCCTCGAACGAATTATTCGTTCGATTTTTTGTCATAAAACTACATTAGTTTAATCTGACTATCAGAGAATTAAGTCTATCCGAGATGTGCCAGACATTCGCTCATGCTGCAATGACTAGACTGAGAGATGCGCTTAACAGAATAGAACTTTCATTTTATGCAGTTCCGTCAACTCTTATCCAGGTAGAGCTGGTATATTTATGAGAGTCCTTTCACGTCCTACCAATTTATTATAACTAATCATATTGGGAAATGATAGAATATAAAAATAAGTGATTGATATTTTCGATGTCCGTACGTTTGTAAAACACGGTTATTACCCGATGTTCCCAACCAGCAGTTATAAGATAACAGACTGCTTCGGAAATCGTAGAGTTACATTTTTTTGAAGGTGTTGATTATTATTTATATTCATCTCAGTGCATAAATCCATCTCGATGCATCCATCTCATCTGGTTTACAAATTTCGCTAGTGTATGTCTCACGAACTACTAATAAAAAAAAACACTTCACTTAACACTGTGGGTTAACGTGTTGAATAAGGAATATAGGAAATGGAAAACATACAGGTCCAGAGACAGAGGAAGCATACTGGCTAGGAAAATGCTTCCTTTCCCATAGAATATATGAGAAACCAAAATCTCACATGGGAAGGGTTAGCTAGATTCATGAACAGCGTTTGTCCTTCAGTGATCAGTATAATGAAGAAATATTGTTCTGTGTTATTTAAAGATGAGGAAAAAGCAATTAAAGCACTTTTGAAATATCTAAAATGTCTAGACAGTTTGTTTCGACGTTAAGTGTACGGGAGAATTTTTAAATTTTACTGCATAATTTTGCTTTAACCTACACAGTTATTTTAAAACTTTTGTTAACTGGTATAATGTTGGTGAGTGAGTCGGGACAACCGAAATATTAATGACTCCATTTTGGTCTTATAAATAACCTACCCTTAACTGTTAATATTTCTCCAGAAAATATTTTATCCAGAACATCTCGGTGAGGTATATTGTGAAAGAGGCATTCGATCATGTTAATCATATACGTAGGCCTACGGATGACTAATTTCTCTGTACAGGTTCTGTCTGAGATTACTTTAGCAGATATCTTACAGATTTAGATAGGGCGGTTAGAAGAGTACAGTACAATAAACGGGTCTCATATTCCCCCACACACAGGATTCATTTATCTTATTATACATACATATATTATATTCAACACATTTATGTAGTCTTAAACAAGCTTCGCCACCCTATGTAAAACGCGATTGAGGAGTATTTATATTAGATTTTTATGTACAAGATAAATTGGTTTTATAACAGACAATATATTAAGTTAAAAGTATTTTGCCTTCTCTTTTCTCTGTGTCTTCCCAGTTACGAACAGCGGCATTTCGAACTAGTTTCACTTTCTGTCACTCAGGTAGATAAGACACGTAATTAATTTTTGATATGTGGAGTACGTCCCACTTCCGAACACACGGACAATGATGTATATACATCGTTGCACACACACGAATGTGATTATATGTTTATACCTGAAGTTGCCGAAGTTACGGTTTTTAAAGTAAACATGATGGAAATAGTAAAATTTATATTTTTCCCTGAACAAGTACACAAACCAATTTACAACCTGATGTCGCCTACCATAACAGCTGAAGTCAAGCAGCTATACTGCCTTGTCAGTTCCCAATTGTTTTGTTTTTATTATTTTGAAATTCGTATTTAATTAACTTTTTACTGATTATTCTTATGTTTTCGATTATTTTTGTTATGTTTTGATTATGTTTATGTTTTTATATTTTATATTTCATTCATACATTTCTTTTACTAAAATACTAAATACGTTTACCAAGTTATAATTTTTACCACGCACGCACACGAACACACACACAAACACACACACAAAGCCACCTGTCTATCTGCCTGTCTGCCTCTGCCTGCCTGCCTGTCTGTCTGTCTGTCTGTCTGTCTCTGTCTCTCTCTCTCTCTCTCTCTCTCTCTCTCTCTCTCTCTCTCTCTCTCTCTCTCTCTCTCTCCACCCAAAAATTTTTTAATTTTTTATTGCATTTTTATTATTTTTGTTCTATTATATTTTTAAATTTTTACATTTTTACTACATAGTCTATACTCGTGTACTCGTGTGCGCGTGCGTACCCCCTCTTCGTCTGTCTGTCTCCCCTCTCTCTTTTAATTTAAAAGTAAGCTTATTTATTCTTCAAGTTAGTCAAGTTATTTGTTAATCAAATTTTAGTACGTAAAACATGGTCTTGAGAAACTTTCCAGCATCAGAATCTTCTTCGTATCTTTTAGTTTATCCAACTCAGTACTTTTTTGCCCATTTCATATATTCCAAATTTTACTCCATCGTTACAATGTTCTGATTAGATTTCTCAGCCTCAGATTTTAAACATCTGATAAGGTTTTTTATTCTTGGTTATTGTCTTCCAACGTGACTATTTAATTTACTATGACATGCTTCTACTGCATTATTCATTCTATGAGGTCGACAGTAGCATAACTCCCGTGGCGCTACGGATTGTCTAGCCACTGTTCGACGAAAGAATTAATAAAGTTTCTCTTCTTGACCATGGTGGATATACTACCAGCCATCTTCTTGCCGAAGGAAAGCAAATGTAGCACACATTCGGACGTTCAGTTTAACGTCTTCAACTTCTTTGTATAATACTGTCATAAGATATCAGATATCCTGTACGTCCCTCCAGAGACATTGTGTGAAATGAAAATAATACCTATGCGCGTTAATTAAAGCAAATACTTCCTTTAAAGCTGACATAGCGGATGACTCAGAATCTACATGTAGCCCTACAGTCTCAGGGTCCGCTCAGGTACTTCTCATTAGAGTAGTTGAAGCATACGTAAATAAGTTTTTTTTTTCTTATCAGGAAGAAGAGATACAAGTGGCGCAATGTTTGTTCTTTTTTTGTGGTTCTTAAGTCATCGTAAAGGGTGTATATTAGTGCAAAGTGACTACTGCAGTTTTTGAAAGTTCCATTTATGAAAAATACCTTGTAATCTTTCAAGCTCTTTTCCATTGTCTCAACCAAACATCAGCAGCTTATCTTGTACACCGCCTTCGCCCAGAAGGAAATTACCCTGGTCGGACATTTCGAGGAGTTCCTCTTGAAGAACAACATCGTCGGAACACGTCAGTTCTTCTTACACTTCCTGTGTTCGGTTTCTATCTCGGTATAACGGTGACTTCAGATTACAGAATTGGAGGTGTTCGTGTGACGAATTCACAGCATCTGTTTAGTAAAGGTCGTGGTTCTTCCTAAAAAACCTGAGGTATAGTCTTGTTGTGGTCGTCGCGGGATCGTTTCTTCGCTCGGAACACTGCCTTCTGTACATCCAGGGTCGCATCGTCCGGAGTACACTAGTGGTCATCACTGTCACCACTATATTGTTCTGGGAAACTAATCTACCGCTTTTTCTTCTGTTTTAAACACAGCCACGTTACTGAACCTCTTTGAACCTCCTTTTTATGTACGAATAGCCACTGTATAAAACACAAGGTTTACCTTTCGTCGTTTCAGTAAACTCCACACTGAAAATGAAAACAGATAGAAACGCGGAATAAATCAACAACAGTTGGAATGTGTAAATTCTAACGTCTGCTCGTAAGAAGAGAATAGCAATCCGCGGCTAGCGGTTATATGAAGAGCCCCCTTATCAGGGGCGACAGTTAAAGAAAAGCATTTTCAGTGGTTTTCAGCTAAGAGTGAAGTCTAGTGAGTATAATATACGTTGTCAACAACTCGTAAATAATAATATAATAAAAATACAAATAATAAAAAAAATAATTAAAAAATAACTTTACTTTTTAAGTAACACAGGGAGAGAGAGAGAGAGAGAGAGAGAGAGAGAGAGAGAGAGAGAGAGAGAGAGAGAGAGAGAGAGAGAGACACAGACAGACAGACAGACAGACAGAGACACAGTGAGTGAGTGTGAGAGAAAGAGACGGGGGCTATGCGATGTGCCACTTATCAGTTGTTTAGACACTTTGACTGTTGCGAAGAGCAGACAGACAAATTAAGAAAAAACGAACACTTTATTTTACATTTAACAGAAAATGAGAAGAGTACTGTAGGCACCCACATCACGTGTCCTGACGGTGACTTATCAAATTCACGGCAATTCTAACAAATTCAGAAATCTAGGTTTAATAGTTTTTTTTAAGTGGTTCCTAATATCATTAAATTTAGCATGAGTAAGAATGTCCTTATAGTCACAAATTGAATAAAAAGTTAGTTAAGCCTTTTTATAAAACAAAACTGGCTTAAAGTTTCGGGCTACTGGTATTCGTTTACGGTGATCGCAGTGGGACTTTACATATTGTAAAATAACCCTGTTGATAAGGGTGATCGCATGTGGGACGTATTTTACGGAGTTCACAACTGGTACTGATTACAAGTGGAAAGACTCACTTTTCTTCATTCTCTTTATCATTTTGGCTTTACAACGAGGTGTTGCTTCTTTTCCTTATACGTTTTCATACGTTTTTTGACTTTAAGGCATGTTAGTCTTTCCGATTTCATATCATAACCATGATATGACTACTTTACCGTGGCTTTCCTTCTAACAGCTTATTAGCTTGGTAACATCTAAGTTATTCGATTGTATGTATTGGGAATGCACTGTTTAATTAACAGACTCATGCCTAATAACAATTAACACGTTTTGTGTTTAAAACAGTTACTTCGGTCAGTAGTTATTGACTTTACTAATGTTTACTGTATTTGGCTCATAATTTAGTTAAGTATAATTTAGTTAGATCGTATTTCTTCTAACACTGTTTTGCTCTGTTAAAGCCCTATTTACAGAAATTTCAGACACGCGTCTTAATAACTTACTTTTGTCTACCTATATTTGTCGTTGTATTAAGGGGTTAAAATTGCCAGCTTTATTAGGCTACTATTCCTCGTTCAGAAAACAAATTCATGGGATTCAAACAAAAGTGGTTAACCTAATTAAAACCATAACTAATGGAATTAAAATATGAGTGATATTGCTCAGTCTTACAAAGGTCTTGGTATTTGTTCCAATACTTATAATGTTGTATAGATCATAATGTATTCAGCCTGTATTAAAAGACAAACTCTGTGACTCTCTCAAACAAAATCCAAAACAGACACTAGACTACAGACAAACTCGTGCAGACATCCTGTGTTGCAATATTCGCATAGCTTACTTCCAACAATTCCATTATCCGGTCGCAATAACTGCGTACATGATTCCTCACTAAGACAGCCAGTGCGTCTAAATGGGTGGAGGGTAGTTATAATAATACGCGGGGGGCGCGCGCGGGGATGGAAGAGGCCGTAAAACACAGAAGCGACCCCTGGTGATTGACAGCCGGCTCGGTACACTGGACACGTATATTAAATAGCAGCAACCCTCATCTTATTACAACTGCTGGGAGCGACCCCCCCCCACACGCACACACCGCCATCATCATGTCGTTACATTCGCTTGCGATTTATGACGCGAAGGCGTCCGTCCAATAAACACATGCCGGCGTGTTTGATTTTAATTGTTATTGACAGCATCAAAAATAATGATAATGATAATGACTGACAATGGCGACAGTGATTATGATGGTAGTGACAATGATGCGCTGTATAAAATAAACTACAAATAATTATGCAGAGTAAAATTATACGGTCTGATTTAAATGATGGGTACTTCCTAAAGGGATGAAGATGATGGTCGAAGGATAGTTGTCCTTTTGACTTTACGTTGTTATCGAGGTGTTACTTTTTTGACAACGCGTTTGCACGCGTGTGTGTGTGTGTGTGTACTAATAAAAATCTTAAAAATAATCAGAACAGATAATTTCGTAATGTACATTATAACTGTAAACGTGAACTGTGAGTCTGTTATTCGTAAGCAGCACGTGGTTTGTGTGGCTCGGTAGTGCAAACATTTTAGCCACAAATCTCTGCAACAGTAATTGACGACGAAGATTTAATGACGTCATTCCTGCTTCACAATATAAGCTTAATGCTGGGGTAGTGCGCAATGCCCTTGTGGTATAGCGCACCAAAAACATTCTGTACAGGATTTAGCTAACTCAATCGCGACCGCCTGGCTGATGAGTAGGCCTACACAGCGAATCCATAATCCATTTTGGATAGCACTAGTGACGTTTACAGGCGCAACAAAACTTCTCTATCGCCTCCCCAGATCATATGGGAGATGCATTTAGTGGCACTTAGCGAGGATTTCCACCTCGCAGCCAGATCTTCAATGTGGGCGTTTCACGTCAAGTGTCTGTCAAAAGTAAGCCCAAAAATTTTATTTTGGGTTTACAGAAGGTCGTGTTTGTTGCCGAGGAAGATAAGCCCATGCTGTTAGCATTTTCAACTAACATATTTACAGCGCCTTGCATTTTATGTTTGATCACTGCGGTTGCTTTAGCCGAGTAGAACAGCGCAAGATCGTCTACGTAAAAGCACTTCCCAACTGACGTTTCCTTACCTCAAATATCCCGTTGATGTCTATATTAAAAAGCGTACCGCTCAGCGGAGATCCTTGCGTACTGAATTTTCCACCTTGTGTGAGGACGATAGTGACTGGCCGATCCGAACCCGGAAAGTCTTGTACCTGAGAAAGCTTAGGGCATGTTACCTCTAGGCCGCCAATCATGTAGCTGTTTCACGATGTCGTATCTCCACGTTTTATCTAATTGTTTATCCAAATCGAAGAATACTGCAACATTGAGTTTTCCTTCGATGAAACTGCATTGAACTGCCTTCTCCATATACACCAAATGATCAGTAGTAGAATGATGCTTCCGGTACCCATACTGATGTGCCTTCAGTAGGTCCTGTTTTTCGGTACACCAGGTGAGCCGGTTGTTAACCATCCTCTATAACGTTTTTCCTAAACAGCACGTCAACGGTACTGAACGATAGTTATCTGATTTAGAGGAAATTTTCCGGCGTTCGTGAAAGTGGACGCTAGCCTCATTCCTTCTTTAAGGTATACGTCCATATGGCGTTTTAAAGTGGCAACATCCGGCTGTTGACGTATAATGCTGTTAAGAATATCGTTCGTCCCGCTGCAGTGTCGCCGCAGCGCGGATAGCGGGTGTAAGTCCCTCATCGTGAAAGGCACGTTGCATGTTCTATACACTTCAATTTCTTTTCTTGCGATGAAATCCAGAGGATAATTTTCTGTACTACTGACCGGCATATCGCGCAGCCAAGGTATCAGCAATTTCACTGGGTTGTATATCATGCTCTACGCATGCATCAGGCTGAAACACTGATGATACTTCTTTGATACTTCTGTTTTTCGGGTTGACCGTGCTATGGTCGAGACAAGGTTTTTCCCAGCTTGAGCATTTAGCAGCGTGTAACTGGCTACGAGAGACGCCTCGAAGTCGTTTAAATGCGATGGTATTGTTTTCAGTCGACGCTCGTTTGTATCAGTTTAGGGCTCGTCGCTTTTGCATTGCATTGCATTATTGATGCAGGGTGTCTTTGCACCCGGGTCATGATTGCAGCATCTGGGTCGAGTCCAATGGCTGCCAGGTGATAAACATAATGCTGGTACTGTAGACAGGTGCCTAAAACTGGAATGGACAACCGCCAACACGATTATTCGCTAGATGGCAGGGGAAGAAGACTTTACTGTATGTCACTGCTGCTGGAAGTGATGTCTCAAGCCCAGCTAGCAGACGCCTTGAGGCGTCGGTCGCTCTCCGCGAGGTAGAGAGCCTCCGTGCTAGTGAAAAGGGTAACAGCAGCAAGCAGAGTGGTCGGTGTGCGAGTAGGGAAGGAAGGACAGCTTTAGATGGTTAACTCAGGGGCTCAGGGATAGAAGTTGAAGATTTATTAACGATGTCTTTATGGCGGGTCTTCAAGGATCACCCGAGGACATTTGACCTGAATCGGTGGAGGAGGTTGCTTGGTGCTCATGATCCTTAGGTAAGGGAAGGATGAGGTCGCAGCTGCAGCAAAAAGAGTTACAGCTAACGAGCGGACAAAAGCTGACAAGGTAGGAACTCGAAGACCTACTCAAATTATATCATTTCTGACAAACCAAGGAAATTCCGAGAAGGAACGAAGGGTTTTCAATTGGAATCTTTCCAGTCTACACCTGTTGGTGGTTGATAGGAATGACCACCAAGCGGGAGCCGCATAGGTCAGTACAGACCTGAGGAACAAAAGATAAATGGTGACTTTCGTGCACAGCGCCAGCGCCAGGGGGCTGCGACACGAGAGAGAAGGGAATAGTTTGGCTCGGACGCTGCGACCCTTGTCAAGGGTTTCAGTCACGTGGGTGTTGAAGCATAGGCGACGGTCAATCCAACGCTCAGATACTTCACCGTCTCCTTCCAGGCGATGGGCCTCTCTTCTAGGAAGAGGGGCTGGCATCGGGAAATGGACTTATGCGTGAAACAGATCGCCTCGGATTTCTCCGTGTTGGTCGTCATCCGCCATTTCCTTAGCCAGTCCGGAAGGAAGTCCAACTGACGCTATAGCTTTGTACTCGAAATCGTAGGGACAGGGAGCTGCTATGATACATAGCGTCATAGCATCAAGAGGGACAACGTGGCTCCGGGCAAAACAGGGAGGTCGTTCGTGTACACAAGGTACAAAACGGAGCCGAGTGCAGAACCCTGCGGGACGTCGGCGAACTGTAGAACTGGACCCATCGACGCTTACCCTGAAGATACGTTCGCTGAGATACGACCGGATGAAGAACACTATGGACAGAGGAATAGGATAATGGGTCCATAAAGAGAAGTCGTTAGTGCCAGTTTATCGAAGGTCTCGCTCACATCCAAGAGGCCATAGATGCTTTCCTTTTGGCGGCGTCAAACAAATGCATAATAACGCATGTCTGAAGTGTAGTCGAATGCTCTCTGCGGAACCTGAACTGTTCGCTGCGGATGAAATCATCAAACAGTGGCGAGATAGGGGCGAGCAGCAAACGCTCGAACGTCTTAGAGATGACTGGAAAAAGAGAAATAGGGTGATAGATTTCAGGAAGAATTCGCGGTTTACGGGCTTAGGAATCATTACGATATTGGCTGTTAGTACTTTCAACAGGCGGGGAAAGTACTGTAGCCGTAGACAGGAGTTAAACAGCTTAAGAACTAAGTCAATGCCTGAGAGGCCGGGAGATGTTGAAGTTGCCTGAGGCCGGGGCAGCGGCTCCGATCCGATCAGGACCAGGGGCGCGACGGCAGTTAAGTCGGCAGATAGACGAAACGAGTTCGTCCCTGTTGACCGGGGGGATGTCCAGAAAGGAAGTCACGAACCTCTACAGGGTCCGAGACGCCTTGGTGAATGGTAAATTGCGCCTCCATGCAGTCGGCGGAATCCTCAGCCTTGCCTGCTGCCGAAGACACAACCCCGTTCAGAGTTCGAGCGGGTTGCGAGTTCTCTTCTCGTAGGTTAGTGTACTCACCGATCTCCAAACGGAGGTGTGGTCGACTTCAAGGTGGCTTCCACCACCACCGCACAACCTTCAATGACGAAGTGTCTAGAGGGGAAGTGGCCTATGGGATATCCGCCTGTGGACTAGTACAGCTGTGCTCCCCGAGGAGGGACAGCGAGGCAGTAGGGGACGATCTTGACAACAATAACAGATGTACATTGGAAGGAAAAACGAGTGGTAGTGAGCCAGATGAGTCTCGAAAAGAAGTATGACGTCAGCGTCGTACTCCGTTGCGAAAGTCATCAGTTCAGATCGTCGGGGAAGTGCCCCATGGGCATTCATCTTCAGGCTATTAACCATTCAAAAGGAGTTATGAGAAGAGGGTAGCAAGGGACTGAAAAACCAAGGCAATCACCGTGGTCATATCACGAGCAGATCTGTTACTGGCGACAAGGTTTTCCGCCCAGGCAGCCGGGGCCCGGGAAGAGTACCGAGATTCCGGAGGAAATGCCTGACTGGCCTCGTCCGGGGTCGCTGAAGACGCAGGGCTAACGGACTGAATAGCGGTCTGCTCGAGTGATTGTTGTGGAGGAAGACAGAGCTCGGGGATTGCCCGTTGAGGTTTTACAGGCAACGCCTGGGAAGTTTGTCGGCCAGAGGGCTTCTGGCGGCGACGAGTGCGCGGTTTTTTGGTCGGTTGAGCGGAATGTTGGGTAGGAATGACGGCTACAGGCAAGTAGGAAAGGCCGGGAGCTCCGGCAGGCGCCGGGACTGGGACCGTCAGCACTATGCGGGACAGTGGGTCCGGGAGCATCCGGAGTTGCTGCCGGGGCCTTTGAAGATCTACCGGTGAGAGGTGGGAATACCTCACTTCGGTTAGGGATAGGACCTTCTACACTTCTTGGCTGCGCGCCAGGGCGAGCAAGAAGTCGTTGTATTTTCATGGCAGCGATGAAAACGGGACATCGTCGGTAGTTATCTCGGTGGTCTCCTCCGCAGTTTCAGCAGATGGCAGTAAACACCGTCTTCAGCTTATCATAGCCGCGATGAGGCTCTGCATACCGCACACATCGCGGGCCTCGATGGCAGAACAAACTAGAGTGGCCGAACCTCTGGCAGTTAAAACACTGCGAGGGTCCAGACCTAGAATCGAAGGAGCGAACTTTCTCCCGAAGGTGCAAGAAGTTCTGGAGACTGTAAATCTCCTCGAAGGGGCCTACTTTAAGTAATTTAACCAGGAAGCTCTTAACTGGTTTACGACCATCGCCCTTTCCAACATGTGCTCGTCGGTTCTCTCTTATTGCGTCTCTCATTCCACCACGGTACCGGAGTCCTTGACGAGCGACCACTGATCCGAAGGATATGATTTACAGCTGCTGAAGTGTAGCTGTAAAACTGTGTACGTCTTCTTCTACATTTCCAACTGACTGAAGCCTGTCCAAAAAAATTTTAATGCTGTTGCTAGTGTTTTGTAGGCTTCTAATCCCACTGAAGAAATGTATTGTAGCAGTCCCTGAGGTGTAAAGTCCATTTGTTCCCCGTTAACTTTTGCCCTTTTTAATAACAGTATGACGTCTGTCAAGTCACTGTACAATTCTTCACTGTTTAGGTCATGTGAATACAGTTTTGCAAGCACTGAGCACTTAATATTGATTTGGGAAAGCTGTTCGTTAAAAGTATATCCCCATCATTTACGTACGCCTTAAATTTACAGACCGTTTTTCTAACGCGTTTTTCTAACTCTTTTATGTTAGAGAAACGGTTTGTGATATCAACTGACAGTTTGTCCAAAATTTCTATTAGAGAATGTCACATTTCTTCCCGAACGGTTAATGCAGAATCGTCAGCATACTCCCCTAAAGGATGTATGCAAAGTATCTGAAGGATGAAACCTGATCAATAATTGTATAGCTGTAGTTTACAATGTAATAGGTCTTCACAAATAGTGTTTTGGTCTTCTTGGTTGATGACTTTTGGGCAATGCTGGCAGATTGTTAGAGAAGGGGTTGAAGAAAGTTTTCGACTTCGGTAACCAATGCTGCTTCGTCCGATTTATTTATATATATATATATATATATATATATATATATATATATATATTGTTACAACACAAACAAGACTCACCAATACCAGGGAAAAAACGATGAATCAACTATATAAAATGTTTAATCTAATGAAAATAAAATGACTATGACGCGACAAACGACTATGACCCAACCCAAGTGATTGACTCAATAAAATGAAATAAATGAAATCAAATGAGAAGGTAAATGAAAAGGAAACAAACAAAATACAAATGAAATAAAATGAGAAGAAATGAAAAGACACAAACGAATAATATAGAACAGAAAAGGAGAAATGTTACACTCAAATAAAGTAATGAACAAGAAACCAATAAATAATAAATGTAAATGATAATTATTAGTATCAACTAATTAATCAATGTAAATGATAAGTATTAAAATCCAATAAAGTAATGACAAACTAAAGTACACTAACCAAATAAATAGATAGTAAATGTTATAAATAACTCTATAATGACATGAACTTGTTAACAGTATAACTAACCATTGTGAAGTGAGAGATAGATAGATAGTGAACATGATTAAGTGAGAAAGAGAATTTAATGTTAGGGAATACCCACTAGTAACACTTAAATACTATAAAAAGTGAAAAGTGCCAGTGTAAACCCCCAAAATAAATAGAAAACCCTACTGATAGGTATAGACACCTAAAAACCAGTGATAAACACTAAAGGTTAATGGTGAAAAGTGCTAGTAAATAAGAATATTGTTATTATTAGGATTAAGAGTAATTGTAGATTAGGAATACAAGGGTATTCAGGGAAAAAATCCCATGGAGAGTCAAAATGTTAGTGTTACCATGGTTAGCTAGTAAAGATTAGAATAGAAAAATATAGTAAAGAATAGAAATGCAAAATTAATAAATATCCTATGTTCAAAGGGATAGTTATTTAGATACAGTAAATAGTGTGATGATGTTTGTCACCAAAAAATAAAAAAGAATAAACAAAATGTAAACAAGAGTAGCATAATAACTGTTAAAAGATTTGTTTGATTAAGTTTATGAGTAGGGATATGGCTGAAAGAGTTATACAGACCATAAGCCTATATGTTGTGTTATATTTTATAGAGAATAGTAAATAATAGACAAATAATAAACAATGGCAATATAAATAAGAAAAAAGATAAATTCATATAAATCTAAGAACACTGGAAAAGCAGTTAGAAAATAATAGACAAACCATAATATGTAAAATAATGAAAACATACAATTATTATAAAACAGACCCAAATCAATTCAACAAATAACCAAATCATTTGTAACACAAAACAAAACATGTATAAGGGGAAAATAATATATAATTTGTATAAAATAAGAAAATATAGCCAATTACTACCTAGGCCTATGAAATGCCTAACTGTATAAAACCAAAAACTACAAATTGTAAGAAATTAACTATGATATTAGCAAATCCAAGGCAAGTAACTAGTTAATGATAATTAGTGGATCATATTAAGATGTAAAAGTTAAATTAAGGACATAAAATAAGAAAGAAATGTAATTACATAATATCAACATAATTGTCAAAACATAATACATAAGCAAACCCAGCTTTGTGGGATGTCAAAATGATCTTTGAAAGAAAATACGAAAAGTTGTGATAATATCTCAGACATTGATAAGAAGACAGAAGAATAATAGCAATCAGAAGATATTTAGTCATTTTGAATAAAAATTCAAATATTATAACAATGGTCTTAAGTCATGATTAGCCAATGAGAGTCAAACCGTTACCATAACAACCAAGCGTTATTTATGAATATTCCGTTAGAAACTGTTAGTCCATTATTGAAGCTCGAGACGAATAGAAGCCAAGCCGTAAGTGACTCAAATTTTAATTTAAAATAATCAAAAGTAACCAAATTTACTAAAGTGAAGAACCAAACTATCTGATGAGGAACTAATACATTCAACCTAGGCAACAGACCAGATTAATTAATTCCAAATTAATAAATTTCGATCAACTTATACGAAAAAGACGCAAGGCGTGATTAAATCCCAAGATGATTGAAGATTGATGACCAAACGATGACCCAACCTATTTCAACTGAATGACACTACACCATAAGTCAACTGATTGATAAGTATTGGTGAATTACCCGAATTTATGAAATAAATTCTTTTTAATTTTTTCTCACAACACTTTTAACTCCCACTATAAACTGAGGATCTAATTTCTTTCAAAGATTAATTAAAAATAAAACACTAAACTTATACGAAATTAGAAAATACCTTTATAGAAATTACGAACTTTTGAGATACACTTTTTAACACTTCAGGAACAAATTGTAATTACACCTTATAGTATATAAGTACCAGTAATGTAAGGTAGTGTACTTTATTGTAATCAAATTGATATTTTTCTCGTAAACCAAAAGAATCCAGATTTATTGAACGAAATTGTAAAAATAAACATTCTGTAGACGCCATGTCTGACTAACTAAATCGTTCAAAATCGATTTCGTCAAGCCTTGAGATATAATTGTCTTTTACTGTCGGGGCAAATTTGTTTAATAACGAAATATAATTTTGTATGATACTGAACAACTACTAATCACAATTTAATAAACTAGTACAGAGTTGTAACCACTGTTCTTTATTTCATAGGAAAGTGCATTATATGATTTGTGTATTTTAGCGACAAGCAAAGGTGACGGTAAGCGCTCACGTCGGAAACTCGGCAAACTACCAGCAAGATTAAGAAATTCGCATGTGGCGGGAGTAATTGAATTTACCATACCGTCATGGAACGAGCGCTCAATCGTCCTAGCCTATTCTTTTTAATTGTTTTCAGATTAAACTATTTGGTGCCACCCGGGATTTATGAACACATATGAAATAACAGGTAAGGTCTCCACTCGCGTGTACTGGTAATTCGAGAGATCGCTACGGACATCGTTTGCGTAAACATAAAGTAACGACCACAACGTGTGAGGCGAACACACAAAATATACACATCTACAGAGCACATACAAATCTCATCGTTACAAATTGACGCAGTGACGTGTGGCTTTACAGAGGCATACTCAACGCTTCGTTACAAATTGGCGAACAACGTGTGGCTCTAAGGAACGCAAAGATATAGTCGTTACAAATTGACGTCCGCAACGTGTGGCTCTAAGGAACGTAAAGATTACGTCGTTACAAATTGGCGACCAACTAGTGTGCTAGAATAGAAGACTAGCGGCGGTTACGAGAAAGTATGAAACATTCCATGACCACCAGGGGAAAATCTAAGAAGGGAACTGAGGGTACCGACGAAGAAGAATTGGAAATGATTGAAGAAATGATTGAGGAAATGATCGAAGAAGATGCCCAAGGAGACCAACCAGCAGAAAACCCAAACCAACCAGCACCTGAAATAGAAGTAGTAGTCGGCGACCAACCAGACAGAACAACCCAACCAATGGACACAAATTTCCAGGAAATGATGAGGGTTATGGTGGAACAATTAAACAGAAACCAGAAGGAAACTAATGAAAAAATAGACAAAAAAATTCGATGAAAAAACAGACCAGATGAAGGAAGAAACTAGAGAACAAAGAAACAAGACAGGGAAATTTTCAGACAAAATAAAGAAGAATTAAATGAAAGACTGGACAGAAACTGTGAAGAATTAAAGAAACAACTCAAGGAGGACATAGAACTTCTGAATAATAAAATGGAAAGCAATCATAATGCCTAGAAGAGAAACCAAGAAATCTTAGAAGAGAAGAGCGAGCAGTTAAAGAAACAGATCAAGAAAGATCTGAAAACACTGAATAATAAAATCGAGAACAATGGTGAAACACTTCAAAGACAATTGAAAGAAAATAGTGAGAAGAACAGAGAAGAATTAAGATACATACTAATAGGGTATCGTGAAGAAGTCAAGCAGACAAAACTGGGATGAATAAGAAATGGGAAGAAACAAATTACCAAGCAGATCAACTTAATGAAACAGTAGATAGTGGTTTCACACAATTGAATGAAACACTAGACAACACTTCTAAAGGTATCAATGAAGAAATAGGAAATAAAGAAGACAAAAGTGTAAAAGTGTATTGTTACCTGAGAATAAAGATAACAAAAACAAAGAGAAAATTAAGCACATAGCAACCAACCGTAGAGGAGTAAAGGAGAATCGAATAATTAAGAAGATTAAGAAAACAAAAGATATAGGAAAAATATCTAAAAGGAAACTAATAAAAATACGAGAAGAATTGGAGATGGTGAAGAATGGACTAATTAATGTGTTTAATTTACCAATTACCGACCATAGGGAATTAATGGATTATAAAGATTGTAGGAGGACTTTAAAAGAAATTATAGAAGGGATTCACAACAAACCAGTGAATAAAAACTTCAACAACTCTATATTTAAAGGGAAATTACCAGAAATAGAAATGCAAAATAAACCCATATCAGTGAGAATATCAATGAGGGAGGTACAATTGAATTCTTTGGTTAATAAACAAAATGCTAAAATGATTGATGTGGCAAGGATACAAATGAACACATGGTATAGAAGAATTGTGGTACAAGCTAGAAGAGACCTATTTCACAAGGACGGAAATAGTTCTACACACCAGAGTGATCCGGACGACAAGTGCAGAGGAAATGATGGACCATGGGTAAACTAGATACCACACACCGAGAAATGGGACTGATTTTCAAATTACCGACCATGCAAACCAATAGAAAAGAAAGGAAAATAAATTACAAAATTCAAAATATGTAAGATCACCTTACGCTAATATTTAGATAATATATGAGATAAAACAAAATAAACAAATAAAGTGAAAACAAGAATTAATAATACCAGAGAATTAGAAAGGAGACCGATTCAAATAAATAAAAATAGAACCAAGCAAGACCTGCTAAGACAAATAAATAAAATTATAAAGAATATAGAATATTCAAAGAGAAAAAAAAAATTGAACTGGTACAAGAAAAAGAAATAATGTATAAAGCAAGTATACAGCAAGTGGCTAAAGCAAAATAAGGAATCAACCAAGAAGAAGAAAAGAAAAAAGATGTCTAAAATGATTAAAATGATCACAAGAAGAAAAGAAAAACAAACTAATGAAAAGTTAGAAATAATGAAATTAACAACTAAATAAATAAAAACAATCAACTGTGTGAGTAGATAACAGAATATAGCAAAGGTACAGCGGAAGAAAGAATGAGTAAAAGACTAAAATGATCTAAAAAAAAAGAACCATGAACTGGACAATCCCCAAAATATTATTATTAATGAAAGTCACAGTATGACAAAAAGGTATTTAAGATTGACTGAGAATAGGTCCAGCAATCAATTAACTGAGCAGAGATGATGTTCCTCTGATCTCAGAAAAAAGGTAGTAATGGAAGAAACCAGCTACTAAAAGTTAGGGAACAAATTATATAACAGGGACAACGCACTAATAGACATAAATAAAAACGGATCAAAATAAAAAGGAGTGAAACAAATAAGAAGAGAAACAAGAAAGAGGAAATAAACAAGTAGAAAAAGGAAAAAATTATATATAACTGATAATTTTATAAAAAAATATGCTAGTGTTTTACCAAAATGATCAATTTTGAAGGAGAGGCATTATGTTACAACACAAATAAGCCACACCAATACCAGGGAAAAAACGATGAATCAACTATATAAAATGTTTAATCTAATGAAAATAAAATGACTATGACGCGACAAACGACTATGACCCAACCCAAGTGATTGACTCAATAAAATGAAATAAATGAAATCAAATGAGAAGGTAAATGAAAAGGAAACAAACAAAATACAAATGAAATAAAATGAGAAGAAATGAAAAGACACAAACGAATAATATAGAACAGAAAAGGAGAAATGTTACACTCAAATAAAGTAATGAACAAGAAACCAATAAATGATAAATGTAAATGATAATTATTAGTATCAACTAATTAATCAATGTAAATGATAAGTATTAAAATCCAATAAAGTAATGACAAACTAAAGTACACTAACCAAATAAATAGATAGTAAATGTTATAAATAACTCTATAATGACATGAACTTGTTAACAGTATAACTAACCATTGTGAAGTGAGAGATAGATAGATAGTGAACATGATTAAGTGAGAAAGAGAATTTAATGTTAGGGAATACCCACTAGTAACACTTAAATACTATAAAAAGTGAAAAGTGCCAGTGTAAACCCCCAAAATAAATAGAAAACCCTACTGATAGGTATAGACACCTAAAAACCAGTGATAAACACTAAAGGTTAATGGTGAAAAGTGCTAGTAAATAAGAATATTGTTATTATTAGGATTAAGAGTAATTGTAGATTAGGAATACAAGGGTATTCAGGGAAAAAATCACATGGAGAGTCAAAATGTTAGTGTTACCATGGTTAGCTAGTAAAGATTAGAATAGAAAAATATAGTAAAGAATAGAAATGCAAAATCAATAAATATCCTATGTTCAAAGGGATAGTTATTTAGATACAGTAAATAGTGTGATGATGTTTGTTACCAAAAATAAAAAAGAATAAACAAAATGTAAACAAGAGTAGCATAATAACTGTTAAAAGATTTGTTTGATTAAGTTTATGAGTGGGATATGGCTGAAAGAGTTATACAGACCATAAGCCTATATGTTGTGTTATATTTTATAGAGAATAGTAAATAATAGACAAATAATAAACAATGGCAATATAAATAAGAAAAAAGATAAATTCATATAAATCTAATAATACTGGAAAAGCAGTTAGAAAATAATAGACAAACCATAATATGTAAAATAACGAAAAATACAATTATTATAAAACAGACCCAAATCAATTCAACAAATAACCAAATCATTTGTAACACAAAACAAAACATGTATAAGGGGAAAATAATATATAATTTGTATAAAATAAGAAAATATAGCCAATTACTACCTAGGCCTATGAAATGCCTAACTGTATAAAACCAAAAACTACAAATTGTAAGAAATTAACTATGATATTAGCAAATCCAAGGCAAGTAACTAGTTAATGATAATTAGTGGATCATATTAAGATGTAAAAGTTAAATTAAGGACATAAAATAAGAAAGAAATGTAATTACATAATATCAACATAATTGTCAAAACATAATACATAAGCAAACCCAGCTTTGTGGGATGTCAAAATGATCTTTGAAAGAAAATACGAAAAGTTGTGATAATATCTCAGACATTGATAAGAAGACAGAAGAATAATAGCAATCAGAAGATATTTAGTCATTTTGAATAAAAATTCAAATATTATAACAATGGTCTTAAGTCATGATTAGCCAATGAGAGTCAAACCGTTACCATAACAACCAAGCGTTATTTATGAATATTCCGTTAGAAACTGTTAGTCCATTATTGAAGCTCGAGACGAATAGAAGCCAAGCCGTAATGACTCAAATTTTAATTTAAAATAATCAAAAGTAACCAAATTTACTAAAATGAAGAACCAAACTATCTGATGAGGAACTAATACATTCAACCTAGGCAACAGACCAGATTAATTAATTCCAAATTAATAAATTTCGATCAACTTATACGAAAAAGACGCAAGGCGTGATTAAATCCCAAGATGATTGAAGATTGATGACCAAACGATGACCCAACCTATTTCAACTGAATGACACTACACCATAAGTCAACTGATTGATAAGTATTGCTGAATTACCCGAATTTATGAAATAAATTCTTTTTAATTTTTTCTCACAACACTTTTAACTCCCACTATAAACTGAGGATCTAATTTCTTTCAAAGATTAATTAAAAATAAAACACTAAACTTATACGAAATTAGAAAATAACCTTTATAGAAATTACGAACTTTTGAGATACACTTTTTAACACTTCAGGAACAAATTGTAATTACACCTTATAGTATATAAGTACCAGTAATGTAAGGTAGTGTACTTTATTGTAATCAAATTGATATTTTTTTCGTAAACCAAAAGAATCCAGATTTATTGAACGAAATTGTAAAAATAAACATTCTGTAGACGCCATGTCTGACTAACTAAATCGTTCAAAATCGATTTCGTCAAGCCTTGAGATATAATTGTCTTTTACTGTCGGGACAAATTTGTTTAATAACGAAATATAATTTTGTATGATACTGAACAACTACTAATCACAATTTAATAAACTAGTACAGAGTTGTAACCACTGTTCTTTATTTCATAGGAAAGTGCATTATATGATTTGTGTATTTTAGCGACAAGCAAAGGTGACGGTAAGCGCTCACGTCGGAAACTCGGCAAACTACCAGCAAGATTAAGAAATTCGCATGTGGCGGGAGTAATTGAATTTACCATACCGTCATGGAACGAGCGCTCAATCGTCCTAGCCTATTCTTTTTAATTGTTTTCAGATTAAACTATTTGGCGCCACCCGGGATTTATGAACACATATGAAATAACAGGTAAGGTCTCCACTCGCGTGTACTGGTAATTCGAGAGATCGCTACGGACATCGTCTGCGTAAACATAAAGTAACGACCACAACGTGTGAGGCGAACACACAAAATATACACATCTACAGAGCACATACAAATCTCATCGTTACAAATTGACGCAGCAACGTGTGGCTTTACAGAGGCATACTCAACGCTTCGTTACAAATTGGCGAACAACGTGTGGCTCTAAGGAACGCAAAGATATAGTCGTTACAAATTGACGTCCGCAACGTGTGGCTCTAAGGAACGTGAAGATTACGTCGTTACAATATATATATATATATATATATATATATATTATTATATGATGGTATATATATATATATATTATTACGACACCAAAAGCAGCCCCAATACCAGAGAAGAACTATAAAGGATTAACAATATTAAATCAAGGAAAATAAAATGACTATGACGAGACATATGACCATGACCCAACCCAAGTGATTGACCCGATGAAGACAATAAAATGAGAAAGTGTAAACTAAACTAATGATAATTAGCACAAATAAGTAATACATATCTAGTAACGAGCATTAAATAAAATAATACAAAAGGAAGTACACTAACCAAAATAAATAAGTGAACCAATTATTAATAGATAATGTGGGTTATTAATAGCCTTATTATGATAAGAAAACAAAACATAAAATGTTGAAAGACTAACTATAAATTTGTGTTTAAAATCCAGTAAAACCCAAGAGTGGGAGATAGGTAGGAAGTGATAGTGATAAACAGTGAAAGTGTTAGAAGTGATGATATAAACAATTCATAATTTTAAGAATAAAACAAAGGTAATAAACCAGAAACAAAAGGTTGATAGACAACTAATTCCATAATGTTAAATAGTAAGAAACATCCTATAGTAATAAAATATTCAAAGGGATGATTATCACGATAGAATAGATGGTGTTAAAATACTATTCACCAAAATTGTTATTTGTTTAATTAAAAGAGTTGTGTTCGTATTTAAACCTTAATAGTATATAAGTGCCATTGATGTAAGGTGGTATACTTTAATAACATCTTGTTTTAATTTTTTCGTAATCAAAAGAACTCGTTGACTGAATGAACTGTATAAAATAAACATTGACGGCAGCCATGCCGGAATAGTAACTCTTCAGCCAACGTAGCCAACCTTGAGATATAGTCTGTTTATTGCCGGAGCAACATTGTTTTATAATATTATATTTTGTATCTAAATGATCAATGATGAATTATTTTAAATACTAATAAACTCGTACTGATTATTAATAACCGTCCTTTATTTTATTTGAATTGTATTTTAAAGTTTGTGCATTTTAGCGGTGAATAAAATTATTTACCAGATTTGGACGTTGGCAACACGACGAACCACACGCGAGATTCGAATGCCCGCCAGTCTGCGAGGGTAATTCGAATTTGTTATCACCGCACAGAAGACAACCCAGTTTGAACTTTTTAATTGTTTTAATAAACAATTTGGCGCCTTTGCCTATTGGGAAATAAATACACTCATCAAAGGACAGGTAAGGATTACATCCGTGAAGATTTCGGTACTGGTAATTCGTGCGTTCGCGATGGACATCGTCAGCGTGAGAACTTAGAAAAAGTACGACTTTCAGATAAATACAAAGTGACGACTACAACGTGTGGATCATAACACACGCATACAGGTCTAGTCGTTTAAAATTGATTCTACATCGCGGGGCTTAAACAAGGCGGACGTTAAGGTAAGACGTTACAATATATATGTGTGTGTGTGTGTGTGTGTGTGTGTGTGTGTGTGTGTGTGTGTGTGTGTGTGTGTGTGTGTGTGTGTGTGTGTGTGTGTGTGTGTGTGTGTGTGTGTGTGTGTGTGTGTGTGTGTGTGTGTGTGTGTGTGTGTGTGTGTGTGTGTTTTTGTTTCCTATTCTGTAACCTCTGAGACGAATTTAAGATCTTCAATTAGGGTCTACTTCATTAATTACTATATTGTATAGTACTAGGTTAAGAGAATCTCATGTAGGGTAGTCTGACGGTTTATTCGATGTCCTCTTTGCAGTTACTATGCTTCTTAGAGTCTTGTTCCCTGGTGGTCCTGTTGATCTGCTTGATCGTGTAGTACCCAATAGAGTGTAAAACATCTTTACTAGCTGTTGGTGAAACAGAGTGTTTATGACGAGTGTAGGTGAGCCAGATAGTGACGAAGCAGTGCAACAGCGCGTGTTGTGTGCTTGCAACAAATTGTCTGTCTGAGGCGCCTTTTCGTAACTAATATGTAGTGAAATTGTAGCTGTCCATTCTCTTATATTTCCCTTGTAAATCAAATATTGCTATGTCACTTGTTAAGATGGTCTAGTCTAGTCCATGTCTCTTCTGCAGAAAGACTAGATCACTACATTTCTGAATCACAGACTTGATTTCTATAGCACTGCTCATAGAGCTTGTTTTTCAAAACCTCCATAATGGATTGGCTATTATAGGAGATAGCATATGTGTCAATTCTTCGGTTTGTCAGCATCAGTGTCTACGGTAAATAATGATAAATAAAGTAAGTGTTGTGAAAAACATATTCCATCAGTGAATGTAAGTAGGTCGAAACATAGTGTTTCTTATGGATTACATACATAGCTTTATTTATCGGAATCCTGATAAGCAAAGAAACTACATCGGTGTGCAGTAAAATATTATCAGTCTGGAGAAAAAGACGAGAGAAATTGGATGTCGAGAAATTAATACAGCATAGCGTACATTTTTATTCTTAGTGACATAATACAGTAATATATATTTCTGTTAAAATTTATGACACTCCGTTCGGACGTTGTTCTATTTTACCCAACAACTGTAAAAAATAATTTTTTCTATATACGTATACTGCTTGTAGTCCCCTCTAAACGGTGGCTGGGTAGTTGTAATTAAATTCAACAATATCAGCGACCATCTGTGCGATGAATGGAGCCGTGTCACAGTATTTGCATACTGTATCGTGAGCCGGAGTGAGGGATATAGATTTGCATGGCGGTGGCGGCTCAATTTGTCCTCAGTTTTCATTATAGTGGTGTATGCAAAGTAGCGGGGTCACGGGCACGGGCACCGGCACATGTGTTCCGTATACGATGCAGGTGTTGCATACTGACCGCACAGTAATTCCCTCGCTTCCCACAATACGTCACAACTGATTGCGTATTACTACAGTACCGGGAAATTATAAACAACTCAGCCGTACAGAACAGCCAAGAGATTTATCGGACGTGCGGAACACGACTGATTAAGGCGAATTGTAAGATAATAGCTGTGTAACTCTAAATCCGCTATGTAACGATTCCTTGTAATATGTTATTACCATTTGTAAACATCGTTCTCCCACGCCAATAGTATTACGCCGTTTTTTTGTTTACAGTGATTTCCTGCGTATGACGTGGGAAATTCTCACATTTATATTGGATATTACAATAATTTAAGGGAGACAAATAGGTTGGCTACATGTTTTACTCTACCTACTGTAGTTAGGCCTACGTATTTACCATGTTCGCCTATTTTTTCTATACAAAGCAGTAGTAGTAGTAGTAGTAGTAGTAGTAGCGATAGAAGGTATTCTACAATAATTAGGTCAGTTCTAGTTGTACGTAACAGTATTGTAAGATTAGCAATAATGTAATACAGCACTGTTAATGTGTTATACTTTAAAATGTATATATTTATGTACAGTCTGCACAATATCACATATTATCATACAATAAGAATACATCCTGTGCTAAAATTTAAATTAATACAATTATTTAATAAACAATGTGTTACCAGGAAACTTTGTACGTACATGCGCGCGCACGCACGTGTTTTTTCTTTTTGTTTTTCTTCTAATCTATTGTTTTTCTTTTTTAATTTGCGGTCGTTTGGATAAAACATGTTAATTAGTTCATTGTTAAGCAGATCAAATTGAAGCGTGGGAACTGTTTCTTATAACTGCTCTGTCTGTCTGCTTCGTACATTACAAACTCGGTGGTATGGCTACTGACCCACGTATATACAAACACTATCACCAATTTATTCCAAACAAAGTAATTAACTTAATTGTGCTCTACATTAGTGGAATTAAATATTATTAAGGTTAGGTTAGGTAGGGAATTTTATGTAACCGTATGTCTCACTTAAGTTTTTGTTTATTCAAGCAGAGTAATTGCTGAAAAGAAGAACTTGTTTAACAACATCAAGAAAAAACATCGTTCCAATTGTTTCTAAACTGGTCTTCGTGAGCTTGGGTGAATTGTGTGTGTTTATTATAGGCTTGTATACAATAGCTTTAGGGCAGTCTCAGCTCTGAATAACGGGGGTACGCGCGCTCTTGTAAGTGTGTGAGAGTACCGTTTGAGACGGGAACACCCCTCGCCCACTTGCACGTCTTTCTCGCCACGTTCTTCCCTTGAAATATTAATTTTCTAAACTGCAATACCAATAACAAAATTAGTGTCAGCTTGCAAAAATTAAATACTCACACTACTTGTTCCCGTTTCACAAATCACTGTCTTTGCCGCCGCCTTCCAATGACCCAATTTTTACAGTATTTATTCTACTAATCACGGGACACAGAAAGCAAAATACGTCCACAGAAAATAACTGTCTGGCATCACATGAACAATCATACCTACTGGAATGGAATCCATTGCCCAAATTATCGGAGACGGTGTCAGTATGGTTGCGTATATTTTGGGCGCTGCATTCTTGTATATGGTATTACATAGTAACGATTATTTGTCACTAACAATCATATTGAGAGTTTACTCATTAGTTCGTTGTTAGAGTACATTGTATGCTTGGAACCTGTTTTGTATTATAACTACTAATTTTTGAATTAACTAATTTGTATTAAATGCAGTTAATAAAACTTATATGATTATTTCAGTTATTAGATACTCTCTCTGCAGTTATTTTCAAATCTAATCTTATAAGCATCTACTCTCAGATGAATATAAAAACAAGAGATTGTCATTGTTACTTTCTAAAACTGTGTTTCTCTTTAAGACATCACACAAGAGCTGAAAATTTGAAATGTGAAAATTTCATCTCCACCTTTTCCCCTAACAAAAAATATCTATCCGATATACGGGAAATTAGAAACTTATTCCAGAATTCGACGATCTAGATCGGATTGATCACTGATGGTGATGTTGATGGTAATTATTTTGTTTTCTTAAGAGAGGTAGTAAAGTTGTAATTCTGCATCACCTATTGTAGAAGATACAGCATTCTTTTCAAAAGTGACTTCAAGTCTAAAATTGTGTGTTTCTGTGTGTGAAGGATGCGTATGAAGGATGGAAGAGAGAGAGAGAGAGAGAGAGAGAGAATGCGACGTTTCGTTAAATATCGGTAGTTATGAGACCTCAAATATTCCAGGCGAGGATATTTTCATTGTCAGATTAATGGTCTTTCTCCTTCAGCGCTACATGTCAAATTGAGCATTAGCTGCTGTTAACTTTTTCCTCTGTTCGTGCTGTCCGAAGCTGTTCTATTCCAACTTCACTTTTCCAAAAATACTCAATTAGACTTTTAATAATTACTAAGAAAATATCTGATCTACCGTGAAAATATTGCCATTACATCCTGTAATTAACTTCCAGGAAGTTTATGCAGAATCGTTTAGAATTATCTCTTTAAAAAAAATGTTGTGTAAGTATGTTGTCGTAAGTATAATCGCTTAAGTGTGATCGCCAGACGGAGTGATCGTAACGTATAAGTTATGCTGTTATAACCACAATAGAATCACATGTAAGGAAGCTGCTCAAATGATTCGAATGTTTAATGTTTTGGCAGGAAATATGAATGTGTGAAACATTTGTTCTTAAGTGGATTTACTATTAATATATATTTTTTGTTACTGTTATCACGCTTAATAGTGAACGTAAATAGAAAATACGTATTTACTAACACATCAACACCGTCCACGATTATTTATTTATTCATAAATAATCTATTCTTAAAACACAGAGATGTACAAATTATTAAACTCATCGCCAGTTTTATACATTTTTGTAGTTATCATACAATGTTTTGTCATAAATTATGACTGTAGGACTGTTTTTCAATGCTCTTAGTTTTTTCATTTATTACCTGTGGGCGCAGGTCTTCTCTTTAAAAAGTTGAGTGAGGAAATTTTCATTTTTTTAAAAACACCCTCGAATGTATTTTACTAATATATTACTAAAAACTTACGATAGACCCACGGACTATGAGCCTGAGGCGAAAAGAACAAAAAAATCTCGATTATCTGGTGATGATTGCGTTATTGTTGAGCATAGAACGTCTGCGGGTAGGACCTAGAACCTCAAATAAGTTACCGTTTGCTCCGACTCGTCGTCCATCAGCTGGTTTGTTTATTGCACTGGTGCACAAACGTACCTTGTTCATTACTTTAACGTTTTGTGTTGTATAAAGCGTGATATATTTAAGCGTTTTTACATATACTCGAACTCTTTTGAGTGAGTAAAAAATATTCTCTCTCCTTAATGAGTGTTCCTTGAAAAGTGAGGTTCCGGGAAGGTTAGCAGACCTATAACCAAGGTAAGAGGCCTTGGTAGGTTGCTTATAAAAACGAGAAACACGATATATAACAAAACTTGATATCTCTGAAAATCAGTGAGCTCTTTATAATTTTTCACTCACATGTGTTGAGGCTCAAGGTTCAAAAGGGAAAGACGACTATGGTTGAAAACCATAAATAAAACAATAAATGGAGCGAAAACCTGACCAAGTGGCTAAATAAAACATAATGGCAATCAGAAAAGACATTTCGAAATATGTAAAATTATATGGCATGAAAGTAGGCTATTACTGACTGTTGTTCGGATACAACTTATAGAAAAGTTGACAGAAAACGTTCTAGTAAAGTTGACCGAGGATATGCTAGTAATTTATACCCGGCAGACATCCGACTGCACCTCTTCTAAAGAAACTATGAGAATTTATGTTGTACAAGGGATTATGAAGCTAGGCCAGTATAGAAAAGTCCTTAAAACCCAACGTTCTCCGTAATTTAAGGATAGGTTCCATCTGTTTCATGTAAGATGAGGTTCCTTACCACAAAACCCAATCACCCACACAACTTTTCTAACAGAAAATAATATCAGTATCCTTCCTTGGCCAGGTAATAGCCCGCATACGAATTGTATAGAGAACCTTTGGCAGTTGTTAAGAAAAAATCAAGAATAAGACCACCTCCACAAAGACTTACCGTGGCACAGGGGTAAAGAGATAAGAGAAAGTGTGAGACTCTCATGAAAAGCATACCAAACCACACCACATTGATTGTAAATAACAAAGGATATAATGTTAAATGTTAATGGAAGCCACTAACACGTCAGTAAACAGATTTATAGAAAAAATGAATGTTTGTTTTTAATTCCTTGTTTGAGTCTAATAATTCGGACACTTCTGTACATCGCTGAGGATGTTATTTAAATGCGAAGGGGTTATTCAGTTTATGAAACACCCCCATTAAAAAATTATAAACAACTGTAGGTTCTCTGTTGCTGCTGGTCTTTTATCACGGAAACGTTATAGAAATTTGTAGACTCTTTCACTGTTTTGTGACCATCCGTTACATGAGTTGGATATTGTAACGAGAGTTCAGGGCGAATTGTACCGTGCTGGCATCTGCCGATATCATTCAGTCTCCTTTAGTGGAATATTTCCGTTGAGATCAATATTGACAATGCGTTTGGCCTGTAACGTTTGCCTTGTGTTACGCTTCAGATTTATCACACTCTCCTTATCATACGTTTTATCACATCAACCGCTTACTTACATCATTTCATAACAATTTTTCAGGAAACTATTTTTGAAGTGTAGTTTCTTTCTTTCTGTCCCTATAATTTATAATATTATTTTATTTTCTTCTTTGCTAAAAAAATATAAAAAAATAACTTGTCTTGTTTCATATCGTAGCGAACGACTGAATACTGCTTCCTGTCGGAGCCGAAACTAGTTTGAGGTTTACACAAATAAGGCTAGCATACAATATGTTGACGAGTAATTTAAGATGACATAAAGCTGACCAGTAGTAGGCCTATGTTTTGACAGCTAGATTAAATTGAACAAGTTTTTCAGTGAATAAGATAATTATATCCCTTTAACTCATAGCAGTACACTCATTGTCAAGACAATAACATTAATACCGTATTGTATTCAGCGTATGAAATGGAAGATTTAACTACCATTATGGACGATAATATACAAAACAGCGAAATTAGTTTGTTATTAAAATTATTTGAATCTCGACTCTTTGTGCAATGTTATGTGCTAATATAGTTAATTACAGGTTGAGTTAGTTCGTGAATAGTGTCCTATTGCAATGTGAATATGTATTTACAATATACAAGACAGTCTCTATCCGTTTGCTTTAGTTTAGCTCTACTTCTACAGTTGCCTGTCTAAGTAGGCCTATTCATTGCACTCACTGTGAGTCTCAATCTCCATTCGTATTTCGTCTTAGTTATCGTAGCAATTACTAATAATGACGTCACGTGTTATCTCCGTTAGTGAAATGCCTATACATTTACGGTTCCTCTGTTGTTTTCGCTACACGAATTTTCTTTAAGCTCCTATTAAACGGCGATATGTCGTCGATATTAAATATTTATCGTTTACAATACACAGTGGTTTTGTACTATTGTTTGTAATGTTGTAAGGACGAATAGCTAAACTCTTCGCTCTGGTCATCAAGAATTAGAACGAATGTTCAAATTAATTTATATAGAACAATTAATTGTGTAGCCAATTAAAACATATCCATCCGAGTGTTGGCAGGTGACACAAGAAATAAATAACAAAAGTTGGGAACAGTTGAAAGGGAATATTTGAGAAGATCTTGTCGGATATCTCGGCTGCACCATGTAAGAAATGAAGTATTAAGGGAGCGAGCAAATATTAAAGAAAATATTAATGTGGCACGCACGTATCTAGCGAATGAGCAACGAGAGCTGGCCTAGAGTAATACTAGAATATCGTCAGCTCAGTCACAGGAAAAATAGGTAGGCCTCGAAGAACTTGGAGGCAGGATGTGAGGCGCAGGAATTTACAGGAGACGGACTGGGGAAACAGAAATCACTAGCGTTTGAGATGTGGGGTGCGACGAATGTCGTATGCTCTCCACTGTGATATTTTTATCTGTCCATCTAATTATCTATATGTGTATAGATATGTAAACAGTGTAAGTAAATACACTTATTATTTATTAGTGCTTTTAGGTAAATACATTTATAACTATTATACGCTAATTTATAAAACTTCTGAGTCGTATGAAAACGTACACGCGCATACTTTGTCTTCTATCTCACCCTCTCTCTTGTACATTTTGGTACATTCTATTTCTGAAGATGAAAGTAATATAAAATAAACTGTCGACAGAAGCACAAAAGATGGCATCTGACTTGAAAATGTTTCTTATGTTTCTCTTAGACTGCCCATGCTAAGTTTATTTTCTTCACACTTCAATAGTTTCATTATCTCTGCTAAAGTTAATTTGTTCTGTGAGTACTTACAGTTATTTTTTAAATCTTCTGCCAAATAATGTCACATTTGTTTTTGTAAAGATGACATAGAAAATTAAAAAAACTTAGTTATAAAGTACATTACAACATTACAAACTACAGTATTCCAGTAAAAGTAATAAATACTGTATAAAGCACTTCCTACAAGCTACGCACAGTTTATCATCGTAACAAAAAAGAAACAGTGTAATAGGGGGTTACACATGTAATGGAAATAAAATTAAATAGATCGTTGCACGTATCGATCGGATGGTAATCGAAGAGAATCCTGTCCTACTGCGAAATTATGGGCAATTATTTATTTGCAAATCCTACACCAGCAGCACAAGTAATAAAGAATAATAACACATTTGTTACCACTACAGTACGAAAGAACATTCAACTAATTTAAAATAGATAATGTACAATACGTTCAACATTTTTGCTATTAAGATTGCTATCGGATAATCGACGTTAACCGTTTGGCCGGACTAGTTTCATCTTAATTTTGATTTCTTTCATTTTTCTCCATTTAGTTCCCCTGGTTCTGCCCCGCTACACGAAGAAGAGGTTAGCAACGATTACTATCATTACCCTGCAAAGGAGTTCATTATGATCGTTATTATAACGATCTCCACAATAATGACCTTGTCATACTCTGTAATTCACGGACTCTATTTTTCACAGTTAACTAATCAGTTTGTATATTTTCTCTTCATAGTTCCAAATGCAACTCTTCAACGGTTATCAAACTTCTCTGGTTTTTTTTTTACAACTGTAACGATACTACGTAACTATTTTAGACTTCCTGGTTGTCCGTTATATAGGAAATTCATCAGAGTTAAGTTCAGAGAAAGAGTAGTGGTTTTATCTGGTCTCGTGATGCGGTGAACCACTTTTTTCGAACAATAAATTGTATGCATATTATAACATAATATGATCTAATATTTACGTACTGATTTTGACGATACTTTCTGCGTACAGTATATTAACTTTTCAAGGATAAATAGTTCCTGTGTAAAAAACTGGTCAATTATGACTGAAAAATATGTTTGTAAACGACCAAATTCATTTTCGATACACTGAACGAAATTAATTTCATTGTTGTCCGACAAATCCTTTAAACATTATCATAATTATTCAGTATCGACGGTAAAAACAAGGAACCTGTATGTTTTTTCATTAAGTAAACATAATAGAAGATCGAAACAAAGGACGGCGTTTTTTTTACAGAGAATATTAAGAGAAACCAATACTGAAAACTAAAGAAATAAACCATAGTTATTACAGTTTGTATTATTTCGGCCACCCTTTCGTATAAAAATAATTAAAAGTATACTTTCTATTTTCCTCATAACTGATGTGCATTTGAAGTACAAAAAATTATATTCATGCATTTCATATCAAGAAATTTGACTGATAGATTAAACATCATTGATAGCCTGAGACTAATATACTTAAAAGAAAATGAAACTGTGCTATTGGGATGCAGAACGTCACTGATAATGGGATTTATTTAAAACGTTTTATTGTCCATAAGTGCAGTGTTTTCATATCAGTCATATTATTTTGATCCAGGTCAGTGTCACCCCAGGAAGGGAAGCGTAGACAATCCAGTCGGAAACGAAGACATTATCTGGGATTCAAAGCTGCATCTCATACAATCTTTAGCATCAGTCAACGTGATCATGATCTCAGCTAATACTACTCCAATCAGTAAGAATTGTTCATGTTCTACAAACTGTGACCGTAGAAAAAAATTCACGAACACATTCACTAAACCCTTTGTATTTTTAACGGTGCATTATCTAATCTCGGTGTCGCTATACCGAGTTTATTTACTGTTGATGTATAATCTCCCACACGCACACACGTGCATAGGCTAACAGTTCGGGAAGAGTAACCAGGCAGACAAAACATTGTCCAGTTCTCTAGTCGTGAATGCTAATTGCGACCCGGTCTGGCTCGCGTCCAAATATTGTTTGTTTACGTTACTACGTTTTTCTAAAAGTCATCTTCAAAATTAAAAAATACAGTTTTATTCTATTTCGTTTTAAAGTCATATTTCAATATGCCTAATTGGAATTAGATTATCAAGCATGACAGGTAATGTTATTTACAAGACTACGACTCCATACGTAGCACACAATAAGCTTACACGACAACATATACGTCAGTCATAATTTACACAAAAATAATATCGAAACAATGAATAGTAAAACTGAACAGTGTTTTGTTAATGAAATCCTTTAGACGAATAATTTTTTACATTTTTGTTTTTAACGACAAACATAATTTTTTACATTTATTAAATAGTTCATTACTGGGTACAAACTCTCTCCTTTCTGTCTGTCTACTCCGGTTAAATGCCATGTGAATCCAATTCCTTGCTTTTATGATTTTTATATAGGCCTATATATAACCGGTACATCGAGTTGGAGAACTTAGACTGGTTCTATAGAACTGTTCCTCTAGGTATTCATGCTGTCATACTTCTTGCTGGCATGGTGACTTCCAATCCTCATCCCAGTCGAATTGTAACTTGATATTATACAGGGGATTTTAACAGTAAACACGTACAAACTTAAAAAACACGTAACGAAGAGGAACATAATACGATTTGGGTACACTCGTACACTATAAATAAATACGTAAATAGCATTGGAGTGTACTGAATTATACGTTATACTTTCTGATTACAAACACAACTGCATAACTTTCAAAATTAAATATTTAAATATTATCCTCAAACCAAAAAAGACTACACAGGAACTTCCGCCAAAAATCCATTTTGTTACTCTGTTTCTTTCCCTCGCGGCAACAGCATAAACTAAGCTCTGAAATCCTAAAAGTCATTCAGAATTTCGCTAGACGTAGTATGACTGGCGTTTAATTTTATCTAAGGAGTATTGGGAGCAACTTTAAACTTGCGGGAGCTTGCGTCGCCGACGGCTCTTCATCAGTGCTGTCGTCAAACATTTTTCTTAACCAGTTACTAATGAATGCCATTAACAGTCTGAGCTTTGTTCATGGTATTTATAATGTCGACGACTTTCATCAACGCCAACTTAATTGTTAAATGATGCAAAATTGTTAATTGTTAATTAGATAATATTTTGAGTACCTTACTGAATATTTATAGACATTATTTAATAGGCCTATAATCCGTGATGATGACATTACTATGTTTGTAACATATTACTATAGGTTGGTACTATCCAAGGTAATATAAATTCCAATGTGGTAATTCAAACTGAGTCCGTGTTACAAACTTGCCGTCAGAGTCTAATACTACTTTTTATTATTACTTTTTACAATTAATACTACATTAATAAACTTTTATAGAGGAACACTTATAGATAGATAGCCTATTAATGTAACAGTATTGCCAGAATCCCGGATATACACGTTAAATTGCAGTAGTTCGTAATTTCATTGTTATCTTCAACGTCACGCGTTTGTTATATTCACGCGTTTGTATAGTAATGTTAATGTTACTACTATTCTTACGGTGAAGCAGAAGTGAAACACTAAGCAATTGATCATAATTTAAAGAAAATGTATTTCTCCAAACGTTCGAATATCTTTTACCAGCTTTCTGTAACGCAACTGAAAACGGAAACACTTGAGTTGTTTATTACGTAACTGAAAATTGTAGTTGATTGAATCGCATGCAGCCTAATAATATTAAATGTTTATTTGTTAGTAATGGTGAGTTTGTGACTTTTGTAACTTCTTCAGAAGAGCAAAGAAGACGTGAATATGGAACTATATATTAGATTATTGCAATTATAAAAATTGTTGCATTGATATAAGTGGCAATATACACGGTGTATTTATAGGCGCTGATATCAGCTTATACGTATGAAACAGGAGATGTGGTTTCAGACTTCCAGAAGTGTGTAATTTCACAATACCAAAAATGGTGCACACAGACAAATTATCACATAACACAGAATAGTGGAGGAATTAAATAAATGTCAGTTGGCTTTTTGAGAAAAAGACGGGAAATTATTCTGACTCAATGCTTAATTATTGAAGGCAGAATAAAGAAACACAAATATACGTACGTAGTGTTTGTGTTCTTGGAAAAGTAATTTTATAAAGTCAGGTGGAATAATGTGTTTGGATAAAAAAAAAAAAATGCTCTGAAATATAAGGACAGAAGTATCGTTTTTAATGTGTGGGCCTATAAGAATCAAGTAGCTACAAGAAAGCAGAAGATCAAGAGCGGGAGCGACAGTAAGGAAAGGCGTAAACCAGCCTTTTGTGGAAGTGGATGAATTCAACTACTTGGACTACTTGGTTCAGCCGCAAGGAGTATACGAAGCAAAAGCAGAAGAGCACAAGCCAAAACGAATTTCTCTAAGAAGAAAAATTTGTTACAGTTACAAATGTATATTTATCTCATGCAGATTTATTTGCATAAATTAATTATTCCATTAATTATATAAATTTTTATCTGTATTTATGATAGTGCTGTCGGTACGAACTTTGTCGTACTTATGTGTATTTAGCCCTGTAGTTGGACGCCATATACGGCTGTATATGTAGTTTGTTATGCCCCACGTCCTTTGGGAGCCATATACGAATGTAATATTTATGCAGATTTAATAATTGCATAAATTAATTAATTAATAAATTTTGCTTATTGTCCCGCGTTTGGGCGGCATGTACAAATATAATATATTACCACGCGTTGGGCATCATGTACAAATATACATGTATTATGCAAATTTATTAATTACATAATCTAATTGAATTTTTAATTGTATAGAAATTTTCTCTTGGTTACAATTATCTACTAGAATTTGCTTCCTCGTGTCACGTGTTGAGGCACCATATGTAACTGTAGTATATTTCATGTTTGTCTCTACTTGCATAAATTAGTTAAAATTATTCAAAGGAGTTTCCATAAATGTAAGTTTTTATTACAGATCTTGTTTACTGCTCCAGGACGGGCATGCCATATCTGATGATACACTCTGATATCACTGAGCCATAATACGCCCCGCGTGCTGGAGCACCATATGTAAACAGGTGTTTTGGGTGAATAACAATCATCCGACTCAGACACTATTAATTTTCGTAAACAATACAAATTTAATTTTTATAAACGATACAAATTTATTATATGTTTTCAATATCATTTAAATACTGAATAAAGTTAGCGTTTCTAGACAACATATCAAATACACAATGCTGTTATATTATCTCTACGTTATGAACATCTACAAAATCAATAAAGACTAATTAATTAATGACCATATAAATTTCAATATATCCTACTCTATGGATTCATATTTCTCAATTTGCGTTACTTTTGAGCAATTAAATATATGTATATTCAACAATTAAATAAATGTATATTCTACTCAGTGGCGAGTTCTTTTTGAGTGGCAGGACAGTGGCGACCTAATCTAATGTTACATGAATGATAATAATTTACTTGTTGTTTGTATCCAAATTGCGGTGATTAACTGCGTCGTACCTCTCATCCTACGAAGAAATCCAGGCTGAAGATACGCCAATTAAATTACACTTGACACTTCGTCACGACACTATTTGTCCCACATTTTATCCGGATACTCGCATGAACGATAATGACTAATTGCGTTAACTCGAATATGACTTCATCGTCTAAAACACTTTGCGTGTAGGTTCTTTGTCACTTTTGATGTACGCGTGCAATAGTTTATGCTGCGTTTAACTAGAGCGATTGTACCATTTATACTGTATTCACAATGCAAATATAATTGGTTTTAATTGCATTTTAGTGAGTTAAGAACGTGGCACAATCTTACTATATTTTTTCATGTCACTTATGTCACGGTAATGTGATATTGTCAATACCTTATCACTCGCATTAGATTCATAAAAACGAGATTTTTATGATCACAAAGTCTGATCGTACTTAACTCGACGTTGTCATAGTATTTGGTCACGGGTTAGTCTACAGTTTTACATAGTCTCTGATACACTCTCGAACAATCTCTCTGCTCGTATCAATACACTTTGCTACCGTCCATCTGAAAGACTTTGGCTGGTTTATACCGAAATAGAATTGACTGACAAAAATTAGAGTACGACCGAACTGAGACTGAACTCTCCAAATCGACCGAACTGAGATTAAAATAGACTGACTGACTGATTTTTATAGACTGACTTAAATTGTTTGAAAATTGGAAATCGACTGACTCTTCTTCTCTGCGAACACCTTATTTTATTACTTCAGCAACACGACTCCCTCCACGGATGTCATACCCTTACCACAATCACTGTCATGATTGGTTTCTCGCATCAGATTCTGCGAAGGCTCCTCCTGGATACTCCGGCTGGGGTCTCTAGTCTACTTCCCATTCGCTCTTCACCCTTGTCTCCATGTTGACGTCTTCTTTACACCCGCCTTTGCCGAATTCCTTGCTCCTGATAGGTCAGCCAAGACCCCTCTCTAAAAGTCTTGCTGTCCACACCATCTCCCCGTATGACGACGGACCTAATTACACGGTTGTCTGTTATGTGATTGTTCTTACGTTCCCAAGTGTCCTTTCTAAGCGATTTCCTTTCCGCACATGTGTGTACCATAACCCGGGTGTGTCGAATCGCCGTATTGTCCTCGACTTCCCTTGTTACGTTCACACGCTGATGGTGGTCATCTTCCAGGAACTAACATCTGTTCTGCAGCCTTACAAGATGCTCCGTATGTCGTGCCAGTAAGCAAGTTTCCCGCTGTGCAGCTATATAAGTTCCTTTGTACCTAACTGCATCCGCTCTTAGACTGCTTTTGTGGAAAATGTTATGTCCATGTGCAGCCGCTAACTCACACGTATACGTCGAAAATGTTGGCGTCCCCTTAGTACACTCCTTGTCGGTAGTTGTGATGAACTGACACCGTCTTTTGTTTCTTTGTTATTGTCGCCACTTGCGCTTATGTCGTTCATCCATGTCCAACATCTGTTATGTGCCAAGGCGTTGTCCTTCTTAAATCATTGTCTAACGGCGGCCGTTTGGCTATACCATGCATCACTCTTGACAGTTGACGCCCGCTACAGTGCCGTTTACGAAAAAAAAATTCTCTGCCGTAATTGCTTTACAGAGTCCCCAATTTGGGTTCATTGATGAGTCCCGAATCAAGGAATCGCAAATTAATGCCCTTGCTGAAGTTTCATCAATGGTCATTCTTCATTGAAAAGAGTGTAGTCACTAAAGATCATCTTCCACATGAAAGAGTGTAGTGTCACTTACCCTTTCCTTCCCCCTTTTTCAACACTGTCTGTCATTATTACACCACTGTCGTTCATAACCTTGATACTGAATTTATTGCTCGCTTGTTTGAGATTATGAATCCATTTACAGATTTTCTAGTAATTATATGGTTAAGTTAATATTCATTTACATGTTCTATATCTACAAAATTCCTTCCTTTTAGGAAAATAAAGTAAAAGAATATTCTTTTGTTGCTAACTAGTTATCACATTTTTTTTTTCGTTTAGGTTTTTAATATTTATATGCATGACTCCTAAATAATCTATTGGCTAAAATTTACATTTTGTTGACAAGCGTTCTACCAACTTGGTTACAACAAAAGAAAACACAATAAGCTTAAGTATTAATGATAACCTATTCACTCTAATTATCCTTGGTTAGATTTTCCAAAGATTTTGATTTACGCTAAATTTTACACATATAAACATTAATACTGTACTTCTTATACGTATCAAAAAAAAATTTTCTTCCCCTAAAATTCTACAATTTCTCAACAAAACCTCATTTCAATTGAACAAAACTTTATTTACATTCCCCTTTTGTTTGAACTTAACAACTATCACACTATAATTCTCATGAAAGTTTTTACGATTACACAATCTATAATAAATGATTTTTTTTTCTATTTTACATTCTTGTAATTTATTACTGCTTGTTGTACATTCCAATAATTTATAGCTAATTATTTCAAATGATTAAGTAACAAACCTTTGTTTACTTTCTCCTATCGATTACTATCTTATCACGTACATTATTCAAAATTTTACCATGAAACAAGACAATTTAAATTTTTACAAATTAGTCTATGATTTCACTACTAACTATAACACAATGACATAGTTCTTGATTTATTTACAAAGACAATTCTATCTCTTAGCTAAGCAAACTTGAATGGTTTGTTTTTTTATTACCGTTAGAGGCGTTACGCTTTCCTCTAACTTCTCCCCACTTAGCCGTTGAGTAGTTTGCCTTTTCCCTTCTTTACGTAACATAAACGCACGTCTTGTCCTTAAATAATTTGATGTATTATTTATCACGTTGATTTCTTTCTTTAATCTCTTTCCTTTCGGGAATGATAAGCTTTCAACTGTCTTATGTTAAATCTGCCGCGTATTTTCTGTTCATCGCTGCATTCAACCAAGATATATGTAGCTTCCCCTAAGACCTGTTTCACCTTATAGGGTCCACAATATAATTCACAAAATTTGTCAATTTTCTTCTGCATGGCATCCGATTGGCAATATGTCCTTACCAATACTAGATCTCCCAATTTAAATTTGGTAATTTTGTTATCCTCGTTCATTTTCTTTGCGTGTTTCTCTCTCTTCAGCTTCATCTTCACGAAGATTTGGCGGTTGTCCGTTATGCTATGTTCATGTATTTCTTGGTTTAAGTACTTTTCCCAAACGCGTGCTGGTCTCCTACCAAACTGCGCTTCGTATGGTGTTACTTCAATGGTGTCGTGATACGTTTCATTAATGCAGCTTTCGATTGTTGTAATGAAACGTGACCACTTAGTGTGTTGTTCGCCGACGAATATACGGAACATGTTTCCTAATTGTCGATTAATACGTTCGGCAAGGTTGGCGCACGGGTTGCGAATGGCAGTGTACTTCGGTTGTATTTGAAGTTCACTCAATCCTTCCACCCATTGTTTCGATGTGAACTGCGTCGCATTGTCCGTTAATATTGCTTTCGGTTTTACAACTTCTTCGATGTATTGTCGGACTCTCCTAATAGTTGCGGCCGTTGTTGCCCTTCTCAACGTGTATAACTTCACGTATTTTGTAAAGTTATCAACCATGACGAAGATGTATTTGACGCCACCCGTCGATACCGGTAACGGTCCGTAATAATCCCCGCTAATGAGTTCTCCTTTCTCTGATGGTAAAATTGGTATCGTTCCGCCAAACAGATTCCTATTTTGGCTATCCTTGCAACGTTGACATTTGTCACAAGTTTTTACGTACTCTTTAATTTTTCTTGACATTTTGTCAAATGTGAAACTCTCCTGTAACAGTTTGGTACATTTCTTACCTCCTAAATGGCCGTACATCTGGTGTATTTCGGAGATGATTATGTCCGTAATACTCTCTGGCACGTATAATTTCCATTTGTTCTTACACTTTCTATACAATTTGTTATCAACATACTTATAAAACTTACACATATCATTTTCATTACCATTATCTAGATTACCTATAATAGATCCTAACTTCGTATCCTCCTTCTGGAATTTTCCTATGTCTCTTATCATACTACATACGTCTTTCTTCATTTTTATAGTTACCTGATTTATCTGGTATTCAAAGTTCTCATCAACTTGGTCCTCTTCCGTTGCATCTTCTGGATATCGGCTGAGTATGTCGGCCACTACATTCTCTTTACCTTTACAGTGAAGGATGTTAAAGTTATATTCTTGTATGGATAGGATCCACCTAGTTATCCTGGAGTTGTTTAGATGGCATTTATGCATGAAAGTGAGTGCTTTATTATCAGTTATCATCGTTAATGGTTGACCCAAGATATATATTCGAAACTTCTCTAAACATCTGACAATGCTTAAGAGTTCCTTTTCAGTCGTGAAATAGTTCTTTTCCGCACCCTTAAAAGTTTTACTCGTGTAGGCAATTACACCCACATTCCCCTCTTCATCCAACTGATACAGTTGTCCACCGTAGGCGTATTTACTCGCATCGCATTGAAGAAAATATCGTTGGTTGACTTTCGGAAATTTTAATATAACCGTTTCAATAAATAAATCCTTTACTTCCTTGAAGCATCGATCTAGTTCTGATGTCCATATAAACTTTTTATTTTTTTTCAATAAATCCAGTAATGGCTGAATCGTTTCTGCATACTTAGCAGTAAATCTATTATAAAAGTTAGTCAATCCTAAGAATCCTTTCAATTGCTTCTGGTTTCTCGGAACTGGGAAATTTCTGATCGCAGCAACCTTTTCTTCTGTTGCTTGAACTCCTTCTGTAGTTAAGCGATACCCTAGGTAGGCGATTTCTTGACGAAAGAATTGCGATTTATCGAGGTTAATCGTTAGGTTTGCTCTGCGTAGATTGCTTAATAATAAATTCAAATGTACCAGATGCGTCTTGACGTCGTTCGAGTAACAAAGACAGTCGTCAACATAGATGATTGTGTTTTCCTTCACCGGATCTTCAAGTGCCATGTCTAGTCCTCTCGTCAGAGCGGCAGAACTGGTGCTTAATCCGAATGGTGTTACTGTATATCTATAACATTTCCCCTCATACATGAAAGCAGTGTAATCGCGACAACATTCCTTTAGTGGCACCTGCCAAAAACTGCTGGTTAAATCCACTGTGGACAGGTACTTCATTCTACCACACCTTGCTAAAATCTGTTGGATAGGAGTTGGTCCTTCATAGTCGGGAATGGTAACACTATTGATTTTTCGTGCGTCCAAACACAGCCTGACGTTTCCGTCTTTCTTTATTACGGCGACCATTGGATTAATAAATGGGCTATTTCCCCTCTCAATTACACCGTGTTTCAACATTTTGTTGATTTCGGCATCAACTCTTTGCTTGTATGCAAGTGGAATTGGCCACCCGCGTTGGAAATAAGGCGTGTTGTCCGTTACTTTAAATTCATGCTGATAGCATTCCATTCTCCCTGGACTCTCCCGAAATAAACTTTTATTATTCATTAAGACTTCTCTCAGATCTTCTAACGTTTCCTCATCCACACCTGTTATGTTGTCCACTTTCGCGTTTATTTTCTTCTCGATTTCATCCTCTTCTTCTGCTTCTACTACTTCCATGTGTATAATGGGTATGCTGACATTTTGTTCTTCCTCTCTTCCTCTAAATTCGACGACTCCCTTTTCCACGTCAATCAAACATTTTTCATCTTTCATAAAGCTAATACCTAATATACAATTTCTAATTAAATTTGGAATAATTAAAAATACGCAGTCTATCTTGATATCACTAATGTAAATGTCACATAAGATTTGTTTCCGTACAAGCTTAGACTTACTACCTACTGCACTAATAATCAGTGTATTAGTCATGCTTAATTCCTCATATGGTTCTAAATAATGTTTATTTTGGTTGAACCATTCTTCTGACAACGCATTTATCGCGCTCCCAGTATCCAATAAGGCAAGGACCGTAATATTATTATTGAACTTAATTAATATTTCTGGACACTTAGAAATCCGTTGTTCGAATCTTAATTCATCTTCATAAGTTAATTCATTTCTAAGATCTGGTAATAGTATGTTGGTTTCGTGAAGTCGGTTCTTGGTCAGTATATCGGCTATCTCATTGTATGGTAGGGTTAATTTTTTTTTTCTCTATCTACGTCGTTCCCCTTACCAGTCGAGGTCGACGCACCGTTGTTTACGAATTCTAAGGAATTTATGGGCTGTCGGTTAGTGTGTCGTCCAAACCCCTTAACGTTGCGATCGTTTTCACTTTCTTTGTTCGGCAAATGTTGTTTTTGCTTCCAGCTGACACCCTTATTGTGAAATGGTTGGGGTGTGTTTGTTGCTTCCCCCACACCTCGGGCATTCACCTTCTCGTGACTCCCTACAAAGTCATTATCTCTAGTTGTTCGCTGATTAATCGTGGCGTACTCTGCAATCAATGATTCAAGGTTTTGGATTGAATTAATCCCCCTTGTCACCACAGCAATTTCAATATTCTTACAAAAATGGCGCGCTATCTTTTTGATTAGCTGACGATCAGTGATAGCTGGCGTTAATTGGCGACTTTCAAGAAGCTTGCGCTCCATATATTGAATTGCGCTCAGATTGCCCTTCCAATTAAATCGACCAAATTCTAGGTTGTCCCTGACTGCGTCCTGTCTCTCTTCTCCCCAATACTTTTGTGTGAAGAGGTCTTTAAATTCATCAAAGTTGCGGATTTGGTCTCGTATCACCCTCCACCAAATCGCGGCGTCTGCTTCTAGATGTCGACCGATCCATTTGACATCGTCACTTGGGTAGAATGTGTTCTGGATTTCGGTCAGTTCTTTGAGAAATTCGATGGGATATCGGTCTGTGCCGTTGTATTTTAATTCGTTGTTATGCGGCCCACCTGTTCTTGCGGTCGATCCGACTTCTGCGTTGGCTAATTGACGCTGTAGTCGTTCTTGGCCTTCTTTAACTTTGGCGATGTGGTTTCTTAATTCTTCTAGCCGTGTCTCCTTCTCTTTATCTGTCTCACTGATTTTCTGTACAGCCGACCGTTGTCTGTCATCTACTTCTACGATCTTCTGTTTTAACGAGTTTACTGCTTCTCCTTGTTCTGTCCGTAGTCGTTCTACGTTGTTCCAGACAACTCCTTTCAATTCTTCATTCCTGCTGTTGGTTTCTTGAATATGTGTGTCTAGTTTGTTATTTATTTGGTCTACTGACTTCTGTGTATTATTAATTGCTTCTTGCCATTCTTGTCGGTCCTTCTCTCTCAATTCTTTACTTTCTTTGGTATGTCTTGTTAATTCATTCTTCAACTCTTTCATTCCACGTTCATTCTTTTTCTGTAGCTCGCTAATTTTCTCTTCCCATTTCTTGGTGTGTTCTTGCAATTCTACTTTTATTTTCCCAATCTGTTCTTCGTTCTGTTGTCTCATTTTTTCGCTCATTTTTTCACTCATTTCTTCATTCTGTTGTTTAATGAACTCGAGCAATAACTGGAAGTTCATCTCGCGAGGTACTAACGATTGTCCCCCCGCCCTTGTAGTCTCGTCGGCGCTGGTGTTTTCACTCTGCGTCGTATCTTCCTCACGTCCTTCGACGCCTAGCTGGTTGTTCACGTCGAACTCCATACTATCTGAATTATTGTTTGTCATTTTCGCGCGACTACGCGTAATCATTCAAGTATGCTTAACTAAGACTATTTCTACTACTGACTTACTGTCTAACAATTGTTTATAGCCACTGCCTGTCCTCAGCCTACTCACTTATAACATTTATTATTAATTATTCGAGCAATCGCTTCGTGCCCCACGTTGGGCGCCATATACAAATGTATATTTATCTCATGCAGATTTATTTGCATAAATTAATTATTCCATTAATTATATAAATTTTTATCTGTATTTATGATAGTGCTGTCGGTACGAACTTTGTCGTACTTATGTGTATTTAGCCCTGTAGTTGGACGCCATATACGGCTGTATATGTAGTTTGTTATGCCCCACGTCCTTTGGGAGCCATATACGAATGTAATATTTATGCAGATTTAATAATTGCATAAATTAATTAATTAATAAATTTTGCTTATTGTCCCGCGTTTGGGCGGCATGTACAAATATAATATATTACCACGCGTTGGGCATCATGTACAAATATACATGTATTATGCAAATTTATTAATTACATAATCTAATTGAATTTTTAATTGTATAGAAATTTTCTCTTGGTTACAATTATCTACTAGAATTTGCTTCCTCGTGTCACGTGTTGAGGCACCATATGTAACTGTAGTATATTTCATGTTTGTCTCTACTTGCATAAATTAGTTAAAATTATTCAAAGGAGTTTCCATAAATGTAAGTTTTTATTACAGATCTTGTTTACTGCTCCAGGACGGGCATGCCATATCTGATGATACACTCTGATATCACTGAGCCATAATACGCCCCGCGTGCTGGAGCACCATATGTAAACAGGTGTTTTGGGTGAATAACAATCATCCGACTCAGACACTATTAATTTTCGTAAACAATACAAATTTAATTTTTATAAACGATACAAATTTATTATATGTTTTCAATATCATTTAAATACTGAATAAAGTTAGCGTTTCTAGACAACATATCAAATACACAATGCTGTTATATTATCTCTACGTTATGAACATCTACAAAATCAATAAAGACTAATTAATTAATGACCATATAAATTTCAATATATCCTACTCTATGGATTCATATTTCTCAATTTGCGTTACTTTTGAGCAATTAAATATATGTATATTCAACAATTAAATAAATGTATATTCTACTCAGTGGCGAGTTCTTTTTGAGTGGCAGGACAGTGGCGACCTAATCTAATGTTACATGAATGATAATAATTTACTTGTTGTTTGTATCCAAATTGCGGTGATTAACTGCGTCGTACCTCTCATCCTACGAAGAAATCCAGGCTGAAGATACGCCAATTAAATTACACTTGACACTTCGTCACGACACTATTTGTCCCACATTTTATCCGGATACTCGCATGAACGATAATGACTAATTGCGTTAACTCGAATATGACTTCATCGTCTAAAACACTTTGCGTGTAGGTTCTTTGTCACTTTTGATGTACGCGTGCAATAGTTTATGCTGCGTTTAACTAGAGCGATTGTACCATTTATACTGTATTCACAATGCAAATATAATTGGTTTTAATTGCATTTTAGTGAGTTAAGAACGTGGCACAATCTTACTATATTGTTTCATGTCACTTATGTCACGGTAATGTGATATTGTCAATACCTTATCACTCGCATTAGATTCATAAAAACGAGATTTTTATGATCACAAAGTCTGATCGTACTTAACTCGACGTTGTCATAGTATTTGGTCACGGGTTAGTCTACAGTTTTACATAGTCTCTGATACACTCTCGAACAATCTCTCTGCTCGTATCAATACAGTTTGCTACCGTCCATCTGAAAGACTTTGGCTGGTTTATACCGAAATAGAATTGACTGACAAAAATTAGAGTACGACCGAACTGAGACTGAACTCTCCAAATCGACCGAACTGAGATTAAAATAGACTGACTGACTGATTTTTATAGACTGACTTAAATTGTTTGAAAATTGGAAATCGACTGACTCTTCTTCTCTGCGAACACCTTATTTTATTACTTCAGCAACACGACTCCCTCCACGGATGTCATACCCTTACCACAATCACTGTCATGATTGGTTTCTCGCATCAGATTCTGCGAAGGCTCCTCCTGGATACTCCGGCTGGGGTCTCTAGTCTACTTCCCATTCGCTCTTCACCCTTGTCTCCATGTTGACGTCTTCTTTACACCCGCCTTTGCCGAATTCCTTGCTCCTGATAGGTCAGCCAAGACCCCTCTCTAAAAGTCTTGCTGTCCACACCATCTCCCCGTATGACGACGGACCTAATTACACGGTTGTCTGTTATGTGATTGTTCTTACGTTCCCAAGTGTCCTTTCTAAGCGATTTCCTTTCCGCACATGTGTGTACCATAACCCGGGTGTGTCGAATCGCCGTATTGTCCTCGACTTCCCTTGTTACGTTCACACGCTGATGGTGGTCATCTTCCAGGAACTAACATCTGTTCTGCAGCCTTACAAGATGCTCCGTATGTCGTGCCAGTAAGCAAGTTTCCCGCTGTGCAGCTATATAAGTTCCTTTGTACCTAACTGCATCCGCTCTTAGACTGCTTTTGTGGAAAATGTTATGTCCATGTGCAGCCGCTAACTCACACGTATACGTCGAAAATGTTGGCGTCCCCTTAGTACACTCCTTGTCGGTAGTTGTGATGAACTGACACCGTCTTTTGTTTCTTTGTTATTGTCGCCACTTGCGCTTATGTCGTTCATCCATGTCCAACATCTGTTATGTGCCAAGGCGTTGTCCTTCTTAAATCATTGTCTAACGGCGGCCGTTTGGCTATACCATGCATCACTCTTGACAGTTGACGCCCGCTACAGTGCCGTTTACGAAAAAAAAATTCTCTGCCGTAATTGCTTTACACAGTTAACTGCTGAATTATAAAGCAGTTGAAGCATCGCACAATGTAAATGCGGAACCTCGGCAGGCAAACCGAAACAAATATGGTGTTACGGGAGAATGTTAAAAACAAAATGGATGGACACAGGAGAAATTTGTGGAGAACTACGCACATAATGAGAAGAAGAGATAGGTTGGTGAGGCACTGGTTGACACCCAGGGTTAATGATTTTGGTGATAGAGGCTCTAGTGATTGGCAAAAAAAAACAGGGCAAGGGCACAGACTGGAAGATCTGAGGCAGATTGTTGTAGATATGGGTTGCTGTAGTTATTCGGAGATGAAGAGAAGGGCTCAGGATACCAGAAGCTGGAGGAGCGCATGAAAATAATCAGACGATTGATGATATAAGGGGGGAGAAGAGAGAGAGACGCAGCGCAGACAGAAACAGAATGAGATTTAACTTGCGTATCTATAGAGTTAAAATAATTTGGATATAGATATTAAATAAAATCTCTTTCGCCTTATTTGGCTATGGTAACAAAAACAAAAAACAATTATTTAGACTTAGGCTACCTATCTACAATAGCATATCCGATTACAACAAACAATGTACAGAAATTCTACTGTACCTTTCTGACTAGTCCCACTTATTCTGACCATTTACAACATAAAACTGCAACTTTCCACGTACTATTCAACAGAACGTACCAAATACCCATAAATTACAATGAAATAATAAAAGAATGACTATACAAGTTGTTAAACCTTTGAAGAAAATATAAATAATAAAAACAATAAAATATAAGCAGAAATCAAAATTAAATAAAAAATAAAGCAAAAATATCGCATGTAAGAACTTACCCAGAACAAACTCAGATAATAAAGACACAAATAATACACAAACTCATATAAACGTTCCCGTTATACATAGCATTCAGAAAAAAATTTTAAACTATTTAGAAAAAAAGAGATTAGAATAGCATAGAAAAGAACAATAAATTATAAAAGACTAAATAACAATGATGCCAATATTGTACACAATCGTATAACAATTACACTCTAAAAAATGGCACTTACGAAAATTTAATAAAAAATTGAGATTATTTTTAATAGGCTTGACAAAAAAATAGCAGACTCTAAACATTTAAGTGGATTCAGAAAACAGACATTTAAAAACTTAAGAAATTAAAAATTTTAAAACACGCCATAAATAAAGGACATACATTCCCAGACTTAATAACATGACACTAAAACGTGTAACATACGAGTACTCACATGCGAATTAAAACAAATCAATATCCGAATAAGTTTTGGTCAGCGCAGACGCTACACAATTATTAAAACACTAAATCTGGAAAGACTCACAAAACAAACGTATCCACTAAATCCAACAAAAAGAATAAACAAAAGAGAACATTATTACCCAGCTATCAACAATACAAGCAAAAAGGGAACAAAATCATGAGCACACCAACGCAATTCTCGATAGGCTACATGTCTCAAGTAAGATAATACATCTCAACTGTATTTATAAATATTAATTAGTGTGTACTTAAATGAATATTTATCTGTGTTATATAATATTTAACTTATATGCAATAAATATTAATACTTTTCCATTATGTGTATTTTGATTACGCGATAATATCGATAAGTCACTGTTGGAGAAGAAAGGAATGTATCATTTGTCAAAGAGTATATCTTAACTGCAAGTGAAAATACGTAATAACGTTTTACGTTTTAAGTTAGAAAAATTGTTTCGGTTTTGGTTTATTTTAGGAAAACAGTATTCATGTTATAACAAATTAACATGTCCACTAACTACATATAATGATTGTAACACAATGACATTTAAAAACACAGAGGACAGAACGATTTTAACAAATTAAGTACCGGTACTGAACGTTTGACAGGTGAATATAATGCTTCTAACGCAGTAACATTAAGGGACACAAAATAGGATTTTAATATATTAACAACTAAAATTATATTAAAACCTAAACTACTGTACACTTAACCTTTTGCGCAAAAATAGCGTGTACATTTACATATACGTATCACGTTAAAAAATAGAAAATACTTTATGTCGTTACGTATTGAATTCAAAAATATATGAGATACCAACAAGACAGACCTATCGATAACAAGGTTTACATTGGAAGACACCATTTACATAGTAGTTTAATGACAACAGAAAGCGATCACGGTCCAAAACAAACTATTTAGTTAGATTAAACTTACCGTTAACACGTTCGGGATTGTTTGACTAAACGTATAACCGGTAGTCACTAGATAGCGGTTCCGACTATCGTATAGTCCAAATATCGAAATTTAATGCGGGTACAGATAATGGGGAAGTACCGTTTAAACATTATGCTGGATTTCAATACTTTCGGTTGAGTTGAGTTTAGGTGCTATGTAAGTTTATGTTATGTGTCTCATGATAACTGTAATTACTAATAGTACCGGTAACTATGACAACTTATAAAAAAGTAATTATAATGACCTTTGAAACATGATTAATTAACGTTGCTTATTAAATCATGAAACGGGTTCATGTCTGTACGTAATCGCAGAGAGGTTTGGCAAAATTTAAAGAAATTTCGACGAAACCGAAACATCGAAGCATGATAATGTTTTTAGGCTTTTGAAACGTATAATGTGCATATAACACATATTTACTATATAACAAATATATTTACTATATAACAAACATTATCATGTTAAAACGACAGAGACCGAAGATTTCTAGACTGTGTGGAAGCGTTACATTTTTCGATGACGTTACATTTTGTGGAATGACCCCCAGCCTAAAAATGATGACGTCATACAGCGTGACGGTAAATAAAATGTTACAGAAAGTTTCAAACGATGTCCAGCTAAAAGACATTATCATGTCAAAATAAATTGATACTGTGTCAAAAACAAATACAATTAAAATAAACTTGATGACATGTGTTAGCATTACAATTTGCTGTTTCCCAGGTGGACAAGTAACATTCACCGGTCTTGGCTTCAAGTCCCCACATGTGTGTTCATTCTAAGCGGCACAACCAGATGTCATTTGCATTATGCATGCAGATTGCGCGTGCGCAGATTATGTCAAAATAATATGAGTGACATGCTTTAAGTGAATCTTAACCGTGCGGCCTTTGCGTTTTATGTAGCGTCCACTCGCTATAAACGGCTTAGGCGCGATCTTCGTACGAAGATAGTACGGAATTTCAATGACGTATTGTTTTCTTTACGGAACTCAAGAAGATTAACTAGGTACGTATACAGATGTAACGCTGGAACGTACTTAAGTTAGCCTACGTAAGATAAGTTGTTGATTAAGCTCGGAAAAGAAGCGGAAAAGAAATGGGAAACAAGCAGATACATACGCAAGTATATAGCAAGAACATAAAAATAAATGTGTATTTGAATAAACTTTCAGATACAGGTATCGTAGTCAAATACGTATTTTAGAACGTTTTAAAATACATTTTAAATTGTCAAAGAACATTTAAAATAGTGTGCAGAAGCTCAGAATAAAAAAAATCACAGTTCCTTAAACAGAGTATAGTGTAGCCTATATTCTAATCTTCTATGGCAATCACCATGGCCATGTTTGGTTATCTGTGACTGAGAATTAAGGCCGTTATATACTAGAAGCACTAGGATGACATTGAAAATCGAACAAGTAATTAAAACTTTATAAACGATAAAAAATTCAATTTTTCACATATACAAATGCGTAATTATACTACATAACAACTAATAAAACTACACTTTGCATATGTGTGTGTGTGTGTGTGTACTGGACAATTGTAAACTTGTAAAATTGTTCATAAACAAAGACACTTTGTGAGTGACAATTTGTCTGGTGTCGAATGAGGCCAATTAAATGGATTATAAGATTACAATCCGCGCAATTGTCGTAACAATACAAACACACGCACACATGGCCTATATGTCTGTATGCGCTTGCGTGTATGTAGAAGATACCGTCATCGTCTCCATAAGAATTTCTTTGTCCAGTGTTGAGGACTGGATCCACAATATTTCAAATGTGTTATGGTTTAACAATTAATCACAATTTGCAAAAACGGAGTATGTGACAAAATTTTGTATTTTTATTTTTTAATGGCTATGTGTTTATTTAAGATAGATACATCAAATTAAGCTAAAAGGGGTCACGTGAAAGCAGTGCTGTGGTTACACAGTCATGTACTTTGCAAAAATAGGATATGTTCATCACATGTCACTTTTACGCATAGTTTGCGTTGGGACTTATGTTGTACGTAATCAGCTGTTTCTCTCCTTTTCAACTCAAGTAGGCTATTGCTGCTTGTTATGTTGTGTTTGTTGTGTCAGTTTTTTATGAATTTATTACGTCTTTTACAATGTCTTCCGATGAAGAAGTTGGTGATTCTAGATCGTTGAATACAAAAAAAACGTAAAAAAATTTATTGATTGGTATAAGAGAAATAAAAAGGAGTAAAGTAAAAGGTGAACAACATATTAATTGGAGTGGTAAGGTTATGCCTTAAGAAGTACAGGAGCTGACTGTAAGTGTAAATTATGGTTTGTGTGTTTGGTATTAGTGACCTGAAAACCAGTAAAGCTGAAATATTTCTTTAGCACGAAGGAACAGGACGGAAATCTCCTAATGAAGTGCGCAGTCTTTTGTTAGATTATATTAATAGATATAAATCAAGTGAAATTGAACATTTAAGCACACTTTCACTAGAATTCTGTTATCAGTAACTGACCAAAGGATCTTCAGAAGTGTCACTCATTACTTTCTAGTGCGTGGACATTCGTTTCTGCCAAACAACCAAGATTTGGTCAGATGAAACGGTTAATAATGAAAGCTTATCGAATATGTACGATAGAGGAATATAGGGAGCTGATTCTTAAATCATCTAGTACTAACAGATCTTCTGTCAACATTGTTGACCAGGAGAAGATACTGGATTTCAAATCATTATGGAACAAATTTTATAAAAGACTTGTTTTTCTGATACTTCTTATGCGAAGTCTATTTCAAGAAATTGAAAAGTTTATTTACCAGATAAGTAGGCCTACATTTAGAGAATTTATTTACAATAGCAATGTGAAAGGAAAGGTTACAGCACAATTTTTATTGACGTCTATTGTAACATACTTTAACCTTACGGGTAAACTCTCTATCCGGACTGCTTCCATCGTAATTCTCTATCCGGACCGCTTCCATCGTAATTGTTTTATCGCATGACGTTTCGATCCCTGGAATCTGGAATCGTCCTCAGAAACTAAACAGCATAAAACAACTTATAATAAAATATTATAAAAAATATTAGCAATATATACCAAACTATGGTTAAAAAACTTTTCGTCACAATGTAAGTCATACAAACATATATTGTTATGAAAAGTTTTTTAACTGTAATTATGTATACGAGTAAACTCGTACGTTGCTAACATTTTTTAAAAATATTTTTTTATAATACTTTATTGTAAATTGTTTTGTGTTGTTTAGCTTCTTTGAAGACGATCCCAGATTCCAGGGATTGAAACGTAAAGCGATAAAAAAATTACGTTAGAAACAGTCCGGATAGAGAATTACGTTAGAAACAGTCCGGATAGAGAATTACGTTAGAAACAGTCCGGATAGAGAATTACGTTAGAAACAGTCCGGATAGAGAATTACGTTAGAAACAGTCCGGATACAGAATTACGTTAGAAACAGTCCGGATAGAGAATTACGTTAGAAACAGTCCGGATAGAGGAAATCACCCATCGCTTGTTGCGATGTGCTACGCTACCTGTTGATATGACATACAGCGAAAAATATCAGTGAATTATAAAAATATTCCAGACCTCCAGAAAATTAGCAAGTGTTTACCAGAGTGCTACAATGAACTGTTCCAATGGCCAACGACGGCAGCAGAAAATAATAGACCTATATCCGAACTGAACGATAAAGGATGAGTGTAAAATGTAAAAAATCTATTGCACAAAATATTGTCATAACGTTTGTGAAATATATATTATGGGTGGTTTTATTTTGTTACAATTAATTCTGCTTTTGTGAAGGGAGTAGACTTTGTAAAAAAAGGGATAAGTAAAAACGTTTTAATTGTTTTTACTGATTTTTTTTTCTCTTATATTGAAGGGAGATACAGCCTGGGGTAAGGTTGTAAAAGCTGTTTTTTCTAAAACGTATTTTACAGTTTGCTACGCAATATTATGTGTCTCTTGAAAAATTTCATTTTTGCCACGTATCCCGTTTCCGCAAACTGCGATTGTATTGGTACTACTGTACTCATTGAGTTTGTTTGGGTTGTTCACTGGATTTGTATGAAGGTCAATCAGATTTTCCTTAGCATCTAAAATAATACCTCTGAACGGCATGTGCTTTATTAATAAAGAAGTATATACGTATATTTTGCACATATATACTTGTCAAAATCGGATATCATATACCTGTCTTGTCTGTTGAACAAGTAAATGAAATTAATTATTTATTAATACACAGGTTAATTAACAATAAAGTAACACGAAAGAGTAACAGAGAGAAACTAAAAATCGAACTACGAAAAAATATAAGACAATTTTATTTCCTCCGGAATATCTGTAATATTTTAATTTGATGAAATCCCTTGCCACGCTCCTGTTCGTTCAAGGCTTCAATATGGCATTGAGCTACGTTGGGGGGGGGGGGGATCGATCTTAGTTCCTTATATAAAACCAGATTTTTTATTCGGATCCTCACTTTCCAAAATATATTCCTGCAATCCCCTTTTACATTGACATTTACACAAACACTCAACGCTGCACAGAAAAGACTTCATAGGGTTTCTTTATCTTACAACCAATCTTGCTTGTTGTTAGCAGCCTCTTATTTTCTTAAAATCAGTTTTGCCAGAGCTGTTTTTTTATAAACTTCTTTGGTGGGTCTTCCAGCTTCTGAAACTCTGCTCCTCAAGTCTTTGCGTGTATCATTGTCACATTACCATAATGAATGTACATTTTATCTGTGTAATAACTGATTACTCTCAATGAAGAACTCTACGGTGATACTGGAGATTACGTTTGTCACCTACGAGTCTTTACCGTAAGGTTTTTCATGTATTCCTTCCAGTTAAACAAGTAGAGACAAAATCCACAATCTGAAACTAAAACAAACCTGACACAATATTTCCCAGTTCGACTGGCTACCTCATGTAACCGCCACGATCTCTCTGAGGTTAGTAGGTTTCTATAACAATATAGTTAACAGTTCTATAACAATACAGTAGCTGTCTCTGTTACTTGTTCAGGAGCATACTAGCTGCAGTGTTAACGTGCATACTACGGGATATGCGCATTTAAAATGTCTCACATACTGACAAGACAATACAGATTGCAGACATAGTGTATTTATAGAGAACATAAGTTTGCACTTGTTGCAGTGTAACCCCGCTTCTACACTAAAAAAAAAACAGACAGAAAACTAGCTAACACACACACACACACACACACACACACACACACACACACACACACACACACACACACACACACACACACACACACACACACACACATGCCGTTTCGCTTACTGTGGGAACAGATACAGTAATGTAGCAGCTAAGTAAACTTTATCTATGATTTATAGCCATCATTAGTTTCACACATTTGCGCTGTGCGCGCTTACTTCTCTGTTATCACAAATAGGTTTTTACTTTGAACGGTCAATGTCTTTTACTGTTTATTGCGACTAATGGTCGGCCAGAGCAGTCGACTATAAAATAAAAAATGAAAACAAACATTTTCCCATATTTTACTCAGGCGTTATCTCTCGCTCGCTTTTACTATTTAAGTTGAAAACGGTAAAGCGAAAAAGTAATCCACCTCTGAACGCGTTACTGTTATTGTTATTATTATTGCGTGTGCTTTTAAAACTCCGTCATCAAGACCGCAATGTGTTTGTTTAATTCCTTCTGTGAATTATTTATTATCTCGACGTTGTGCTGGAAATTATGGTGAAGTTAATAACATGTCTGTAGGTGAGTTGTAGAGTGGACGTAATGTGCACGAGTGTCATGGTGAAGTAACGGATTTAGAGACCGCATTAAGCTGTAATTGTAATAAAATATTTGTTTTAGTAAAACAAACCCATCATGTTTGACACAGCGTTTAAACCTCTGACAGGTGACTAACTTCTCTTTCCAACATTTTAAACGTATTACGGATCTTTGATGTTTGAATTTTACTTTACGACGGTAAAGGAAAGATGAACAGACCTCCTGTCGAGGTTTGTCGCGGCGATTAGGTTACTTGCTTCACTACGAACGAGGTCATGGAACCTTTCAAAATCGTTACAATTTCATGTAACAAAGTAAAGGCGATTTGTACTTGTTGGTTAAAAACTTGTAGGTGTAATGTGGACTTACTGCAACTTTCCTCCAGTTATCTCACAACTACCATTTCTGTATAAAAATATATTATCGTTTTAAAAACGGAGTAAGATACTTCGTTACCATAACTAGGCCTAGTTCTACCATCGAACACAAATGGGGTGCTAACATTTCTAGTCTCATTTCTGTCCACCTTAATGAAGAACAGAAATGCTGATTTTGTCATGCTGATTTCATTCATATCGCTAATGTCTGTAGTTATTCACGTTTTATAAACGAATTATGAAGCCAAGGCTCAACTCAAGCTAAACGTAAATTGTACATCAAAACTCAACTCCACAAGAATTGCAATAATATCGTGAGTCCACGAGGAGAATGGCATTCTCATTTTCCGTAAGATAATATCTCATAAATTTGTAGCTTCACTCTTTTTTGAGAATTTTTTTTAATCACGAATTTTAAACACCATGTATTATTTTCTGATATGAGTCACAAATTTTTAATATTTGTTTGAATTTTCAATTTTTATAAGTCTCAAATTAGTCAACCACAAATGTGTAGAACGCAAATCGAGTGTTATCAGACCAGAGGAGAAATTATATTATGCACCTACATGCACTGTAGGGAGTGACCTAGTGTCACTGCAGTAACTCGGGCACGTAGCCCATACCAGCTCCGAAGACCCTTTCATTCCTTTAACTTACCACCATCGCTGTCAAAACACAGAAGCTTGACATTGGTATCCATTGGTTATATCCACGAGTATATAGGTTATATCCCTAACAGATTAAGGTTATATCCTTACAAGGAGACTAAAGCACTTCGCCGTTATGGTATGTGAAAACAAAAACTGTTGATACAAGACATAATGTTGACCAGAGGGGGCCTCGTGGAAACGAGGAAGCGACGTTTCGGTACCCCAGACGTGAGAGGTCAAAACTCCGAACTCGTGCCAGGCACAGGTTCCAACAGCGCCGGTTACACAGCCACTAAGGGTCTCATCATCGAACGCTTACGCACGCTTTTTCGATTATCAGACCTGACACCGCCGAAAATCGGGTTAACCCCTCGTCCCTCAAGGCAGCGTGTCCAGAGTGAAGGTTTCGGTTGGAGAAGGAGTCACCGGTAATCAGCGGTATAGTATCAACTCCCATCTCCCTGAGTCGTAGACACAGAGATAACGCCATGCAATGCATGATAAAAGTATTTTATTTTTTGTGATTACAGGTTATAGTACTCGAAAAATATAAAGAATCATATCTTTTCAGGCTACTGTTTTCAATTTCGCCTTAGAATCCACTTCGAAGTTACACGCACACGTTACTGAGAAAAACTCCGAAATCTGTTTTCAACACTATTTACCTAATTAGAACTAGTTTTAAAAAAGCCTTTTCGCAAGTTTACTGCTAACTAGTCAGACTAGGATTGGTTAAGACATTTTAAGGAAAACTGCAATTGACAGAAGAAATCATCATACTTTCAATTATTTAGTTATTAATTAATTACAAATAGGTCTGGCTGAAATGGACCTTTACATGTATTTTTGCATGTCCAGAACTGCATATACTTGGAAGGAGTAGTTTTTCCTCAGTCTCTTGTGGGCCCTTGACAAGTGTCCAAGTTTTCTTGTGGTTTCGCTTTTAGTAATTGTTTTTAGTTAGAATGCGATATTTTTTCGTTTTCATCATGAGTAAGTTTCATTATAAGTAATTTCGAGGAAATATAGACCAATGTTATAATGGAAATTATAAATGTTTTATAATCAATATGTGAGACTGTCAATGCGAGGAAAGGAAGAAAAGAAAAGGCTTAGTTGGCTCGAGTTCGGAGTTTAGGCCTTCTCCGTCCGTGGTACCGAAACGCCGCTTCCACGAGGCTCCCGCTGTGCAATGTTATGGCTTGTATCAACAGTTTTTTGTTTTCACATTGTTAGTTTCCTCGTAAGGAGAGGCTTCCAGCCCTCTCACGGACCTATACAATGGATACCAATGTCAAGCTTATGTGTTCTGACAGCGATGATGGTAAGTTGGTAAGCTAGGGGACCGAAGGGGTCTTCGAAACTGGTATGGGCTACGTGCCCGAGATACTACAATGACCCTATGTCGCTTCATAGAGTGCATGTAGTTCTATAATATAATTTATCCACTTGTCCGATATAATGATAAAACGAATAGTAAAACACTCAACTTGCGTTCGTAAATATACACATTTGCGTTTGACTAATTTGAGACTTAGAAAATTGATAACTTAAGCAAATATTGAAAATTTGTGACCGATATTAGAAAATAATATGTGATCTACAAAATTTGTGATTAGAAAAATTCTTTAAAAAGAGTGAAACTACAAATTGATGAGATATTGTCTTACTAAATAGAGCTAATATTATACTAAAAACACAAGGGCGCAACGAAAGTAGCAGATAAGCATGTTAAACCTTCAACTAAATTAAACATTTTTAATTTTTTAAAAATTGAAGTAAAAATAGCTTTCAAGCGTTCTAATTAAAAAAGTAAGAAGCATTTGTTATCATTGTCGTAATAATATGAAAAATATTATTTTCACTCTACACGTTACTTTTCCAAACACGCGATCACTTACATTCATTTGTAATTGTATTTATTTACGTATTTATGTGATGCAAGATGTTTCAAGGCCTGCGGGAAATTTTCAATCAATATTTATACACTCCTCGTGTACAAACGTGTGCGTACGAAAGCATGAATGATCATAATGTCACGTTCACCAGACTCCTCCAGCTACTACGTGATAAGACCGTCAATGTCGCCTCAGCCTTCTGCCTCTCTTCTCACAAAGCGCTGCGGCTCCGTTGCAAAACATCGACACTCGTCAGTTGGAAAACTGTTATCGCTACCGCTCCGTGTTCTGTTATTAATTGTCCCTACCACTTGACAATTCGTTTTTACAAGACTTACTCTCCGCGTGCGCTGGCTATCAATCATGTGATGTTTATGAATAATGTAGTAATGTTATGGTATTTGATAAGTAACGTATATTTAAACACGTGCGCGTGTACATGCACAACTCTCTCTGTCTCTTTCTCTCTCTCTCTCTCTCTCTCTCTCTCTCTCTCTCTCTCTCTCTCTCTCTCTCTCTCTCTCTCTCTCTCTCCCCCCACGCTCAAAAGAACGAATATTCCCTACACCCTACAGTCCTGTACTTGAATTTCAGGTTTAAACGGTGAGGATGAGGTAGTAATTTATTTCGAAGATCGCAGGATAAAAGGATAGAGAAGATATAACAAGTAAAGCTGAAGTACATGACCGAAACAAATGAATACGTATGTAGACAGTACAGGTAATATTTCTTTGACTGCCGGAATTGTCTAATTCATTAGAATGGCATATCTACAATTTGGCTTGGGGGGGGGTTTCGAGTCGACTTCATACGAAATAAAAAACAAGTTAAGACTAATCAACATTACTATCTTAAAGTAGCTGAAAAACGTGTGCTAACATCGTCAAATTAAACCCATTAAAGTAAACAGTTATAACACAATAAAAATACGCGTTACTGAAACATTGTTTAGAATATACTTACTGAACTGATTTTCCTATATTTCATATTTCAAACGTGTACGCAAATGCTGCATAAGAAACCTCTTTGTATATTTAAAAAAGAGTTACTAGCTTAAAAACGCAGCTGAAAAAATAATAAAAGAGTCTAAAAATTACGAAATTAACAAAATTCGTTAACTTTCTTTGACCCTCCCCGGTCCAGTTCGTCCCGCCCCCCGTAAATATGCCCCTGATGCGTATTAGCAAAAAGATGAAATTACTACTACTGCCTCTATAAAAGTACAATAGTTTTATAGCTCAGTCACGACTAGTGGCTAATTTAGGTGCTTTGTCGAAGAGAATGAATATTTAGCGATTACTTTCCAGCGATTCTGTGTTAGTGAAATTGGTATTTACAGATAGTTATTACACTGCTAATGTAGGCTACATTGTGAATAGGTTATCTTCCATTATAGTATATGTGAAGACGAGTTTTATATTAAATACATCATTATCAATCATCGTCACCACCATCATCATCATATCGTCGTCGTCGTCGTCGTCGTCATCAAAATGATAATAATCATCATCACCGTCAATGACGATTACTTCTGATCGCTCTTTTACAACTAAGTAAAAATAAGAATCACTCGTTGTTAGGCTATTTGTACCGCTCTTTTCATTTGGAGATAATCCTTAAGCCCTGTTAGTATATTGGCATCTTCCAAATACGTTTTCCTAATTCCTCCCTTCCTCAGATTTATTTACCTTCAAGAATGTTCATTACAAAATCTTGTATCTTAAAAGTGACATCTACTATTAATTAAATCTTCTTAGATTCCACTCCTGTTAGTAACTTCCTTTCCTCCTTCATTTCTAAATTTGTTTTTCTTACAGCCTAACCAATTCTCGTTAATGTCCCCCATAATGGCCTGTAAGCCATACTCTGCAAACAAAAAGTTTTATTGTTTCCTAAACTGTCTTTTAACATGAGAACAATTTCAACTCACAAATCGTCTATGCAATGCAACTTCATTAAAATTAAATTAAAAATTTTTGAACTGTCGACAGAATCAAAGTCAACGGGTGTAATCAAGTGCACATACTACAAAGCTACTCTTGACTCTATTTACATGTTTGTAAATGTACACATGCGAGCTATCTCATTCAAACCTACTTTTTTCACATGTGTCAATCTTTGCTTGGTTTAGGTTGTTAATAGGGAACTCGTACTCATACTAATTTAGCCTACTCTACTCATGTTAAAAATAAACAATTATTATTTCTTTCTCATAACTGTATGTGCGTTACAATTTTTTCGGAATTTTATCTTTCCCCACAAAGCACCATTTTAAGCTTCATAAAATGAGTTAAGAAAGTCTCTAATGGTGTATATTGTTCTATTGTCAAACACAAAAAACCGGAAGGCTGAGGATGGGTACAAGATGGTACCCGAAACATGTTCCTAATAAGGAAAAAAATATCTTGAGGTAAATTCATTATAAATATTAATTGTTTTATTTGCACATGCTCTTGGTACACCGATTATTTGGCATTGCTTTTGATTTGACAGTTAATGGGCGTTCGTTGTAGGATGTATAAAACATTCAGACAAGCTTGTTTTATGGGCATTTACTTTTCGACTGTATCCTCTGAAAGTGTTTCTCAGAATCTGTTGAACTGTCTGCGGTCTCGATAAATTAAATTGACAGTTCCTTGTCCTCTTTTCTCGGAAATGACCGTTACTCTCAAAACCATAGGTTTTACAATTCCCCACACATATTCTGAATATATTACATCATTATTTTATTGTTGGTACCATTACGACGTCAACTGCAATCCAACTTAGTAATACAATCTACGTCGTGGCATTGGCAACATTAAACAGACGTTTTTGTATAAAGTACGTTCATTAAAATGCATTGCCAATAAATGCATTAATCACTCGCCCCTAAAAATTTGCAAATGCATGTATAGACAGCAATCTATCGGGTTGCAATATATAGGCTATTATATTCTTGGATTTCGTTGTCCATGAAGCCTTCTATAGGTGAAAGCCGGTTTAGGCTGTAAGGTAAAACTTTACGTTTTTACTTATAAAAAACTTAGTGTTCCGAGTCGTCAATATTATAGTGATATTTAGCTATTATATTAGTTAGATATTAAAAACGTACATACATTAGACAGTTATTATTCTTGTTATATTTGGAAATGAAGTATTATTACATACTCTCACAAAATATAATGTCCTGTTTGCAAGAATTAATAAAGTAAAAAGTGGCGTAACTCTTTTTCCTGAGCCCCCGCAGGAATCCTTTGCGGGCTACCCCTACTACTCTTACTTAATTCAAGTTTTTGTTCCCTCTTGAATACTAATCCCTCCTTATAGCTGTGACAACTACTAAAATTGTATAACGTAAACAGGATAACTGTTCTTTCTTGTACGATGTATCCTCAATTAATAAAATATATATTGTTTCAATTAATTGTTTGATTTGTTATTTAGTATCTTTTATACCTTTGGTCAATGTAAAAAAGTACTGATTATCAGACATCAGACATCAGACATCACTACTAACCAATTCTAATTTTGTCATTTATGAAGACAGTGAATGTATATATTAAATTTTATATCGTACACTTTATTAACTAACTTCATATTTCCAAACAAACAAAAAATCTATTTCATCTTAAAAATTTACAGGCATTGCACAAATGCAATGCACAGAGAAGGGCATTGAAAATGCTTCAATAAATCTAAAAAATATATATATTTATGTTCATTCACCAATCAATGAATTCATTCTTCATTTACCAATGTACAGATTATAAGTTAAATGTAGTCGCATTCATAAGCGAAGTTTTATATGTGTACTACGTTATTGACAACAAAGAAGTAGTTTCTATGGAAACTCACCGGTTCCCATTTTCGATCACGCACCAGCGATCAGCCGAAAATGTGCGACATGTTCTTATAAACATTTTCAATGTTAAAAGTCCTGTCATCTGCTTATAGATTTATAATTTACAATAATTTTAGTATAGGCACTGGGATTAAAGAAAAATATTCTGATATAAACACATTGTATTTTAGAAAAAGAGAATTTTTGCATTTCATAACATTACTCGAAATGTAATTCTTAACTGGGCTCGGTGCATTCTTTACGGGAATCACCGCTCTATTAACTAAGTAAGCGCTCCGTTAACCAAATAACGTATACTCTCAACGTACATCATTACGTACTGGTAAAACAACAGTAAAAACATAAGTGTATTTGTCTTTCATGTTAAATACATACAGGGAAATCTGATTTATATAAGTTCAACGGTTTATACCATATTTGCGCTAGGCCCCATAGTCCGCATGCCCCCCGCATCGAACAGTCCCTGTGTCAATCAGTGGATTTCTTCTTTACCGTTTAGTTCACGTGTTCTCTCTTTTCTTGTCCCTGTCTGGTTTTGCCTGTCAGCCTTGAATATTTTCTATCGCATTTAAGACATATTATCATAACTCTCGGATTCCTGTTTTTGCATTAACTGTAGGCCTATAGATGTAAATTAAAATTTACAAATTGTGTTGCACGCACACACACACACACACACAATTAGATAACACTTATGAATTTGTGTGTGTATGTGTTTGTGTGTGAAAATGACATGTACATAACGCCTCGTACAATTCTATTTAATTACAAGAAATTAAGTTTGTTGTTCCAGGCTAATAAATTGTTCTCACACAAGCTAGTGCACACGTTCCTTGTCCTTTCAGTTTCCATTGTTAAATTGTCATTACAGTGTTTTGTTTAATTTTTATTTTCACATATTGGACAGTGTAGATCAAACTATCAGTAGTGGTTGGGAGCATTGTGAGTTCTGTGCTTAGCCCACGCGGCACTAGACCTCCTCCTGGCTACTGAAATTGAAATTTAGTCAGCCTGAGACTCAAATTAGGTATTGAACAAGACACTTCATATTCTTCTTACCTTTAACAGATATGTTAATACTTTACAGATACATTCAAGTTTTTTTAAGAGAGTGAAATTAATCAGCGTTGATGGTCCTTTCTTTTTTTAATAAAATAAGAAATAAGGGATAAGTAAATTGAAATCTCAATAAACTTTATTATATCAAAAAATAATTTATGCATGGCAAAATAACACTATTAGTCAGCTTTTGTTTGGAAATGCATTTTTCTTGCTTTCACCCAAAGTAACTTAATTTATTTATGTATGACCATATCTATGCTGGGGCTCTTTACTTATTTCATGCTTGGAAAATATTGGACAGTTTGTATCAACTTTTAAAATCCTTACTAACAAGGCATAAGTAAGTAAACAATTAATTCCAATTCAGTAAGGTCATGGGAGCCAATGAATAGGCCTACTTTTTTTTACGGACAAACAGAATTTAGAATTTTAGCTGAACCACCAGATAGCCAGTGATTTGGAACACAGTAAGTAAGGGGTAATCATTGAATGAAAGACACGTTTTATGAACAGAAGGAGCTACATTTAAGGTATTTGAATCAAAACAAGGAAAACTCGCATAAAGGCTTTTGTGTGGATCGTGGTTCTGTTTAACTTTGAGTAACGGACCAAGATCAAACAAATAAAAAAAAACATTAAAGAATTCTAGCGCTGGAGAATTTTCTCATGGTGGAAGTCGGTAAGAAATGATAAAAGAAATGTAATCGGAGACGATTGTGACAGTAGTCACATAACAAATACCGATATGCGCCTAATCGTCGATGTGTCGATGGTTTGTGGTTAGTTTGTTAAATCGTACGCATGAAAACTATTGAACACACGAACATGAAAATGTTATAACATAGAATTGGAAACGCCCATTAAGCAAGCGCGCTCAACTGTTTGAGCATGCTCATAGCTGTTCTTAGTAAGTAACAAATGACTGCTGTGAAAACGTGACCATTAAACTTTCTGAGAAAGAGAAGTAGAGAGAGTAAGGACACACAGGAGAGAAGAAGCGAATTAGGAGAGGGAGGTAGCCAGACGGATAGAATATATTGAATTCAGCAATAAAATATATATTACTCGGTACTTTATTTATCTCTGTTTTACGATATCTGTTTGTTTGCACAGAGAAATAGACAGAGAGAGTTATGAGACGTTCGACTGAAGTATTGCTTTTCGAATAACTAACTTTTAATAAATTATTCATTGTTTCTGGCTTAAAAACGACCAACAATAAAGTCTATTGTAGCGAGTTATTGCAGCTAGTAACATGCAAAAACCACAGCAACAACAGTACTGCAATAATATTTCATTGCTGAGTACAATTCGAGTGAGCACGAAACCATGTCTGGCTGTAACGGGATTTAGTACTCAGCAAGGGAGGTAGTAGAGTTTAATTATTTTCACCGTCGTTAACAGAGTCATAAACATTGTTTGCTTTTTCTTCTGTTTTTAATGTGCGTCGTGATCTGTACTTATCTGTAAACACTTGATTAGTTTTTCAATGAAGTTCGTTGGCTTATTATTATGAACAGTTTTGTACCAACCACCTTTTCTGTTTTGAGACTTACGTGTAGTTTTTTTATAATTGATCCATTTTATTTCATTTTCATTTATTTAGTTTCATAATTATATTTGGTGTAAAGTACAGAAGACTAATACCAGTTACATCAGGCCTACCATACGCAAATATACTCAGACGACAGAAAAGGTTACCCCGAGTGATCACTATTAAGAACACGCGCAGTATTGTTATCGCTCAGGATACACATGTGACTGTAATATAAGATACATTTTAGTGACCAAGACGACCACTTTAAATTTCGAAACAGGGTATGATGGAAACGACAACCATATTCTCATCGAACTGTTTCTTACTTCTTCCAATCGCAACAAAATGTAGGATGATTATCAACAAAATTTTATAATGGTCTTCTGTACTCTATAACAGAATACTAAAATTACATCACAGATTCCCATTTGCATGTAGAAAAGTTATTTTCCATGTGAGTGGCATATATTCTCATTATGTGGAGTGCCATAGCTGAGAATAAATTGCCGTTGAATATTGTTGAGAATAATGTGCGCTAATTTGACTGCAATATAGGAGGAAAATCTCTTAGTCTTGGTTGTTAACTCTCCGAAGGGCAATAATGCTTTGCTAACCACCAGAAAGTGCCCAAATCGAAACTGGGAGAAGTTGTGGATTGAGTTATTTCTGATTTCACAGCTCCTAAGTTCTCCACTCCTCCTCTTTCTCCTTAACTCTTGTACAGATTCATCCTTCAGCTCCTTCTTGACCCAATAATCGGTCGTCTTCGTCTTGACACAGCCATTTCTCATAACGATTCTCTTCCATCTCCACAAGCATCACTTCTTTTTTTTTACTGTTATTGATTTTCTGCCTTTTGCACGCTCTTTACTGCGTCCATCTTTCGTTTTCCCACCGTGTTTCTTATTTATTTTCGCATAATACAGTATATATTTTTTCTATAATTTCACCTTTCATTTTCATATGTGTCCACACAGTCTTCATCTTTCATAATCTTCTTATTTCACAATTTGTCAACGTGGTTCCCTAGGACCGATGTTAAGAATGCCATTTCAACACTTAAATGTGTATTATCTGCCTTACACTGATGATGTTATCAAGACGGTGAAACCAATTAATTTTTACGTGATTCAGGCAGTGAAGACTCAGAACTTAATCAATGAAGGAAGGGCTATTTTTTAAAAGCTAATTAAACGGTTTTAAGAAAGCAAATTTTCTATATTAAATTTTCATCACAATTTGTTCTTTTTTGTTGCCACAAGTGTTTAACATACTACGAAGGGATCGTGTATATTATGTTTCTAAATTGTTATTTAGTTTTCTGAAATGATTACTATTTTCCTTGAGGGTCGATCGGTCCCCTTGGAGTCTGCTACGGATCTATTGGTTATGTCTTCTAAAACCAGTATCAACGTTCAAAGTCACACTAATCGATATAACATTTAATCTAATATTACATCTAGTATTGATTATATTTCTGAACATTCAGTCTTTTAGAGTTCGGATTCCCTAGCGTCGTGCACTCGCTTGAAACTCGTCTCCGGGTTCGAATCGTCTATGGATATACCGTTCATTACGATGTCCAGGTGGACACAGGGTGTACCGAGCTCTCTTGTATCCTTGTTTAATCAAATATCACTATAGTATTTGACGACTCGGAACACTAAGTTTTTTATAAGTAAAAACGTAAAGTTTTACCTTACAGCCTAAACCGGCTTTCACCTTTAGAAGGCTTCATCAGAGGCTGCCATAGGTAGCGTTGTCCGTCTTGTTGTTGGCGACGGGATAGTTATTCGAAAGATCGAAGCTGTGTGTGTGTGGTGAGATGTGTTCGAATAATGCGTGCGATTTGAATTGTCTGTTCGTTTAGGATGTCGTTTTTATTTGTTTTTGTGTGTTTGTATATTTCTAATTGTTCTAGAGTGTCTAGTTTTCGGCCTTTTGTGTGTACGTGTAGAATGTTCATGTTATTGTCGATGTTTTTATATGTGTGGTTTGCTTCAATGAGGTGGTTTGCAAAGGTAGATTCTGTAGTGGTGTGGAGTGCTTTTGTGTGTTCAATGTATCTCTGTTTGAAGCTACGTCCTGTCTGGCCTATGTAGAATTTATTGCAATTTGAGTAATTTAGCTTGTATACACCAGGTAGATCGAATTTGTTTTGTGCTTTGGGCATGCGTTTTGATAGTGTGTGTTCTGTTTTGTTAGTAGTTTTGTAAGCGATTCTGTATCCTGCTTTTTTGAATTTGTGGGCAAGTTTTTCAGTTTGTTTGTTGATGTATGTTAGTGTTATGAATTTGTTGTTTTCTGTCTTTGTCTGTTGTTTGTTTTGTGTTTTGTGTAAGAGTTTACTGACTATTGTTCTGTCATAACCGTTAGATTCTGCTAGATATTTTATCGTGTTTAGTTCGTCTTTGTAGTCTATTTCATCTAAGGGGATGTTGTTAAGTCTATGTATCATGGTTCTAAAAGCAGCTATTTTGTGTTGTATTGGGTGATTGGAGGTGTTGTGTATTAGTGTGTCAGTTGTAGTTGGTTTTCTGTATATACTGAATTTGTGCCTGTGTTCTAGTTTTGTGGTGGAGAGGTCTAAGAAGTTTATGGTATTGTTGTGTTCGTATTCGGCAGTGAAGGTTATGTTTTTATGTATTTTGTTTATGTGCGTTAGTAACTGTTCGCATTGTCTTTTGTTTCCCCTGTATAGTATTAGAATGTCATCAACGTATCTGTGCCAATATAGTATTTTATGTGAGTGCCTGTCATTGTTTGTGAGTATTTTTGTTTTTTCTAAGTGTTGGAGGAAGACTTCTGCTAGAATGCTGGATATGGGGGAGCCCATGGCTTTTAGAACCATGATACATAGACTTAACAACATCCCCTTAGATGAACTAGACTACAAAGACGAACTAAACACGATAAAATATCTAGCAGAATCTAACGGTTATGACAGAACAATAGTCAGTAAACTCCTACACAAAACACAAAACAAACAACAGACAAAGACAGAAAACAACAAATTCATAACACTAACATACATCAACAAACAAACTGAAAAAATTGCCCACAAATTCAAAAAAGCAGGATACAGAATCGCTTACAAAACTACTAACAAAACAGAACACACACTATCAAAACGCATGCCCAAAGCACAAAACAAATTCGATCTACCTGGTGTATACAAGCTAAATTGCTCAAATTGCAATAAATTCTACATAGGCCAGACAGGACGTAGCTTCAAACAGAGATACATTGAACACACAAAAGCACTCCACACCACTACAGAATCTACCTTTGCAAACCACCTCATTGAAGCAAACCACACATATAAAAACATCGACAATAACATGAACATTCTACACGTACACACAAAAGGCCGAACACTAGACACTCTAGAACAATTAGAAATATACAAACACACAAAAACAAATAAAAAAGACATCCTAAACGAACAGACACAATTCAAATCGCACGCATTATTCGAACACATCTCACCACACACACACACACACACACACACAGCTTCGATCTTTCGAATAACTATCCCGTCGCCAACAACAAGACGGACAACGCTACCTATGGCAGCCTCTGATGAAGCCTTCTAAAGGTGAAAGCCGGTTTAGGCTGTAAGGTAAAACTTTACGTTTTTACTTATAAAAAACTTAGTGTTCCGAGTCGTCAATACTATAGTGATATTTAGTTAAGTAACGGACACGTCATGGACAACGAAATCCAAGAACTTGTTTAATCGGTTAGAGCCAGTCTAGGCTTAGTTCTACTTCGCTGTTCTTCCGGGTAACTAAACGTAGTAGGACTGACCAGTTGACTGTAAATACTATCGGTGGTACACAAGGGGTATCTTTAACTTAATATTCAATCCTTCGTGGACTCGAGAGTAGAAGTTGAAAATCCATAACCATTTAGCGCTGTATAGCATTACACTTAAATATAACAACTTCCAGAGATGGGCTGTATAGTACAGGAAATTACATAATTAATTGCTATTTTTAGCATTCATCTTGTTTAATAGTAGGCCTATTCATGAGTCTGCGCCGTGATATATTCTGAACTTAGTGAATCAGGTTAGATGAAGCAGGGTAATTGAGTATTCTAATGCGTACGAGAGAGAGAGAGAGAGAGAGAGAGAGAGAGAGAGAGAGAGAGAGATTCACAGGTAGGCGGAGAAACGTGTGTGTGTGTGTGTGTGTGTGTGTGTGTGTGTGTGTGTGTGTGTGTGTGTGTGTGTGTGTGTGTGTGTGTGTGTGTGTGTGTGTGAATTATCTACGGGCACCTGTGTCCAGCTCGTGTCCATCATCAGATAGAGGACGTCCACTTCTGCCACCAGACAGCGTGACTGAGGTAGCGTGATTGGTTCCGTTCAATAACAAGTGGTCGCGGGTTCGTAACGCTTACTAATCATTTCCAGTATTGTTGTTGGTGCTGTATGCGTTGTTCAACTTTTACGCTCAATTTACACAACATCCATTTCAGATGAATTATAATACATATTCTTTCTACCCGTTGTGTATACACAGACGACAACAATATAAATTAAATTTTACTTATTATATACAACAGTTCCAATCTATCTCCTTGTAAAAAGATTATGCTACGCTTATTTCTTTTTTGATTGTTTATTGCGAATTGTTCTGAGTTCAACGTACGAGTTGTCAATCGTCAGTGGTGTAAGCTGACACCTGGAGTGCCTTTATTATAGAAGCTCAATACTTCTTAGACTCCCAACCCAATGCATAATGGAAAAGTATGGTAATCGAAATTTTTAGTACCTTAGGATGCATGATCTGTGTACATGAAGCCGACTTGAACTAATAAACTTCTAAAGTTTGAAATAGGCGTATCTTCAAAGGGCTTGGTTGCGTTCAGTATACGGGTGGAGATTTAATCGAATTTTATACTTTGGTATTCTATATAGGCCTATCTGTATATGTAGTCTATGTGTACGTATGTAATACTGAGTTAAAAACTTGTCAAATTGAAGGCGACAGAACTGTATTTCTTACCACTGTGTAGATAGTTCATATTAAAAAGTGTAAAAAAACGAATATAGTGAAATTCATAGAGAGAAAACAACATAATTTAGATTTACAATGTGAATAAGGCTGAGATATAGAGACCTGAAGGTAACACGTGTTACACAAGAAATTAGGGTCAGTGAAGCAAAAGAACTATTACGTAACACCGCCACCATCATCACCATGTTATTAATTCCATAAATGACATCGGCTTTTCTGATTTAGACCTAGTTGCATGTAGGTCTACAATTAGTTATTTTACGCTTTATGCCTAGTATAATTCTCTCCAAACTGTTCTGCGGGTTAATGATTTTTTAAACTATACCCGTGTTCTATGTGTAGCAGCAAGAAACACCATGTGAAACATATTGATTAAAAATTGTCATTTTTAAACGGATGGTCAGTCCGTTACTTTAGAACATGGTATTCACCTTTCAAGATGGCCTGTTTTGGATTTTATTCGATTGACCGTTTCTGACATTGAATCACCAGCGATGTTATTATATCGCCCAAAACCTTTAGGCCTGCTTCATTCACACATTTCCATCAAGTTTGACTTCCTCAGCAGATACAGCCTTATTAGGCCTATACAATACTTTTGTATTTTCCATATTTATTTTCCAACCAACCTTTACACCGATTGAAATCAGTAATAATCTGACTATAGTTTCACAAAACACCAGATCATCTGCAGATATCATGTTTTTCAGATAAGTGGGTCATCTACTTTATATCCACAATTTTCCCGTTTAGCCACCCTCTGTTTTCCTGGACATGTCTACAGAATTCAAAATGTACACTGAGAATATTTTGCAGTCATTTTATATTCAGAGGAAACTAAGTAGGCCTATATTATGATTCTAAATGAAGTCATAAACACATCAGGCTTTCACAATATTCAATAATCAATTTTAATTGAAATGTTTACTATATTGTTCAGTAAATAAATATTTCAGCACAAAGTAGCCTACACATGGGCATCAATTAGGTATCCTTAAATTACCTAAGAATTTTAATCAGGGTTTTACGTGCGACTGTCGTACACGTAAGAACAGCGCAGACAGGGACGGGATTGTATAAAACATTAACCGAGGCTGAAATCTGCGTCTCGACGCCGGAATAACCTGACTGTAGCCTCGGCTGATCCGATCCAGCTACAGACTTGTGTAAAGAATGCATGTGTACAGTTCTGTCAACAGATGAACAGTGCAGTCAAAACATGACAGTAAACGTTAAATGACTATGAATTTCGTCATATATCGGTTACTTATTTAAACGGAAGAATCACTGTTAAATTTGTGCGGGAGGTCTCAACGGCTGTAGGAATTGTTGCTAAAGTTTCACTTCAGGGCTTTGCAACTAGGCTACAAAGTCCGTTTTTCTGTCCTCGATATCAATCTGCGAGCCGACACAAAATTAGGAAGACCTTAAGCAAAAGATGTATGTAACACTTTACATATGATGAAAATAAGAAGGAGGAAGGTTAGGAAACATAGGAGGAGAAAATAACAACTGGAAGGAGGAGGAGGAGGAGGAGAAGAAGCAGAAGAAGAAGAAGAAGAAGAGAAGAAGAAGAAGAAGAAGAAGAAGAAGAAGATGATGATGATGAGAAACAAAAAAAAAAACAATCTGAATAAGAAAGAGAAGTGTTACCACTTACAACATTGAAATATGGTTAAGGTCAAGTATTGTGGCTAGAAAATTAAACTCTAATAAGCGTGTAACTGACATGCAGCAATAATATAAAGTCACATACAGTAACTGCCAACTTGGCACAGTCACGAACTGTCATGAGATATACGATTTAATAAATGAGCGAGACGGATAAACAGAATGTGTTTTCTTCTGCCTCGCGTGCGTGTGCCTGTCGACGAGCATGTAAACACACACTATTATCGTAACATTGCATAAAGGCAACAAAGTGTAGCCAGTGATGTTGATATAACCAAGGTCTTTTCCATATGAAAAGTAAAGCTGGAAGTTTTCCAAGTTAAATGTACTTTATTTTCCAGCAAGTGTTTTACTCACGGTATCCGGAAAAAGTATATAGAATAATATAGAGTATGTGTTGGCTGTACTGGGATTAGGAAGCATCAGTTTCCTCCGTTACTGAAATACAGTCTTCCTGTCCTTGATACAACCATTTCGGATGCGTTAACTAACTTTTGACGAGTAACGAAGGTCACACCTAGAAATCTGCGTTTCCTGCACCTGCAGTTAAGCCGATACTCACAATTAAGCCGATTAAGGGAATGGAATACATACAACTAAGTGGACGCAAAGCACAGAAGGTCCTCGACTTTCGAAAATAATGCGTTCCCCCAAAGCGTGTTCGAAACTCGAATTGTTCGAAAGTCGAGTACTATAAGTAGGCTGTATTTACTGTAGGCGTTCTGTGAACGTAAGTTAGTAGGTTCTATGAACTTTAATATTCTGTAATGTAATTAAATCGGATATTATTCCCGCTTAAATTTAAATCATTTAACCACTCTTACTACAAAAATACATAATACAGTAACATTCGAAATCAAGCATTTTTGTACATTAGTAAAGTTTATAAACAATTTCTGTGATACAGCGTACATAACAGTCTTATTATATAAAAATAAGTAAGCATCTTAACAGCTTGCATTCTCTATGTTAATAGACTAACATTAATTATGAAAACCATAGTAGCGTAAATAATAACAAACATGTGTAGGCCTACTTGTATTAACGCGTATTCACTTCCTCACACCTACGTCAGTGTTGAGAGTCCGAGTTGTAGTACGAAACTTGAATAAAAGGTATCAATTTTGAATGTCTGAAAGTAAAGGATTTCCTGTACACCAAATTGAAGATTCTCTGAGTCGATGTAATGTTACTCATAGAGGAACGTTTCGCGCGCGCGTGTGTTAAATAAAACACATAAGTACACACACATATATATATATATATTTTTTTTTCTTTTCTGTTCAAGTAACTCTTGTTATTTTAGTCACTTTATTTTAGTTATTTTTTGAAGTTTTTTCTATGCTGTTATTCAACAATAGATTACTTCTGCAAGAGTATTCAAATTTTTATCAGTATATAGGGTATATAAAAACCTGACTCAGTGGTTTCAGTGTGAATTAACCAGTTACCGATTTTTTATCACATTTAAATCGATAGTTCGTTAATTCACATTGAAACCTCTTATGATACACATATTGTTCTGTACAACGTGCATCAGGTGTTTATATACACAGGCTTACTACTAAAATTAAAATATACTTGCAGAAGTAATATATTCCTGAATAACACACACACACACACACACACACACACGTTCATAATTGCTCACGTTATTCTTGTATATTATTATTATTATTATTAAATAAAAGTTTTTTTACAAGAATGTATTTTTTTTATTATTTGGATATTACACTGTTTCGATAATATAAACTATCATTATCAGAAATTACAACTTGTAATTTCTGATGATAGTTTATACTAAAAAAATATTAATAGTTCAGTGTAATATTTAAAAAATACAAAAAATAGATACTTGTAAGAAATGTTTTACTTAATAATAATAATAAATTTATTTATTGATTTATTAGTAGATCGGTAGGTTTTATAAAAATTCAATTTGTAAATAATTTATTTTAAATAAATTCCTGACATGTTAGTTTAAACCACTGAAAGAATAATATTACCAATAAATATTAATAATATTGTTATTAATGTTGTAGATTTGTTTACTAATTAAAAATATAATTGACACTCTTTAACGTTATGGCTTGTGAACGTAATTAGCAAGAAGTGACGGAGTGATTATGAGATCAGCAATTAGAGTAGGCCTATACGTGCACGCGAACAGCGTACGGTGGAATGGTATACCGAGCCGCGAAGCAATATTACCACACCCGACTCCCCAGAAAGACCGACTTGACGACTCTGCTCTAGCTTGGAATGAAACCATCCTAACTCGTGAACAGCGAAGAACAAGATCCCGCCTGGGGTGTTCACGATCTCCTGGTACCATTTTTGGGTGCACCGTATGCACACACGATGACCTCCCGGTGCCTAGAGTGGTCACGGACTCGATCTCCGATCTCGAACCCATAGATATGGGTTACCCCAGATACCCAGGATCTGGAGGGGAGGACAAGCAGTCGGGACTTAGCGCTATTATTCACCTATTCACGTGAGTTCACCTGTGTTTTAAACTGATATCATGGATCTGGAATGAGAGGCCTGACACAGCTACTAGCCAGGAAATTCCCAACTCTGGCTCCCGTTCGTGCAGCGTTACTTGGGTCCCAGGTTAAATACAGTCCGTTTCGCTCAGTTGACACACACGTTTCCCACCCATCAGTCCGATATCGCTGGAGTAAGGGTCTATTGCCTGGGTTCAAAAGTAGCACGTATCTGGGCGGGATCTTGTGTCCACGGAAAGCCACTCTCAATCGGCGGTGATTGCCAACCGATAGCCCCTCCCAGTCCGCCCTGCAGAGGTCGTTACTAGGTCACGCGTGCCATAAATGCTCGCAATTTACAGATGCGTGACTGGGTACACTACCCGACACCCTAAGAACAAGACAGCCGGAGAGACTATTGGCCAAAGAAGAAAAGCCTGGTTGCCCGCCGTGGGGCGTTACTCGGATTCACAGCATCTCGTGAAGCCTCTAATCAGCGACGGCAGTACCCTCCTGATTCCCTTTCACGCCCGCTATTAGGGTTCATCAAATCTCGTACACCTAGTTGTCAGAGACGAACCAACCCTGGTTCTCTTTCACGAGGACAATACTCTTGACTTCGTCGTGCTTATTTGCTAAACTGCTAAGTGCCATGTTCTGGTCGAGGCCTTTCAGTGTTTCCACCATTTTCAAGTCCTAAATCGCGACGAACTTGGTCGTGATCTAGGTCGTGAATTAGGACTTGAAAATGGTGGAAACACTGAAAGGCCTCGTCCAGAACATGGTACTAAGCAGTTTAGCAAATAAGCACGACGAAGTTGGAGTTACGGAGACTGCTAATTTAAATAACAAGATTAACAACATTCTTGGCCCGAAATACATCGGGTTCAATCCAGCCGAAGTGTCAGTTCCACTCCCGGGCCGCCTCCCGGGCCGCGATGATGCGGTGTATGCCAGGTGGGGGATGTCGGTGGAGAAGAGCCCCATCCTCTCGCCCCCACGGCCAAAGCTCCAGGCCCACACCACGGCAGGATTCAGCAGCGTCAATTTGACAGAATTGGTTTGTCCAACTACCATTTACTGATGCTTTGATCTCTAGTGTATATTTAAGTTAATTTCTGGTCACCAGGTATTTAGTTTTTTAAACTTTTCTATTACCACGTCAAAGGATTAACTGTTTTCTAGTCACGATCAATATAGTCTTTGTTTTTAAATTTGCATAAAGAAAGAAAGGGTCTCATAACTCTATAAATTCTGTAAAAAATAGACAGGAAAATTGTCGAAGGTCAGAGATTACTGAAAAAAACAAACAAAGTGGCATAAAACTGTTGAAATATAAAGAGAAACTGAGCGAGGCCACGACGAGAAATTTGGAGTAGCGTCCAAATGCTGCTGTTTACTTGTATAGTATCGGAAAATGATGCTCCCCAGCTCATGCCTCCAATTTACTGTTCAGTATTCCTTTCGTCTTTAAGTTCACATTCTCGTTCTCATTTGTAGCGTTTTACTTATGTCATCAAATCGTCAAGCAAGTCGTTGCGTCTGGACAGGGTTTCGGAATTTATAATAAGGTCCTTTAATCCAGGTACACTTTACAAGACAAATGCAATATATATCTATAATCTAGTGACAACAATGAAAGAAAAACACGAGATGTAATCGATGTAAAATAGTTTTGAAAAATTGTTTTTATAACAGTTTATGCTTTGAAAGTGATTTGTATTGGGTAGGTAAGGCAAAAGTTCAGCCTTACATATACTGATACTACATACGTTACTCCTTGTCGACTTCAGCTACTACATAAAACTTTTCGGAAATTAATGCTCCTGTTACAATTAGGTGGTATGTTCGCGTTCTATAATCTCAATATTCTTCACTGACATCTAAATTACAGCTTTCGGTGAATCCAAACAATATGAGAAAATAAGACGCAGTAGACTAGAGCAAGTAAATCAGTTCACTTATAAAGGTTGTCGTATGGACCAAGTATGAATGTCATGAATGTGTAGCTCAACGATTTTGCGGGTGATCGAGTACTGAGGGTTCAGAACATTTAAAGAAGCTTAGTATACTTAGCACTAGTGTTAATTATAACACTGTTAAATTTTTATTAAACAATATTTGGATCTCTGCTGTTCCATAGCAGCCAGTGAATGTTGACTGCCACAGCTATTAATACACATTCTAACGAATACTGAAAAAAAACAAGAAGACAGTAATGAACTTTCTGAGCGTATTTTCACAGACAACTTATTCACAAGCGAGAAGCGAAAACATAATTTTAAACTGAACTACATACAATTGTACCAACTAAAAATTGAACATAAATTGGAACAAAATGAACTATAAGAGGGAAACAGTTAGAAACCAGAAACCAGGATTTGCATTTTAAACCTGGATTCGAAAAACAGCTTAGCTCTGTAAGGAATCACCTTACATTCTATAAACCACATGGGTAATAAAAACAGAAACACTTTGGGCTACATCTATGATGATTGCAATGATGTTGATTGTTATGCCAACTACGACGGCAACGACGCTGATAATGACGATGCTGACACATATTTCTTTGACTCCACGACTCTCTCCTTAATGATTGATAGGAAGGAAAGCTTGAAGTTTTCTTTAATGCGTATACTGATGATAAGTGTTTATCAGAAAATACTGGCCTTGCAACTGTTTGACGATTTAGCAATGCTACTGGTAATACTATGACGTGTTGGAAAATTTGAAACAAAACTGTTGGCATCAATCCAAACAAACAAAAATCTGCTCCTCCCCTGATCAGGGGCCCGGCCAGTGTGACTGGGGTACTGAACTCTTGTTTGAATATGTTTAATTACGTTTGCATCTAAATCACTGTCAACTGTCGGGAACCAGTGATTTGAGGTACAAGTGATTGAACGTGATTTTTTGTGAGTAGTCGCCGGATCTTGATTGCGGCTCTAAAACAAATTGATAACTATAATTAACTTCTAACGAGATTTTAATTTCTTTTAATTTAATTTGTTAACACTAAACGTCTGTGTGTTATCCTGACCACTGGATCTTCACTCGTTGTCTCTTGCTGCTCTCCCTGCCGATGTCTCAGGTAATATCCGTTTTCCATGTAAGGGTTGGTTTCCTCCTTTTCCTTCTTGATAAAATATATTCCCATACCCTTTCTAATCATGTCTAGTTCGCACCATATTTTGCTTATAAATGTATTTAAATTGACGTCGACGGAATTTAATCGTTTTCCCTCAGAACATTTTGTCATAAAGTTACTTTTTATTAGGAAAAATTAAATCCTAGATATTTTTAATAGGTTACTTTAATACCCATAACGATTGTTTGAACGTATCTCTGCTTTAATTTCGGGTCAAGACACTATGATAAAATCGTTAAAGCAAGAACAGTTTTACATATACAGAGTTACATAAGTTATAGTCTTAATAATAAAGTACGTTCATTTTTTATACCTGTGAGATTTTAACCATCATTTCAAGTCAACTGTGGACTAATTTGGTGATGAATATAAGGTATATTTTATATAAAACCCTTTTTTATCAAAGGCTTATGCCAAACAACGAAATTTTATTTTAGCGTTCTCGAAGTTCATTGTTTAGCCGTTACGATTATAGGTAATCTATTTTGTAGTTAATGGTAAATCCTGCTTAGCAGCTGTGAATTATCAAACTCACCGTTAAGTTAGTGAGAATGTCTTTGAAGACTTTGTACAATAACGACATCAATTTAATTAGTCTTCAGTTACTAAAATTTCATCTACCGTTTTTTACCAGTATTTAATCATAAATTTTATGTTCAAATAACGAGGCATAGAATTAGTACACGATTATGTCAAGACCACACGTTGAAAACGTCTGTTACCCATAAAACGAAGGAAAATGTAGCTGTCGGCATTGGAACTATAGTTTATTATATATATTAGTTGAAAAACTTACTATAATACCCTCATTACAACACTACGTGATCCCGCAACCAAGGTAACCGAAATTATTAACTTGGTCTTTCACTCTATCATTAAGAACGGTTTTTAATATTTGGTTTCGTATGTGTAGTTACATCGAGATCCACCTGATCTGTAAAGTTCATTGGCAGAACGTGATCTCTGATTCGTAAATCAGAGAGAATGAGAACGTGACAAGCTTTAGGTGAAGTAACTTGTGGTTTTCGGAAACAAATGTTATACTCTCGGGGGCTGAGTCATCCGGAATACTCTCTAATTAAGTTATAAATATCTGTCAGGCCGGAACGTAGTTACTGGGTAAAATTATTACCTGACGTGCGGTTTTGGAATAATAATAACACGCCACTTTCGGCACGTGGTTAGCATATGACATTGAGACCCATACTATCTGTTGTTAAGAGACAAGAAACCAGTGAACAGCAGCAAACAGAGGGATGAAGGTTGGAGATTGTTGGGTGTTAAATTAGGTGAACACTATGTCGTAATATGAGCAAAAAATATCTTTTATTGGACACAAAAAAAATACGCGCCAAGGATAGGTCAAGTCCAGGCAATCGCTGTAGTGACGAAATAGGCGGCGGACCATTGCCTAATGATTTTAATGTATGGATCTACTGTTCTTCCATCCCAACATCGTTTTAGATAAAAGGATTAAAATGAAACATAGATGTCTAGAAAGTAAAAGGATTTATGTCAGCAGAGAATTAGATTTCAAGAAAAACGGATTTTAAATTCGGTCAGAAACGAAATGTTTAAAGTTGTCAACTGTTTAAAATTTAAGAAAGGAAATTTTAACACGGGGAACTAAAGAAACTAAATATTACGTATTTTATATAAACGTCTGTTTATGTTTTGTGAAGCCTAAATCAATAAGTAAATAGTTATTTCTAATTTTTTGTGAATAAAATTGCAAGTCTTAAACATTTTATCCACGTTAATATTACGTAGTAATACAGAATCAGTGTCTTGACAAGATTAAAGCGACCCGTCAGCCTAACCTATCGTTCATCCTCTGTATTATTCAGTCACTTCTCGTTACTTGCCACAGAGAAGAGCTACTTCGTTTATTCCTGTCTCCTTTCTTTTTAGTGTATGTCCAGTCCACATTTACTTCAACCACTGTACGAATCAAATCATCTGTTGTGACTTTTAAATATAAATATGTATTAACAAGCATGTCTTCTCTTGGGGAAATTCTTAAATAAACTAGGAGATCTCAGTTTTTTTGTAATCTTTTATTTTTCACTTTATCAATTTATTTAATTTCCAACAATTTCCTACCTATATTTCATTAATCAGTATTAACTTTACGGAAAAAATGTTTTGGATTGTAATTAAATCATTTAAAACGCGTCTTACAAAACGAGATAAAAAATTCAAATTAACCAAAATTAAAATGGCCCAAGCACCAACAACCGTGTGTAGTTCCTTTGGACAAATTAAATGACTCAAATGCTGAAAGCAGTGTTTATCAGGTTCTCACTGAGGAGGCTGTGAGAAGAACGTGCAAAGAAGAATTTTGCGGAAACATTATGTTTCATCCGAGAATAGATAATATATATTACTGAGAATAGGTTCAAATTGTTTGTAATAATTGGTAACCAGTAACATGTTTAAATAATTACTGTAAGTGGTAAGTATGTGAAGTATCATCCAAATAAAATCAGCTGTAACTGTCTTTTCTTTAGAATGAAAATTACAAAAAAAAAACTTATCTTTATAAATTACATAACAGACTGATGAGAAACGGTAGTAAGAATGTTTTGTTTATTGACAATGCCCACCCACCATAAATTGTGACATTCAGCCCGCGGCCTAAGACATGTGCTCGGAAGAAGTAACAAGTACATAAAGTAAAAAGTGCTTTGCTTGGCAAACACGGAATAATAAGAGAAATAAATATCACTACAGAATAATATACAATCTGTTTGCTTACAAAATTGTGTTAATTGTGTTTAATAATTCAATAAGTCTGTTCAAATGTTTGCATATCAACAATTGTTTGATAGTTGTGTTGCAGGCTTTATCAAAATGGCTCCTCCAGGGTTTCACAAAACACGCAAACAAAAGGGCAAACTTAAGGAACAAACTACCTTCTATTTGTGGGAGAACTGACAATACTTTATTTTTGCCATTTTGTATTTGTTAGAAGTCCAACGGAATTACTAACTAAGCAAAACTTATCGTAATGTTGTTATATTATTTAGATTTATTAGTAAATTCATTGTAAATACTTGCTAGTAAAAATATACTGCTAGTACAGTATAATATTTTGTACAGGTTTATTCTTTAATACGTACTATCACAAGCTAATTTTCTAAAAAGAAATCAGTAACTTTTTTAATGGTTTACTACAGGTTGAGAACATCTCAGAGAGATTAGTGATAAAGTTGCTTCTGTCTTGAGCATAACGTGTCTGTGCCTACAGGTAAGAGATCTCACGACTATTACGTGTACTATAATGAATATTATATTAATATTTATTTATAATGGATAATATGCAATCTACTTGCATTAATATATTACTTTCGTGCCACGCGTTATGTAGCCATTTAATACAATGTAATTATTTTGATTATTCATAAACAAAATACTTGATATCGTCTAATAAATTAATATTGTCAATTCATTTATATTACTGAACAAAAGAAACTCTTAAAATTCTACTTTATATTTTATTCAAAAATTAAGTTAATATCTGGGTTATCTGTGGTAATAATAAACGCATATATAGGATCAGCTTAGATAACTAGTTTATTTATCATTCACAATAAATTATAATCATACATATGAAACGTCGATGTACCTGTAAATACATACATATTTTATAAGAACAAAGTCATGTTTAAATATATGCTGAAACAAAGAAGACATACATACATATATAAATCAAATAAGATAACAATTCATATTCTAATTATTGATGCGTTCATTAATCCCAGATAGTTTTTTGTTAATATATTCATCAATTACGTTTTAATTCTGATTTATACTCATTGCGTTTATTAATAATTTCCCAGGGATGAATTCTTTGAAAGAATCAGGTCAGTAGAAGTAACTAAATAGTAATGATTAAAATAATGGTTACTTGATTTATGAAATATCCATTAGTATTTGGTGATGTCCAGTCTCAGTGATGAGGATGACATGAAGACACATCTCGTTGAATGCCGCTGATGTCACAAACACTTGCACACACTTCCGATCACTCGCGTTGGCGTAGGTTTATGTGAATAATTGATGTTTAGTGTTCAATCAAATACTTCATCTTACGATGTGTGTTGTGTGTTCATTTTAACGTTACTGTTCATGTCTAGTTCCACTTATATCACTGTTTTATCAAATATACGTGTGATTGATTAATTAGTTTAATGTTTCATGTTCTTTAAGGTTTTAATGACATGTAGTAACACTGAATAAAATTAAGTTCAACTGTTTTGTATAGTACATATGTGGTGATATTTATTCGTGTAACGATCTGATTGTTCGCTTTGAATAATTATTACCTAAGTCCGTTACATCGCACTTCAAAATTCACTATTAAAAGTTTACTAAGTCTGACTATCGTGACATGATGATATCACTAAGTCTGCTAAGTTACGAGTCGATGTACTAACTCCCGAACTTGAGTTATCTCTCCGAACAATTAAATATACTCTTGAGAATTTAGAGTAAAACTGACTCCGAACAATTGAAATGAACTGTTTGAAACATTAAGATATACTGCTTCGTACTTAAAGTGTATTACTTGAAAAATTAAGATATACTGGCCTCGTCCCCGTCTTGGACATATAGTTTTATTAATTCGTCCCTACTCAAAATTTTGTCCCTGGCGCAGTTTACGCCTTCTTTACTCGTGATTGGTCAGTTTTGAGTTTTCCTAGAATAGTTTGTCCCACTATGTTAAGACCCTCCGTCATCGTTCTTCCGATAGGTTCTTCGTTTCTGTTGCTATGGAAACAGTCCTCTCTACAAGTTTTTTCCGTGGCTCTGGGCTTCTGATAGGTTCTCAGACATCCCCCGATTTTGCTCTGTCGAACGTTGACTCTTTTCGTAGAAACTTTAGCTATTATACGCTCGTCTATCAACCCATTGTCTGAAGTAAACTCAGTGTTTTTCTGGCTTGCCTTTTATCTGTACTTTCGGTTCTCCCGAAGTATTGTTCTGTGTTATACCCCTTTTTTGTAGCTATTAATAATTTTGGACATCTGCTGGCTGGTGAAGTCACCCCAACTTTCCACTCGTAAATTCTGTCTGACACTTAGACGATATCTCCAGCTGCGTAACATGACTTGAGTTTTTGTCTGATCTCTGCTTTAGTATTGTTTCTTAAGGTGCAGTGCATCCGTTCCTTTGTAACATACAGTTTTCCCCTTTTTGTAGTCCATCGTATACTGACGTAACTTGGTCGAACATCTGCCACATTTCTCAGTACAAGTGTGAATGTCCTCTCCTACATTGTTACAGCTGTAGTGAGCAATAATTCTGAACTAAACTTTCCCTGTCATCTTGTGCAACCAATTTCTATAGCCGAGTCGAACTTAACGTCTTTCTATTGTCTAGTTAGCGACGCTGCTCTGACATCTTCTCATTACGCTTTATTTATTGCGTCAACTATAAGTCGTTGACACCGCTTCGTGTGAACGCACTCCGTCGAGGAGAAAATTTAAAAATTTTTTAAATTTTTGCTCGTTACAGTGTCCTCAATTTTGATTTGATGATGTGACCTCAGGGAACAACTCAAATCCAAATTCTGCGCCCTGTACGTCGCCTCACCATGTTCATCTTCCTCAGGGAGGGATATTACATGATAACCTACTTTTAAAGACTTATATTACAATTGGTGTACCCCCTATTAGTTTCAATTGTATCTATGAATTTATTGCCAGCTATTTGGGATGGCTGAACGCATTTAACATTATCGTATTTACATATCGATTACATATAAATACCTTACCTCTCTAATTACAAAACAAAATGAGTAATAATTAATTTAATTAATTAAATAATCTCTTTACTTTCTAAAATATTATTCTCGCAATATAATATCAAACAAATCAATTGATTTACTGTAACGCTTTACATGAAATCAGAGAAATCTCCTACACATATACATTTTATGCAGTCCTAATAGTCCTACCAATAATTTTGTTCTTAAAATGTTATTTAAAATTAGATTGGTAATTAACATATCCGCTACGTTAGTTTTAATTATATTCATATTATTTGATAATTTATACGTACACGTAATAAATTTTGCTAACGAGTTATTTACTTCGTTTTAACATCATTTACAATCCTAATCTATCAATGATATACATTCACTTTAACAGAGTTCATTTACGATATAGCTTTTTTGTATAATATCACACATTTACATTTAAGTGTCCTTCTCCCCTTTCTTTTTCACTTTGTCCCAATAATTTATTACTACGTGAATAAGTAATTGCAACTAAAATGTCCCTTGTATTCACTACAATATTTCATAAAATGTCACTCAAAACGTTAATTCACACTTATTATCTAACATTTTATTAGTGATTTATTAACTAAGTAAACTCTTATGTTACATTTGACATTTAGAGTACATATTTTCTTATGGTTAAGCCAGCTTGAATGAGATAAGCGCGTCAATTACCCTAACGCAGATGACTCATCACCATCAGCTAACTTGTTATGATATGTTGTTCTTCAACTTTCTCCTTTTCATTCCCCTTCAATTTTCTGGCTCATGATATTTTTTCATCTGTTTGACATTGAATTTCCCGCGGATTTTGCTTTCGTCATTGCAATCGACGAGCAGGTATGTAGCATCTCCAAGAATTCGATGTACTTTGTATGGTCCACAGTACAGTTCACAAAATTTCTCAATCCTTTTTTGGATCGCGTCCGATTGATAATAGGTCCTTATTAACACCTTCTCACCAATTTGGAATTTTGTAATGGTCTTGGTTTCATTACACAACTTCTCTTGCTTTTCCCTCTTCTCTTTCATCTTGACAAATATTTGGTTGTGGTCAGCTCCTTTAACTTGAAGTATGTCCTTGTCTAGGTATTTTTCCCAAACTCTTGTCGGTTTTTTCCCGAGCTGTGCCTCATAGGATGTTACTTCTATAGTCTCGTGGTACGTCTCGTTAATGCAACTTTCAATTATAGGTACATAACGCGACCACTTTGTGTGTTGGTCACAGACAAACTTCCTGAATAAATTTCCAAGTTGTCTGTTAATTCTTTCAGCCAGATTCGCGCATGGGTTTCTTATTGCGGTGAATCTTGGTTGAATGTTTAATTCGTTTAAACCGTCTAACCATTTCCTACAGGTAAACTGCGTTCTATTGTCAGTAATAATTGTTCTAGGACATCCTAACTCTTTACAATATTGGTGTATTCTTCTTAACGTGGCTGCGGTCGTTGCCCTCCTAAGCGTAAACAGTCGCACGTATTTTGTGAAATTGTCTACTATGACGAACAAATACCTCACTCCAGCGGACGAGACGGGTAGTGGCCCAAAATAATCAGCGCTCACTAGGTCACCCTTCCTTAACGGGATAATGGCTGTCGTTCCCCCAAATAGGACTTTGTTACCTGCGTCCTTCCACTTCTGACACGTACGCAAGTCCGTACGTAATTTTTCACTTTTTTCAACATACCGTCTATGGCAAAATGCTCCTGTAACAATTTTATACATTTCTTCGCTCCTGGGTGTCCATACATCCGGTGTATTTCGGCAATTACTTCTCCGGATACACTGTTCGGTATGTACAGTTTCCATTCCCTCCTACGTAATCTATATAATTTCTCATTAACATATCTATAAAACTTACTTATTTCCTTATCTAAACACTTTTCTTTAATCTTATCTATAATGGTCTTAAGCTTAGTATCTTTAAGTTGATACTTTCCAATATCCATAATTATCTTGCTTACTTTTTTTTTCATCTTGATCGTCAGGTGATTAATTAAGTATTCGCACGTATTGTCGCTAATTTCTTCTAACGTGGCATCTTCTGGGTTTCTGCTTAGAAGATCAGCAATAATATTGTCCTTGCCCTTACAATGGACAATGTCGAACTTGTATTCTTGGATACTTAAAATCCAGCGTGTTATTCGCGAGTTATTTAAATGACATTTGTTCATAAAGGTCAATGCCTTATTATCTGTAATAATGGTTAAAGGTTGCCCTAATATGTATATACGGAATTTTTCGAGACATTGTACGATACTCAAGAGCTCCTTTTCCGTGGTGTAGTAATTTCTTTCTGCACCCTTGAATGTTTTGCTAGTAAATGCTATAACTCCGATTTTTCCTTCCTCGTCCAGTTGATATAGCTGCCCGCCATATGCAAAGTTGCTGGCGTCGCACTGCATGTAGTATCGTTGGTTTATTCGAGGAAACTTCAAGATAACTGTTTCTACGAATAACTCTTTAACTCGTTGAAAACATTCATTTAGTTCGGTGTCCAGGTAAATTTATGTCCTTTTCGTAATAATTCAAGTAATGGTTTGGTGGTTTCGGCGTATTTATCTGTAAAACGGTTGTAGAAATTTGTTAAACCCAAGAAACCCTTTAATTGCTTTTGGTTCCGAGGTGTTGGAAACTTCATAATTGCATCAATCTTCTCATCCGTTGCCTGTATTCCTTGCGTAGTTAATCGATATCCAAGGTATGCAATTTCTTGCCTAAAGAATTGCGACTTATCCAAATTGATGGTCAAATTCGCTCTTCTTAAGTTAGATAATAATAAATCTAAGTGTAATAAATGTGTCTCTAAATCTCCTGAATAACATAGGCAATCGTCTACATAAATAATGGTGTTTTCCTTAACTTCATCTTCCAATACTGTGTCCAATCCCCTGGTTAGTGCAGCAGAACTGGTACTCAGTCCAAACGGCGTAACTGTGAAGCGATAACATTTGCCTTCGTACATAAAAGCGGTGAAGTTCCGGCACTCTGGCTTCAGTGGTACTTGCCAGAAACTGCTGGTTAAGTCTACGGTAGATAAATATTTCATTTCACAACATCTAGCCAAAATATCGTTTATCGGTGGGGCACCCTCGTAGTCCGGGATCGTCACGCTGTTCACTTTCCTCGCATCCAGACATAATCGTACTCTTCCGTCTTTCTTAATTACAGTAACAAGTGGGTTGATATATGCGCTGTTGCATCGCTCAATGACCCCATACCGTAACATTCTTCTAATCTCATCATCCACCTTCCCCTTATATGCTAATGGGACAGGCCATCCTCTCTGGAAGTACGGTGTCCGGTCGGTGACTTGGAATTCGTGAACGTATCCTTCAATCCTTCCGGGGCACTCTCTGAATAAACTTCTATTCCTTACGAGAATCTCCCTTAATCTCACCAACATCCCTTTATCTCCGCAGTCAATACTCTCTACTTTCTTATCGATGTTCCTTATGATCTCTTCTTCTTCTTCTGTGTCCACCACTTCTATATGCATCATTGGCACCGTGCACGCCGCTTCGTCAGCCTCTCTTCTTAACTCGACGATCCTTTTTCCCATGTCAATGAGACATCCTGTTTCCTGAATAAAATTAATTCCTAATATACAAGGTTTTATTAAATCCGGTATAATGGGAAAAACACATTCATACTTAATTCCTTCGATATAGATATCGCATAATATTTGCTTCCTTATTAACTTTGATTTATTGCCTACCGCGCTAACTATTAAAGTATTAGTCATCGGTAAAATTTCGTAAGGTGCTATGTTATGTTTATTTTGATTAAACCACGATTCGGACAATCCGGCAATAACGGATCCAGTGTCAAGCAACGCTTGTACAGTAATATTATTGTTAAACTTTATTTATTTCTGGGCACTTTATTACTCGTTGGGTAATCTCCTCGTCATCATTGCATAACAAGTCGCTTCGTAAGTCTGGTAAAATTATGTTAGTCTGATAGTCATTCGTTTCATTGGCTATCTCCGTTAATGAGTAAAGGGATTTTTTTTTTCTTCTTGTTGACGAACCGTTTTGGGTTCAGTGCTCGACGTAGAGGCAGCTTTATTTATGAATTCCATTGTGTTGACTGCGCGCCGGTCCCCAGTGCGGTGTTGTTGTGTATTTACAGCCGGTCTCTCACCCCATACTTTCTTCTGCACTCCACTTGTTTTGTTCGGAACGCTTTCACTTTCTTTGTAAGAATTCCTCCCTTCGTTCGCCGTTACATAGCTTGACTCCCTATTATTTCTCTGTTGTATCTGCGTATATTCTATGATTAAAGATTCGAAATTTGGAATTGTCACAATTCCTCTCGTGACCACAGCGAGCTGAATCTCGCGCCCAAAGTGACGAGATATTTTGCGTATCAGTTGTTTATCAGTCAGAGTAGGTGATAATTGCCTACTCTCCAACAATATGCGTTCTATATATTGGATCGCAGTAATCGGTACACGCCAATCAAACCTACCATATTCCAAATGGTCTCGTATGCTGTCTTGTCGTTCTTGTCCCCAATATTTCTGTGAGAATGCTTCCTTAAACTCTTCAAAATTTGATATTTGGCTACGTATAACCCGCCACCAAATTCCAGCGTCTAATTCTAAATGCCTACCTATCCACTTGATATTGTCAGTGGGGTAGTATAATTCTTGTACTTCAGACAACTCCTTAAGGAATTCCATGGGGAATCTGTCCGTACCATTATATTTAAGGTCATTGTGGTTAGGTCCATTAATTCGGTTCAATATACCACACTCACCTTCCATTAACTGTCTCTGCAGTCTCTCCTGGTCTTCTCTTACTTTAGTCAAATGGCCTTTTAACTCTTCGATTCGCGTCGTCTTTTCTTTTGTAGTCTCGTCCAACTTCTGTTCCGTTGAACGCTGTCTACCGTCAACTTCTTCCAACTTCTGTATAATGTTATTGTTTGTTCCGTCTTGTTCTTGTTGTTTCTGCCGTATGGTGTCATGTATCTCGGCCTTGAATTCTTCATGCTTCTTATTGGCATCTTTGACGTGAGCTTCGAATTTATTATTAATCTTTTTAACAGTCGTTTGGGTATTGTGTATCGCTACCATCCATTCTTGACGATCGTTTTCTCGTGTTTCTTGTATCTCTTCGTATTTCTTGTTTGCTTCTTCTCTCAATTCTCTCACGATATCCTCTTGTTTCTTCTGTAGTTCGTTGATCTTTCCTTCCCAGGCCTGCTGGTATTCACGTATCTCGGACCTTATCTGCGTAAGCTGTTCCGCTGTCTCTCGTTTAATCTCTTCCTTATGCTGGTCGAGCTTTTCATTTTGTTTTTCTAATTTTTCACTAATTAATTTGTTACTTTCTTCTTGTTTTTCGCTAATCAATCTAATATTCTCTTCTTGTTTTCTGCTACTTTCTTCTTGTTTTTCGCTCTGTTGACGGATGAATTCCATCAACATTTGTAGACTTACATCTTCTGGTTTTGACGTCTGTCCTCGCGCCCTATCTTCTGGACTCTCTACAGCGCTACTTGGCTCGCTAGGTGTAGTATTATCTTCCATATTTACCGTACCTAGTTGGTTATTAACGTCGAACTCTACGCTATCGGAATTGCTTGCCATTTTTGCCTTCCTACGCGTAATCATTCAAACTGACTTATAACACTAATACTTATCTTATTTCTAATTCTATAACGCTACTTTATCTACTTCTTCTACTGTCTGATCTTTGCCAAAGCTGTACGTTTTAACTATCTTTGTTACTACGTATCATGCCGTGCGGATGGGCGCCATTTAATATAATGAATATTATATTAATATTTATTTATAATGGATAATATGCAATTTACTTGCATTAATATATTACTTTCGTGCCACGCGTTATGTAGCCATTTAATACAATGTAATTATTTTGATTATTCATAAACAAAATACTTGATATCATCTAATAAATTAATATTGTCAATTCATTTATATTACTGAACAAAAGAAACTCTTAAAATTCTACTTTATATTTTATTCAAAAATTAAGTTAATATCTGGGTTATCTGTGGTAATAATAAACGCATATATAGGATCAACTTAGATAACTAGTTTATTTATCATTCACAATAAATTATAATCATACATATGAAACGTCGATGTACCTGTAAATACATACATATTTTATAAGAACAAATTCATGTTTAAATATATGCTGAAACAAAGAAGATATACATACATATATAAATCAAATAAGATAACAATTCATATTCTAATTATTGATGCGTTCATTAATCCCAGATAGTTTTTTGTTAATATATTCATCAATTACGTTTTAATTCTGATTTATACTCATTGCGTTTATTAATAATTTCCCAGGGATGAATTCTTTGAAAGAATCAGGTCAGTAGAAGTAACTAAATAGTAATGATTAAAATAATGGTTACTTGATTTATGAAATATCCATTAGTATTTGGTGATGTCCAGTCTCAGTGATGAGGATGACATGAAGACACATCTCGTTGAATGCCGCTGATATCACAAACACTTGCACACACTTCCGATCACTCGCGTTGGCGTAGGTTTATGTGAATAATTGATGTTTAGTGTTCAATCAAATACTTCATCTTACGATGTGTGTTGTGTGTTCATTTTAACGTTACTGTTCATGTCTAGTTCCACTTATATCACTGTTTTATCAAATATACGTGTGATTGATTAATTAGTTTAATGTTTCATGTTCTTTAAGGTTTTAATGAGATGTAGTAACACTGAATAAAATTAAGTTCAACTGTTTTGTATAGTACATATGTGGTGATATTTATTCGTGTAACGATCTGATTGTTCGCTTTGAATAATTATTACCTAAGTCCGTTACATCGCACTTCAAAATTCACTATTAAAAGTTTACTAAGTCTGACTATCGTGACATGATGATTTCACTAAGTCTGCTAAGTTACGAGTTGATGTACTAACTCCCGAACTTGAGTTATCTCTCCGAACAATTAAATATACTCTTGAGAACTTAGAGTAAAACTGACTCCGAACAATTGAAATGAACTGTTTGAAACATTAAGATATACTGCTTCGTACTTAAAGTGTATTACTTGAAAAATTAAGATATACTGGCCTCGTCCCCGTCTTGGACATATAGTTTTATTAATTCGTCCCTACTCAAAATTTTGTCCCTGGCGCAGTTTACGCCTTCTTTACTCGTGATTGGTCAGTTTTGAGTTTTCCTAGAATAGTTTGTCCCACTATGTTAAGACCCTCCGTCATCGTTCTTCCGATAGGTTCTTCGTTTCTGTTGCTATGGAAACAGTCCTCTCTACAAGTTTTTTCCGTGGCTCTGGGCTTCTGATAGGTTCTCAGACATCCCCCGATTTTGCTCTGTCGAACGTTGACTCTTTTCGTAGAAACTTTAGCTATTATACGCTCGTCTATCAACCCATTGTCTGAAGTAAACTCAGTGTTTTTCTGGCTTGCCTTTTATCTGTACTTTCGGTTCTCCCGAAGTATTGTTCTGTGTTATACCCCTTTTTTGTAGCTATTAATAATTTTGGACATCTGCTGGCTGGTGAAGTCACCCCAACTTTCCACTCGTAAATTCTGTCTGACACTTAGACGATATCTCCAGCTGCGTAACATGACTTGAGTTTTTGTCTGATCTCTGCTTTAGTATTGTTTCTTAAGGTGCAGTGCATCCGTTCCTTTGTAACATACAGTTTTCCCCTTTTGTAGTCCATCGTGTACTGACGTAACTTGGTCGAACATCTGCCACATTTCTCAGTACAAGTGTGAATGTCCTCTCCTACATTGTTACAGCTGTAGTGAGCAATAATTCTGAACTAAACTTTCCCTGTCATCTTGTGCAACCAATTTCTATAGCCGAGTCGAACTTAACGTCTTTCTATTGTCTAGTTAGCGACGCTGCTCTGACATCTTCTCATTACGCTTTATTTATTGCGTCAACTATAAGTCGTTGACACCGCTTCGTGTGAACGCACTCCGTCGAGGAGAAAATTTAAAAAATTTTTAAATTTTTGCTCGTTACAGTACTGTATATATATGTTACAAGACGTCCGATGACTTTCTCCATTGTCTCAATCTTCCACGTCAGTCTGTTTTCCTACAGGCTACCTCTCTGTTCTTTTGGGCTCACTGCCTTTATTAAACCTTCGTTTTAGATTCTTTTAGGTGTTCCACTCTTCCGGTAGTTCGGAAGGACCCACCGTATGATCTTTATAACGATGAATCATTCACGAACGAGCCGGTTCTTGGAACTCAGCTCTTTACATTGAATGAACGACACGGTTCCTGAAAGGTGTAAGAACTATCACTCTAAACAGACGAAAACTTAATTGTTCACTCTTGTTGCTAACATAGTCTGACTCATAAAAGGCCACTAACATGTAGCCATGACAGCAATGTAAACGTTTTGGTTAACTACCTGTACATTTATAAAGCCCTTCGTCTCACATTTAAAACGATTCGTAAATTATGTGTTCTTTATAAAATAGTTGTACTGCATATATTTGGTGTCCACCATAACTGGCTCATGTGTCTCACGTACATATGGCAATCTCCTCACACTATCAAAATACAATAAACGTTTTTACCAAAGAACGTATACAAATCAAGTATTCTCAAATTTACCGGTAATATATAAAGTCCACGTCGGTGCTGTTACTCTTCGTACACATACATGAAATGTGTGAAGTCCGACGGTATAATCCTCTCCCGTACATCGTGCATCGCTGGAATTTGGGGAAGGGATTTCCGTCGGGAAACCTTCCGTAGGCGTCCAGGGTCCCCTTTCTTAGCTACCCTGTAGAGCCCTCTGGGGACGGCTGGGTTAAAATGTCCGGGGGGGAGGGGTCCTCGCAGCCGAGGTTTTGTTGTGCCCCCTCAGCCGGAGAAGTGTCATGTCAATTGATGTAATCTCCTTCCGTACGTCGTACATCGTTGGATTTCAGAGAGGGGATTAATTAATAATTTACTTATTCACTACTTTTTTATTTTTGACAAGGTGGATATTCGTCGCGATCATAAAACTTATATAGGTCTACTGTACGCTGCACAACATCCTTATCAAAGCCATGTAAATCCGTGATCAACTTATAGCGAACTTTATTTTTTCTGTAGGGGAATAATATTGTCTACGGGGGTCATCGTTGTCAGCGTTATTTTTCAAGCCAAAATTTTTGGTGTTTATTACCTTCTAATGTTAGTCGTTGAACACTTTAAAGTTACAAAGAACTGCTGCTATTGCTATTTGGATGTCGGTAAACACCTCACTTATGGGATTAAGATTAACTACTATTATCAGGACATCTTATAGTTACATCTTAAGCGAACCGATAAGACGTTATTGGTAATCAACCTGTACGACGTATCCAATCATTACGTGTAAACGCATGCGAGTGACGGGCCTGTGATCACTCTGCTCAGCGTTAATTGTTTAACAGTGCATGAAGTGGTCAGCTCAGACTACTGTGCAAACGCTGCCATTGTGCCGTGACCTCATGGCTTTGATCACAACTATTGTGTACACTCAAGTCCTTCTCGGTTTATTGACACACAGCTTGTCAACTTCACATCCAACGTACAGCATATAATGCCAACCAGTTGTCGCTGGAGGGCAAACGGTAGGAATTATTTCATTAGTACCTAAGATTACAAAGACAAAATCAGATTATAGATTTGTGATCAACCTTTTGCTGCAAAACGTTTGTCTCTTTTCAGACACTACAGTGTACAGTATTCAGACACTACAGTGTACAGTATTTGAAAGCATTTGGATTGCGTGTCCTCAGGTACATGAGAGTCATATTAATTTTAATTGATGCTTATTTAAACTTCAATTAGTGTTTGTTAATATTGTTTCGGTGAAAATAATAGTAGTGAATCGATTATACAAAGAAAGTAATGGAGGAGGGATATAGGACGGGAGATTAACATACAAATAGACATAGAGATATCACCATAAAAAGACTAAATAATGAAAGTGGCGAAACATAGAAAGTATAAAAAGCGTTAGAGATAATATAGTAGACAACGTCTCATCGGTTCAGTTATTACTGTAAGATGTCTGCATAAGCCTTTCTACAATAATACCGAAGCGTGTCTGCAAATAGCCTATCTAGGCGTCTCGCTTGACTCCAAGCTCGCCTGGCGACCACATATCAAACGAACCTCAGGCCCAGCCCACCAACGAATCCGAACTCTCCGAGTGCTCATCAGCAACGACCGTTGCTCCAGCGGGATACTCAGCCGAATATACCCAGCCTGTCTTCGTCCTATCATGACCTACGCTCATCCCGTCCTGCTAACTGACGATCCTGCCGCCTCAATCCCTACAAATCACTGAACGGCGAGCAGACCTCCTAAAACCTAAACCAGCAACAACGCTCTGTATGCCCTCAATAAACTGTTTCCCAACCTAGATTCCTTCCTGTATAAATTAAAATGGAAATATTCCCAAACAGCTAAGCAACCAAGCCATTCCATAAACAGAACTACCCTCAACTCCCGCAGACCTTCCTTCCTCATAAACAGTTTCCTTAATATTGCCGATGGGCGTCCTCCTAGGAATGCTCGCCGTCAGAGAAATACCTAAATCCACTCTTCATATATACTCCACCCTGCATCTTTCTTGATCTCTTAACTCCTATCAGCTTACCCTATCTTTTGGCCTCTTCTTAATGTCCCCCGCCTACACTTTGTCGCCGCTCTGACGCTTCCCTACATCTATAGCGTCCTGCGCTACACGACCCCGTCTTGACTGTCCATTTAAAAATTTTTATGTTGGCACTTCCATCAGCCTCTACCAGCATCCATTTGGCTCTTCACACTACATTGACACACATATACAGTACACATCCACACACTACTCTTTCTCCTGAGTCCCTCCACTTTCTCCGTCTTCGGCCCACACTGGCGCACGCCTCCACTCATTTCTCCATATGGCTGAAGAGGCTTTGCCCCAGATCCCTCTGGACAAGCCTCTCACTTCTCGAAAAAATAGTAGACAATAGGAGTGAATAAACGAGCTAAGAAAGAAGAAGAAGGGATAGAACAATAGAAAAGATAAGGAAAAAAGAAATGGCTGAAATAACAGAGTAAATATATAGATATTAATGTAGTTAGTAAACGATTAGACGCAAGAGTAGGGAATGAGAAAAAAAAGAGATTAGGAGGAAGAGAAAGGGTTCGGAAACAATAGAAAGGCAGAGAGGATGGCAGTGAGGGGGGATTGTGAAAGACAGTATGTGATAGAGAAACATTAGCACACAGAGGCCAACTAAACGGGCACAGTTGATAAGTGAGAGAAATAAGAAGAAGGAAAAATCAGAGAAGAAAAAAAAAGAAATGTAAGTAGCTGCAATACGAAGAGTCAAAAGTCAAATGAGGTGTTAGAGGCAATGAAGTGATCAGCAAATATCGGTGCAAGTGACACAAAGGAGATGTGGAGTTAACAGGTCAGCCTGAGATGGAAGAAGATATAAAGCAGGAAGCGTGAGCAGGTAAGCGGTAAACGGATCGCTTAGGCAGTACAGGAGAGTATAGTATTGTGCGAAAACGAGAACGAGAGATTTATGCAATAAGTTACCTATATTCTGTATTAACTTCTACACTACGATTATCTCCTTAACACTGTCTTTTACCGCCACAATGAACATGGCAATTAATAGTGCAAATTCTGCCCCTAGCGGCAACCCCATCAGTTAACAGCCTATAAGGAATGAGAAACCTAACAAGTGCATTGTTCAGAACACGATTCTGTTTAAAGTCAATAAGCATGTTCTAATGACTTATTATAACTCGAGCGATACCACCATACGTACAACACACACGCACACACACACACACACACACACACACACACACACACACAAATAATTACACTGCCACCACCCTTACCACCACTTACACATAGTCGAGGAGCTTTAGTGAATGCAACAGATTTTGTCATCAGCGTTGAATATGCGAAATAAGGTGCAATAAATCCCTTTGATAATATAAAAGGGCTGTGGGTTGGTTGGATTCTGACACCCTTTTTCAATAGTACAGGATTAAGCCATACTAATTAGAGACAGAGGGTGAATAGTATTTTTCATTTGCATGCAAAGGGTAGAGTAATTAAAGAAGCCGACCAACCGTGTCGACAACGGTGGATGAAGCAACTATTTTCATCCCTTAATAGTAAGTAAGTAGCGAACAAGAGTTTTTCTTCAACAACGGTTCTTGTTTGAATAGGGCTAATTAGAAATTATTACCGTGATAAAAAGAATGAAGAGCAGAGTTGTTCTGAGGATTATTGTTGTCTCTCAGAATATAATTTAGAATTAAGTCCGTGTTTCTTTTTCCACTCCCATTTTCTTTTCTTTGATTATTTTTCTTAATAAATGAAATTGCTTATTTTCCTGCTACTACTTGGATTAACATTGTTGAAAAATCGCTAATTACAAACAGCACTGCACTGTCATGGTTAATTACCATCCCTGACATTAGAAAAATTTATAAGGGCATGATTACAAAAATAAGAGTTACGCACAGGGCTATTGAATAATGGAGAATGCTTGTGTCTGCCTCAATAAATTTTTGCGACGCACGTCTATATCATCATTGTCATCATCATACATAATTTATATATGTATTTAATATGTGAATTTATACATAATTCTTTTCATGTTGATTGGAGTCGATGTCATAATTATCATAGGGGCAATTTTTTTACTGGTAAGATGTTGTCTTCCATTACGAAATTGCGTAAAGATTAATTAGACTTATATAAAATTTCGTTCAAGTTTACTCCAGGTTACCTCAACTTCCGAACCGTATTGTTGTCATGTCGTTCTTGTCATCCTACTAACTTGAGAGGATCAGATACTACTATCTGATCACTTTCCCAAATCCCGCCTCCTTTCAGCAATGTCTATTTCCAATCCCTGAGCAACGTCTAGTTCTTAACAGTGAATAGAAGCCGCCTCTGTATATTGTAACAGACGAAATATTGCAGTTTAAGTATTTAAGCTGTCTTTCTCTGAGAGTTAAGCTGTCTTTCTCTGAGAGTTTAAGTGTTACAAATTTTTTCCTTTGTTCAGGGGTCTGAAGTAGGACGTACTGTCTCTCGGTTGCCTCGTTCGTTGGTTTCACTTCAGACATCAATAAGCCGCATTAGATAGATTCCAAATTCTACAACAGTCACAGGAGTGACAATAAAGATAATTTCAGTCCCTCAACTCAGCATAAATATTTGAATCTTCGTTAAGGAACGGGTCACGCACTTCAACCATATTATTATGTAAGGAGAAAGGAAACAAGAGGGAACAGAACAATTAGAGGAATCGAGAAAATAACATTGACCGGCGTAAGTGGTCGGAGACAAATAATGAAATGCAGATACGTCAGATACCACCCTACACACACACACACACACACACACACATTCTTCATAAATGTAAACGTTATACAATGTGCAGCTCGCACAGAACTGGCCAGACTTCACGTATGTTAACCTGTGAATATTAATGGTAACTTTCCAGTACATACAAGTACGGAGTAATGAAATTAGATAAAGAACTGACAGATATTGTTTGTTAACAACAAAATGCAACGAAACTAATTTTAACGGAAATTAAATTTCCTTTCACCATAAGTGCTTAGCGAATAAGATTTAAAGTGAAATAAATAAACATTAACATACCATACATAACAGATCCATCTACATTTACCAAATACGAACGGCACGTATTGGTCTGAATATAAGCTCCACCGTGCCAATGCCAGAAGAGAAGTAAGGAACATCAAACGAAATATTTGGGACTAATATGTAAGTAATGTAGAACACGATGTGCAGGGTAGGCTGGACAAGGCTTAAAAAATATTAAGCATTTAAATCGAACAGAAAGAGATGACCTTACGATCAGTAGTATCACAGAGAAGGAATGGCTTAGATATTGTGAGTTGCTGATAAGACCCAAGGGGAATTGGAAAAAATTAAATTTGCGGACATCAATGATGCGTGGATCGAATAGTAATTTTTAGCTGCTCTACAATGCTGTAAGGGGACATGGGGAAGGTTGCAACACGGGGTTGGTTGTAACAGAGCTTGTAACTCGAGTAATTTCCACCAGATCGCGGCGCTTTCTAGCTTGCAGATCACTCCAAATGTTGCGTCAGTGTAGGCTACAACGCCGGAGCAGAACGTTGAAGCTAACCTCCGCTACATCAGAAATATTATTTTTTGAAAAGGTAAGTTAATTTTTGAACTTCAGTTATGAAGCTTATTTGTACTTACATTATTCTTCAATCATACTACCTACGCATGTAGCCTAACAACTCAAGTATTCTTTATGAATACCAGGCATCAGCTTTGATTTTATTGAAACATAATTAGACCCATGGGTACTTTTAACATTGAAAATGTTTATAAGGACGTGTCGCACATTTGAAAACGACCGCTGGTGCGTGATCGAAAATGGGAACCGGTGAGTTTCCATAGAAACTACTTCTTTGTTGTCAATAACGTAGTACACATACAAAACTTCGCTTATGAATGCGACTACATTTAACTTATAATCTGTACATTGGTAAATGAAGAATGAATTCATTGATTGGTGAATGAACATACTTACTTACTTACTTACTTTACTTATCCAACGCCCGTCTTTGGTGCTTCCACCATTCGACGTCGAGCCTCCCAGTAGCGATTGATTGTGTCATCGTTCGGGTAAGTCAGCGATTGGCACGTCTGCAGGTGGTCGCCGTTCATCCTGCCAAGACCACAGAGAGGGCATGTTTCATCAGCAGCAAGACCGATACGGTAGAGATGCACTTGGAGGTAGTCATGTCCAGTAGCAAGACGAAATCGTGCTACTGCCTCAGCCCTCTCAAGATGCTTTGGAATCGCTCCCGCTGTGGCAAGGCTTTCCCACTTTTTGCCAATGCTAAGGCCCTTCAGATTTTGAGCGTGGCGTTGTTGATGGTGTGGGTTATGAGGTTGTTTGCTCTATTGAGTGTGAAAGGTATCTCAGGCTGGTCAGTCTCTGCGCCGCGTTTTGCCAGGATGTCCGCCCTTTCATTGCCTGGTATTCCAACATGGCTTGGAACCCACTGAAGAGCTACAACCCAGCCATTCTTGATGATTTCGGCCAGTTTCTCGCGGCACTGGATGGTACGGAGGCAGTCAGTTGAAGCGTTGCTACTCAGAGCTAATATTGCGGCCTGTGAGTCAATGAGGAAGACTGCTTTGGAAGGAGTTAGGTTATGTGTGCTTAATTGCTTGGAGGCTTCAAGCACCGCGCAGACCTCCCCGTCGTAGTTGCTAGCATTTTTCCCTACAGCTATTGAGTCTTCAAACATGCTGCAGAACCATCCTGCGCCGGCCCCTTTTATGTCAGAAAGATATGAGCCATCGGTATAGATGTGAATCCACTCGGTCGACGGATATCTTAAGTTAATGGTTTCGAGAGCGCAAGCTTTGAGTTCGAGAGGGGTGGCTTCGGTTTTGTTTGTAGTTAGGCTTATGAGATCAAGCCGCTTGGAAGGTAGTGCAGGCACTATAGAGGCGAAGTGTCTTAGAGGAGCTGGGTTGTCCATTGCCAGATTATATTTGGTAATTAGGGACTCAGCATACGTCAAGGGTGAAGTTTGAGTTTTGAGTCGTTGGGAAGCATGGTTGTACCCACTCCAGTAATTTTTATCCACTCTCTTGGCCCTTTCCCAGAATTTCAATGTAGATTTTTCTCTCCGACTGTAGAGGGGCTCGATGCCAGTTTGCAGGAGCATAGTTGGGATTGGAGTCGATTTGGCTCCTCCGGTAATCAGTCTAAGGGCATTGTTTTGCACGACGTCGTATTTAGCTAGGCTTGCTTTGCTTGCTAGGGAGGTTACCTCGCCTCCATACTCCAAGATGGGACGGACATATGTTTTGTATGCTATGGATAACACGTCCTGCGTAGCTCCCCACTTGGTTGCAGATAGTCTCTTCAAGAGGTTGATGCGCTTTTGACTTTTCTCGGCTACCTCCGTAATGTGGGCACCCCAGGATAGTTTGGTGTCAAGGTTGATTCCGAGGTATTTGGATAAGGATACTTGCTTTAGGGGTAGTACACTAGGTTGACTGGGTGGGTCCTGGTAGACATTGTGAATAGCTGTGCAACTGTCTTATCAGCGCTTACTTCCATTTTGTTCAGATCCGCCCATTCTTCCAATTTAGCAAGTGCCTTGTTCAAAGCTTCTTCGAGGGCGAGGATGTTACTTCCGGTGGCCCAGATTAGGACATCGTCAGCAAAGAATAAGCAAGATACTCCTGGGATCTTTCGGATAGCTAACATCAGGTCGTCAATCATGATGTTGAAGAGCAAACAGCTTAGGACGGCTCCTTGAGGGAGACCTTGGCGCAGCATCATGTAAGGGGAAGTAGAGTTTTGAAATTTGCACCGGATATAGCGTTGCGAAAGGAAGCTGCATATCCATTTAAGCATGTTCCCGTTCACGCCAAGTCTCTTTAGCTTGGATATAAGCATACGGCGCCATACTTTGTCGTATGCGGCTTTGAAATCCACCAGAACAGCCAATGTGGATTGCTTTCTGTGGAAACCGTCCTTGACGGCTTGTGTGAACTTCACAACTTGGTCCATTGTGGATCTATGTTTTCGGAATCCCGCTTGACAGTCGCTGATGGCGCCCTTCTTTTCGACGAACTCACGGAGTCTACGTTCAACCATTTTCTCCGCAGCCTTACAACATACGCTCGTCAGTGAAATTGGACGATAGCTACTGAGATTGCTTGCCGGCTTCCCTCGTTTCAGAAGCGACATTACTACTGCTTTTCTCCACTGGTGGGGAACTCTGGTGTTCCATGTCAAATTGATAAGTTTCAGGAAGGTGTTTAAGGCTAGAGGGCCTAGGTTCTTAATGAGGTCTGGAAAAACTTCGTCAGGTCCAGCGGATTTACCTTTTTTCAGCGTCGCGATTGCAAGCATAAGTTCATCAGGTGTAAAATCTTTACTAAACAGAAGATATTCTTCCTCAGTCTGGCAGGAAGGAGCTTCATCTTGTGTAATCGCTTTTCTCTCTTCTGCTTTTACAGAGAGACGACTGATCGCTGCGTAATGTTTACTTAAGGCTGAAGCAACATCACTTGGGCCAGTTAAGAGCCTGCCATTAGCCGTTATAGGCTCCCAGTGTCGTGTAGATGCATCGTTGTTCAGTCGTGATATAAACTTGTGCGCTTTTGGGCCGTATTTTCTAAAGTCCAATTTGGCCAGGAACGATCTATAAGCTTGTCGTTTTGCAGTGGTGACAGCTCGCTTCAGTTTAGATTGTGATTTTCTCAAAAACGTACAGTCTGCTATGCTGTGGGAGCGTTCAGCTTGAAGTCTCAGCTTGTTCCTGTCCCTCTTGAGTCCGTCCAGAGAGCAGTTCCAGAAGGGAGAGTACTTTTTTACCTGGCCTTTGGGAATGCTTTCATTGGCTGCTCGTAGCAGTCCTTTTACGAATAGTTCAGTTGAGGCATCGGGATTTGCATTTACCAGGTCTGCGGGTAAATAAGCGTCCGACAACAAGGAGTACTTAGCCCAATTTGCTTTCTTGAAGTTCCATCGAGTAAGCTTAGGTGGTCCTGGCTGGCGGTTTTTACCAAGAATCTTTGCATACATAAGGCGGTGTCCACATCCCTCCAGGGGGTCTTTCAAGGATAGCATTACTCTCGAAGATAGGTTTGCGTGCGCCAGTGCAAGGTCAGGGGTACTAGTGTGCCCGGCGTACGATAAAAACGTTGGATCGGAAGGAATTCGGATGAGACTGGACTGGTCGAGCATGTCTTCAACAAATTTACCGGTTGCATTTGAAGAAGAGTACCCCCAGCGTGTAGAGTGGGCATTGAAGTCACCAACGACAATGGTGTTGTGGTGCTGGCTCATATTCATGATTAAGTCCAGGTTTGGGACATTATTTGGCGGATTATAAAGGCCAATAACTGTAAAGTGAACTCCATTCTTCCAAATGTCTATGGAGATAGCTTCCAGTTTGTCTTGGTCATCCATCTCATGGATTATATTGCTCTTACTTGCATACAAATTACGTACATAGGCAATAAAACCGGATGCGACTTGCCTTGATCTTTTAATGACGTATAACGAGTAGTCAGTTATTTCGTAAAAACATGTGGCGTCTGTGGAAGCGCCAGCTTCGACAATTATAATAATGTCTGCGTCGTGTTTAAAAGCATTAACTTTCAACTCTGCATGTTTTGAATTGCTCAAGCCACCCGCATTCCAGAATAGGATGCGGAGGTGATTGTCGAGGCCCTTACAAGGGCCGTTTCTTGTAGCGATCGCTGTCATTATAGAGGCTCGAGTTCGCGGCGATTCGCCGTAGCAGATTTAGCGTTACCCAGGGTGCACCTCGAGGAGGCCTGCTACATTGCACCCCTAAATGAACATAAATATATATATTTTTTAGATTTATTGAAGTATTTTCAATGCCCTTCTCTGTGCATTGCATTTGTGCAATGCCTGTAAATTGTTTGTAATGGCGACGTGTGGGGTTGGTTGTAACACGTATTTTACTCTGTTCCTACCTTCCCCAGATCAACGTTACAACCTACCCCATGGGTATTTGTGGAATCATTTAATCGATATCCATTTAATCGAGCAGTATTTAGTGATGCTGATTTTAGACCGTTATTTTTTACAGATACTATGGGTTCTAGTTCTTCAATGCAACATGGAAGTCCAGACAGACAAATGACACCACTCAGATCTGACAGCTGTACGAATCCACATTCTACTATGCATGATACAAATATATCAGAACTAACCCTGTCTTCAAAAAGTCTGGAATCTTCGCCATCTGGGGACTTAATTTTAAAACAGGATTTTCTCCAGAGTTAGTGCTAGCATTTCCTAAAACGGGGACAAGGAAAACTAAAAGACCTAACAAACAGCGCAGTTGTGCTGTACTAACTGACACACCCCCGTAAAAGAAGCTATTGAAAGTGAATATCAGAAAAGGAAATTACAAGAGAAATTAAAAGGAGACGCAAAGGAAAAACGTCCCGAAAAAAGAAAGTAAAGAGGATTCCTAAATTTCAAAATCCATCTGGAAAAGACGAAGATGATGAAACCTGTCTGTGTTTAGTCCGCATGAAACCATTTTCAAAGAGCAGCCCTGGAGAAGAATGGGTGCAATGCATGGACTGTAAGGATTGGGCACATTTTTCATGTGCTAAGATATCAAAGATATATGTGTGCCATAACTGTATGTCAGATGGATTTTCTGAATAAAACTTTAAACCCATGGTAATGGACTAGGTATTTGTTTTTCTAAAGATGTTTCTAGTTAAACATGCTTTAATTTGTATTTTGTTAAATTACAGACATTCATTACATTAGATATGTTTTTCAAATTTTTGTCTATTTTAAAATTATTTTAACTAAACATTTGTATTTTGATACTAGTTTTATAAATTTTGATAAGTTTAGTTATTTTAAATTCTTTTTTTTCACTTAAATTTGTATTTGTTATGTTACAGACATATAATTTTATAAAAGTAACTTTGATTTGATTAGTTTAAATTGCTATCTTTGGATAAGTGTTCACATACTCATGTGAACGTGTGTGTGTGTGCGCGCGCGCGCGCGTGCGTGCGTGTGCGTGTGGGTTTTAGGGAGGGAAATTGTCAAATGCTTGTATGATTGTATCGACATTTTGAGGATAATCTGTTTTAAAATACATTTTTAAACTTTAAAGACCTGATGGAAGAAGGATAAAATTTTTTTCTGGTAAATGGTTTAATGGTATTGTGTGTGTGTAACACTATATTTTGATTTTGTAGGTAAACTTACATAATTCTTATGAGAAATAAATTTTTTTAAGCGAAATATTTGCTTTATTTGTCTTGTTACAACCAACCCCTCCAGCTGTTACAACCAACCCCGCTATGAAGGTTGTAACATTTTGACTTCAGTTAGTTTTCTTTGCGTACTAAAATAATGATAAACCATAAAACTCTGAATATTTAGTACATCATAAACAACATCCACAGGTACCGGAAACTATAAAAATATTTTAAAACTTATGAAAACTGTCAGAGTTATTAATGACCAAATTTGAATGTTACAACCTTCCCCGTGTTCCCCTACAAATAGAAAATCACCGGGCACTGATGAGCTGAATTTCGAACTTATAAAGTATGCGCCAGCTTTGCTGCTTGACCGTTTATTGAACTTTATCAACTAGTACTGGACCACTGGGGGCAAAGATAGGCCCCATATTCAAGAAAGAAGATCGTTATGACTGATAATACGTCAGCCTGCTTAATACGTCTTACAAATTATATGTACCTATCCTAGCAAAACGATTAATACAATAACGGAGGCGATATTCCAGATTCTCTCAGAGGCGGATTCTCTCAGAGGTCCAGCACGGTCTCAGGAAGGGCAGATCATGTTTAGACTGCATCTTCACCGTAGCCCAGTTAATTGACAAGCACAGAGAATGGCATTTTGCCCACATACAGCTACATAGCTTTTATCGACATTGGAAAGGCATTTGATAGAGTGAATAGTATATGGCCAATAATGCCAACGAAATGGATCCCGCAACACCTCGTTAGAGCCACACAATCTTTACGTGGAAAACGAAATCCTAATCGAGACAGGAAGAGCGATCACAACTGCAAGTGTGAGCCTGATTAATTGTGAAGTAGGACAAGGGTGCCCATTATCACCTTCTCTTTTTAATTTATATATAACGATGACATACACAATTGGCAGATGAAACTTTTGGAGTATTTTATGATTAGTAACTCTGCAGCTGACACAGTGTTGTTTGGGAATAACCAGGCTATCATTTCGAATTCGGAAAGCAACTTGTAGATGGCTGTATAATCATTACCTTGAATCTGCAAGGATTTGGGATTACAGACATCTACATCGAAAATTAAAGTTATGGCTTTACTTGGAGCAGATTCCATACGAGGAAAAATTGTTGTACATCGTACTGTTGTGGATGTGGAATTCCGAATATCGGGGCTATAATATATATTCTATTACAATGACGTGGTGAGTAAGCTACACAAATTCGACCATATGTTTTGACAGTCAGGAGAACTCTAAAATCAATGAAGAAACACGTCTGAAGTTCTACAAGGTGATGGCTCTCCCTGCACTTCTCTATTGGTCTGAGAATCGGAATTTAACAAAATACGAGGCCAGTCCTATTCAAGCGCCCGAAATGAGATATCTCAGGCACGCGGCGATGTATACTCATCCAGAGCATAGAAGAAATTCAGATATACGGCTGGAAATGAATATTATGAGTATATTCTATAGGATTGACAGTATCCGCTAAAATGTTTGGACCATCTTAACCGAATGGATGACTGCCCCAGTCCCAAACAACTATTAAATAATAAGCCGAAGGGACGGAGAGATGTAGTATATCCGACAATGCGTTCGAGTGACCAGCTCTAGTCAGTCTACTTAGGAACAGAACAAACATTTTTGGTTTAATTGTTGTAGAAGATGATGATGATGATGGAGGTGATGATGAAGGTGACGGAGACGATGAGGAACGAGCACATTTCCACCTACGTAGGCCTATAGCCTAATAGTTGGCGAGTAACGTTACGCTCACGTAAGTATAGAACACGGTAGGTGACAACGCTGTGTGCGCAGTAGCATAGTGAGTGCGTGACGTCACGCACCCCACTAGTTTCTTGCAGCGCATTGCTTTCTTACGAGTACATGCCGTGTTTATTATCGTGTTTTTGTGTATATTACAAGTGTTTAAATTTTGTATTGAATGTTCTGTGAAAAATGGCTTCCACTTGAGCTGTTGCAACGTGTAAAAATAATTATAAAAACTGTAAAGCGAGAGGTATTACCTTACACATATTTCCGAAAGAACTAAACGTGCAACGTACCTGCGTTCATTTGTGTAAACGTAAAGATAGCTTCAACGTGCAGAAAGCTGTGTTGTGCTCTGAACATTTTGATTCAAACGATATTCTTACTTACCGTGGTTACGCTCAGCTCTGAGACTGTTACGCTTGAAAGGTAACGATCGAGATGCGTTATCGGTCCATCTCCTCTTCCGCACGCTGTATATAGTCTATTCTGATGAGAATTGTTGATTATTTACTTGTATTTATTTTTAATATTTGTACTACGCAAAGACGACGAGGATTTTTAATGTGCCTTGTTGATGGACTCTATCGAAAAATATCCAAACGCGCGCTGATACTAAAAGTCGATAGGCTATCTAATATCAAACGGTGTCAACTGCTCCGGCACTATACCTAGAGCTTGCGTTAACGTTCAACATTATTCATGTCGCAGCACCGTCCACACATATTCGTCCATCCAGCTCTTAGATTACTTGTATAGTCATATATATTTTGTTACAGAAGTGTTATCAAACACGTAGTTTAAAAAAAAATCATCTTGAATTTTGGTGCCCTTTATTGACTAGATGAGAAAGAAGTAAGACACAGAAGGTTAAAAAATAAAAAAACAGGGTTGAGGGGTCCTTTAAAAACCCTCGTCCAGAAAAAAGCCCTCCTCGGAGGGTGAAGAGAAGGAGACAATTCTCCTCAGTTGATGCCGAAGATTCGTGACATCGTCTGCCACTGTGCCAGCGGTGCCGAAGTATCTGGTGATGAAACAGAAGAAAGGTGACTTCGCAAAAGTGAGTCCCTTCTTTATTGAAAAAGCTGTCACCGCTTGCGCCGGATCAGCCATACAGCACATCAGAAAACCCGTAGATGGTATACTTGTCGAGACCCTAAACGATCAACAGGCTTCTAGGGTACTGAAACTGCTGAAGATAGGAGACACAGAGGTAGAAGTCGTTCCTCATACCAGCCTGAACACCACAAAGGCGGTGGTAGTGTGCAGGGAACTGCAGAACTGAACAGAGGAAGAAATTGCGACTGAACTCGCCCCACAAGGCGTCATCGCATGTCGGAGACTAACGATGCCAATGGGTGGAGAGACGCTCCCATCTGCGTTCCAGGTCCTAGCCTTCAACAGGACAACTTTGCCGGAAAAGGTAAGAGCAGACATCCATAGACTGAGTGTGAGAGCAGGCCATGGTACTCGAGGGCTCTACTGCGGTGGTCTGTCACTTCCCCGGCACTCGTGGTAACAAAATTCATCCGATGCAATGTTTTCAGTTCTTGGGCTTCGGGCACATCGTATCAAATGTTCTCGGGTCAAGACATGCTTCTGTGGGAAGTCGGCTCATGGTGATGATCCCTGTGCTGAACAAATGAATTGTGACAACTGCGATGGACAACATTCATCTAGATCCCTCAGTTGCCCCGTTTATAAGCAAAAGACTATTCATGAAGTACGCATTCTGAAAAAACTACTTCGATGCGAATAAACTACTATGCCCAATCAACTAGGGCAAAACCAGTTACGCACAGGCTGTAAAATCAAACAGTGTCACCAGCCCCTATCGTGAAGTACTAGTATATTATTACAGCCGCTGAAGACGACGATCTGCTGCTTATAATTACCAGATTCTGAGTGGCGAGAAGATCTGTAGGATCTGGTCGAGCAGTTACCATCTCCATTACTCCTTATCGGGGACTTCAACACCCATGGACCCACATGGGTGGTCTTAGGACGAAAACCGCTGGATTAAGAACCGAGTATCTGTTGCGAAACAACGCGTTTGTTTTGTAAACACAGCCGAGAGCACGCGTATCAACGTTGGAAGTGGTACTTTCTCGGCTATCGATCTTTCGATCTGTAGCCTGTGTCTGGCTACGTGTCTGTCGTGCACAGTGCCCCCACAATTAAATACCTACTCTCCCTTTGCAGTGAAACTCAAACGCTAAACTGTGTAGTTCTTCCACACGGTGACGTCACACATCAACAACAGCTGATCGTTAGGTTAAGCGCGGGAAGCCGGAATGCCGCACCCCTGGAAAAATGGATTATGGATGCGCGGTATCCTCTTCAGGCAGGAGGTCGTGCTTGAAAAAAAAAACTGGATCCTGTTCACAACGCAGGGTTGCGCTACGAAACATGCACGTTCCGCACTAGTCTTGCACAAGTCTTACATTGTGAAGGAGGAACGACGTCCTTAGATCTCCGACGTCAACTCCTGTTGCTGAGATATGTTAGCACTACCGAACCACATAATCCACGTGTTGCTGGCGAACAACAGACTTGCTAGAGTATACGACCGCCGTTCGACGTTCACCAGAGCAGCCGGAGTTCGTGCGCTCAACATCGAGCCACCGTTGGTCCAGGCGTACGTTCCGTGCGCAGTGCCTCCCTCCTAGCTGCTTCGTAAACTAAATTGCCGGGTGGTTGTCCTCAGTAGAAGCAAGAAATCGTGTCACCCAACTGGACTGAAACTTCTGCTTAGATCAGTCCTTGAGGAATACGTCGAGGAACACACTAACGTGTACACTGATGGGTCGAAGACGGAGTACGACCCAGCAGTGCATTTGTCATCGAGGGCGCCTTCCACTCCTGGAGTCTGCCCAAGGCGGCAACTATATACACAACCGAACAATACGCGGTGTGGCAGGCTCATAGTTCTGTGAACACCGAGGTGAAAGGAAAGTTATCTGTACGGATTCACTGAGTTTTCTAACTGCCTTGGACAATTCGAGCACAGTGTATCAGTTATTATGCCACACGTTCATCGTTCATCGTGCTTGGTTCATCTTTCACGTTTGTTTAGTATCCGGGTCATATAGGTATTGAAGGTAAGAAGAAGCTGATACTGTAGCGTGAAACGCTGCGGACAGAGTCGATGCCATTGCCATACGACCTGACGACGCAAAACTAGCTGCCATAACCACCATTATTAATGTGCGGTAGCACGTGTGAAACTCATGGCAAAGCAACCTTTCTGGCGTGAAGCAGAGCGTCCGTAAATGGCAAGTAGCAGGTGATCGTCGTCGTCATGAACAAGCATCACGAGACTGCTTATTGGGCACGAGAACTGGACGTCTTCGTACCACAAGAACGACCCGTCTGCATTTGTGCGGAGCACTTCCAAAGAAACACATAATCGAAGACCGTAGTGCTCTTGCAGAACTCAGGCAGAGACACAGCAAAAGGTAAACCTGAAAGGAGACGTCAGAAACGAACAGTTAGCGATCGACAGAACTCTGTCCTTCCTAAAGGCAGCAAAATTACTGTATAGGCTTTGAAAATGTCATTTTGCGTTTTAGTGTGTAAGAGTTTACACATTTCGTTGAGTCAACTAAAATGTAGGTGAGAAGAAACCATTCCGTCGAGCAACACTCTTGGCAGACGTGTTTGGGCTAAAGACCTTATTTGCCGAGCCCTAAACCTTAAAAAAGTACTAATAGTAAATAAAATAATATGCTTTATAAGCTAGTCTCTGGGAAAAATAATATTATTTGGAATAATAGGTACGTGAAGCATACAAGGGGTTAATTATATTATTGCTTTTTTCAGTTGTATTGTTATTGCTGCTACACGTTGCCCATTACGTAGCGATCATTACCTCGATGGAATACGCATGGATATGTTGACACATTGGCCAGCGATGTAAAACTGATATTTTGTATTTAACACATTGCTGATAAATATATAATTTTATAGGGCTATAGATGTTATTTCAATCGATTTGCTTTGGTCATCCAAGTAGAAAAGGTAGTCCAGATACTGTAATTCACGTTAACCTTCAAAAATCAGGATCATAACGCCACTGTAGATGTATTGTGGACGAAATATCTGGCGAACAGTATTCAGATCATGACTACACAAGTCAAGAGTTTTTACTAAAATTATCAGCGGCCATGGAAGCTTGAATTTTTTAAATAATTTAAGAATAATAAATAATTTAACTAAATTACTATTTACAACGTGGTGAGCATGTGGAGCGTGGATGTTAATTACTCCGTGTTCTGTAGACGTGCCAAACACTTTTCCCAGAAGCAGAAAACTTACAGGATTCCAGCAAAGGCTTCACAGCGTATGTGTGTCTGGCACGAAGCCAGTTGTATACGCTACGCTACGTAGTCACGCGCCGTCCGAGAGGATTACTTAATGCGATACATGTGTCCGTTGCCTTAACGTAATTATGATAATAACTGTCGCATTATTTTTGGTCCGCTTAACGTACAATCCTGCAAATGGACGCCAACATTTGTTTTGTCTAATTGATTTTAAATTGTAAGATTAAAACAAACAGGCCATTTCTCTGTTAAGGAAGTGAGATGAATATGCTGGGATGAATTTATAACGTTTTTAGTTAGGCGCGTGTGATATATTTAAAATAATATATTAGTATAGTGATCACTTTTATGACACTGCTGCGTGAATTCTGTCTACGTTTTTGGCAAGAGACAGTATCAAGTATCAACAAAGTACTGGTACTTAGATGGAGAGAGCAGTCGGTTAACCAATATACAGATTTTAAGATCATTGTGTGCATGGTTAAAGTAAACTGAAATGATGACAAAAGCAAAAATCGATAAGAACCTATTTCAAACAAATTAAAAAATTGCCGTTATTATTGTAAATAAACAAAAGGTCGACTTTGTTTATAGCCCTATATTAGTATGAAACCCGTATTATGCTGTAGGCCTAAGCCTATTAATTCCAATTTTGTTTAAGTAAATTCAACATGAATACTATACTTTACCTATTACTACTCTGCAGCAGTAGTAATATTTAAAAAATATTTTTCTCAACATATTTTGATCATTAATCACCATGAACGAATTGAATCAGAACAGAAGTGGATACCTAACGAGACTAAGTTCCCCTTGAGAAAAAACATCATTTAACAGTACTCTAAAAACATTTCAACTTAGGTATGAAAACACTTTTCATTTCTTATTAATGAAAATCAACGTGACGAACAGTAAAATACTCACATATTTTATTTTGCTCCTGCATATTTAATCAAGCAATGCTTCTTCATAAGTTTATAAAGCCATTATGGACTATTACCGTTACAAAATACTTCTGAAACAATCGAATACTGTCACTAACTTCACCTACTCACAATTACTAACAATTAGTCACTTAGTATCGGGTCATTCGGGCACATTACAACACAGATAGTACTCTCCACAGTAGTAATACTGATTTGTAAATTTTTCTAATTCCGTAGTTAAAGAGATAGTAGAAGTCTCCTGTTTTTGCGCTTAAAATTCTTAAAGAAGTTGTTTGGCAGCAGAAAAAGAAGTATGATGGCATCAATGACAACTAAAAGGGCTGAAATTAAAACATTTCTCATTGAATCTAATGTTCTAAACACATGTTACTGGAGAAAATCTAAATATATTCTTTATTACTAAAGAGGCTGGAATTATGGTCTGTGAACATAGACCATTTTAAATGTTGTTTTAGATGAAGAATATCAAAGAAGTCTGGACATTGATGGCTATGCTAACTACTGAGGCCTACCATTTTCACTAAACAAACATTCTTTGAGGCAAAAGGCAAATCAGTATGTCCACCATCACAGCGAAGCGTACGATAATCACGCGGTACTGTACTTACAATCCAATAACGGACGTACGATTCTCCCCTTTCGAAAAGTTTTACTTTGCCTATTCTTCTTCTTCTTCATTGGCGCAACAGACGCCCTCGGCCTGTTCAAATCACTGTCGTCCATCCATATCACTCCAGGGCAACGGAGATGTTTTCCCCAGCTACTTGAGCTTACTCGGGGCACTGTCGCTCCACCGGCTCATAGGCCGTTCTCTCATTGTACAGCTTTCTGACTGTCCTCTTGTCTTCCATTCTCAATCTTCCACTTCAATCTTTGTGTCTTAATAAAGGAGGTAAATTCCTTTGCCTGTTACTCCCTTAAATAGCAATTTTAAGGATTCTTTCTTATAATTAATTAGAATGTCTGATTAAATTGCCTTTTCAAACCGTCAGGTTCTGCGTGACATGTAGGAAAAACGTCAATAGGCGTAAGCAAATAGACTATCCATATTTCACAAAGGGATGACTGGACGGGAGGAGCTACAGAACCCGCAGGACCTGTGTAAGCGCCAAGATACAGGGCCACAAGACCCCGCGGTGATAGAGCGCAATCCTAGAGTACGCGGAAATCGATCAAAACTGGCGTTGCCACTAGATGAAACGCTAGTCCGTTTAAAATATCGAATCTCTAAATATGTGAAAAATTGTTGACCTTAAGACCTCTGTAAAGTCAAATCATAAGTTGCAAATGATATAGGAAAACAAAAGACATTTGCATTAGAGTAGAGGTAATGTGACTGTCTAGCTGACCAGTTTGTAGAACTAACTCGTGTGAAATTCTAGGTTACTGATTCCATATTGTGAATGAACTGTAAGTTTGTGGCTTGGTAAAATAAAATGATAATTCACTGTATAATTTATTGACACTGTCATCTGCTATCGTAACCAATGTGACAACTTTGTTTATGAACATGTCATACTTGCTCATAGCTACATTTTACTCAAATTCAAAGTGAATTTTAAGGATGCGTGTGAAGTCGGGTAATTTCAGTATTAAGATAGGAAATTACTGACATCAAACGTTAATTTCCCAACTAGGGATATTAATATGTTCAAATAGTAAGTCTTGTGCTTCTAATTAAGAATTTTAATTGATTTCTAAAGTTATGTTATTATTTCGTAAAAAGCAAATTATTTCGTATTTATTCCATAAGCTCCGTTCAGGGCAAAATAGGTACAGAAATTTGTCACTCTAGTACAACGAAGGGTTCTTTAATGTTTTATGTAACATATATATAATCTGATTAACATTACTTTCGACCTGGCGGACTGCTTAGCGACAAATCGCATAGAATTTATAATACTGGCATATTAATTAAAGGGTGGACATTTTTTGGGACTGACACTGTCACCCTCAGTGTCAAACGGTTGTTTACGTACTGTAATCTCAAACGTTGTTGTTTTTTTTATATTAGTAGAAAGTCTACGGTCTTAGTAACTATAACTCAACACCAATTTAACGAATAAGATAAAAATATTTACATGTCAAAATCGTTCAAGTAGCGTGTACGAGAATCAGTTTTTATTGTTGATATGTATTTCACTTTAATTAAAATTTTAATGTTTGACGATCTCGTATGAGGGATACATAGCCTATAATCGTTCCGAAACGCGTCACAAAGCTACTAGAAGTCACAAGACGGAACTGAATAAGAAAATATATTATATAGATAAAATGTTGCCTCACGCGAACCTTCTGTAAAACCTTTTTGAACTTGTAAAGTGTCCCTTGAAATTCCTTCGACCGCCGCGCGCACCTTGCATAAACCCCCATAATTGCTTTCATAGCAGACAACGGATAAAAAGAATTGTTTTGCTCATATGTTTGAATAATTTTTAAAAAAGTGCCATGAATTAACATCAAACGGAAAACTGTTATTTTCCCCAAAACAGCCCACAATTATTAAGTCTTATTAGAGGGTGCTATGAAGTAAGGCAGTTTTCAAACATTTGGTAACTAAATCAAATTAGAAATATTATGTGATCAAATCATCTGATCATATATGATATTATATGTTCAAAACTTATAATATAAAAATAAATAAATTTTTATTAATATGAATGAAATCATATGGTGTTATATAATCAATATCATACGATTATAATTTATGTGTTATATCATAAAATTTTAATGAATTTATTAATACAAAAATATACTTACTAGTCGAAACTCAAATTTGTATGTTGGAGTTTCATTTCAGGCTGCCTAAGACGTTGCGCACTGTGGAGTTTTACTCCTTATAGACCTGCCGTTGTTAAAATCGGCACGATTTCAAATCGCAATCAAGTTCAACGTTTCTGATAAACCTTAGAGTAAACCAGTGGAGCTGTGTCGTAGTGTATAGTGTCTGACGACATCAATCACGTCACCGAGTAACCGTATACTCAGATCACGAGCTACAGAATTGACGCGCGCGCACATACAATCCGACACAAATCTTTATTTATTTGCAAATACTGTACATTGATTACAATGAGCGCGTTCTCTTTCCACATATCTGTGACTCTCTATCCTCCTCCGCCACACGATTCTCTTTGTTTAGATTATATAATTTTTTGTTATTTATTCTTCCTCTCTTCTAAAGGAATCTTATAAATTCTTGTAAAATCTACAACAAATATCCTTTGTATCGTTGGAATAATCTTTCTACAATGTCTTTTATCAGCGTATTTGCCTTTCTTTCCCTCTCTCGCCTCTGTCTTTGTCCTGCTCTCCTGTTCATTCCTATTGTCTCTTGTTACCATTTCGCAGACTTCATTCTTTTTATTTCCCTCGGACAAGTCAAATCTAAAGTTTTTATGAGTGCCTAGAAAAGGATATGATGTATCAAAAGCCCAAGGTGATTTTTCTGATAACCCAATAAACGTTTTGTTGTATATTTTTAAAAATAAAGAAAAACATAATATTATAGGTTATTCTCTCTGTGAAAACGATTCGTAAGAAATTATCAAAGAACGCAATCTCACTTTGTTAACAATGAAACTCATTTTCTCATGTTGCTTCTGTCATAAATCTTTAAATTTCAAATCTTTACGCTCATTCTTCATATATAAAAGTTTAGCTACTAACAAGAATAACGAATGTCTGAAATTAATCTTCTTCTTGGTTATTTCCTGTATTTTCAAGCAGTATGATCAGAATAGGTGTCTAGCGTATAGGCCTTAAGTCTTTTGTTGTTTATCAAAAATCAGAAGTTGCTTTTTGATTTCTCTGCGTTCTCTGAACACCTTTTCCTCTAATATACTGCTTTTTACTTTTTTCACTATACACAATATTACTACGATAATAAGGCGGAATCTTAGATTAGAATCTGCATTAGTTCCTCTTCGTTACAGTCAGTTTCTAACTGACTCCCTTATTTCTTTATTTCTCTGTTCACAGCGACACCCTAACTAAATAAGCTGCAGTACTGACACACGTGTCCACACATAATCCGACAATAAATTGAATTTGATTACAAGAGTACGTTCCCTGTCCACATATTTTTTTCTCTTTTCTCTTTAGTGTCAAAATATAGAATGTCTCTTTAGCAGCTCTTAATTGGTAGCCTACCAGTTTGCATACGATGACAAGTCAAACATATTGGGAACTGCTTGAAGTGTTGAGGAATAACAGTTTCTGGTATTTCATGTGCAACATATTTTGTTATTCGTGAATTCGAGAATCCACATTCTTATTCCTCATGGTCGTAGCCATCCTGAATGTAGTTAGTATGGCTGTGGCCATACTTTGTCCAAGATTCAACTCAGAGAAGACATTTTATGTATCTGCAATTATTAGTCAGTTCGCTTCATGCCTTGAAGGAGTTTCTTTACATAATGTAAAATCTAACAAATATTAACAAAAAAAAATCAAAACAAAAATTACAATTTTCCAGTCTGCCTTATTACATTTAATGTTAATTTAGTTTTGATGTAGTTTTAATTTATTTCAACTTGACATTAATTTAATCGCATGCAAAAGAAATTATAACTTCATGATATTTTTTAATGGATGGGAAAAGTAAAAACTTTGTTAATTTATTAACATCAATAATTATTTATTATTAATCGTAATAATCAATTATTGCTGTAACTATTTCGCGCGTACCAATACTAAAATGTAGCTAACAGGTGCTCTGCGGTATTCTGTTGAGAAATTAACGAAACGAATTAATATTGTAACGTGACCTACGGTAGTACAAGCTTTACATAAATAATATTATAAATAATTGCAGAAAAGCTGTATAATAAAAATTAATAAATAGGAAATGATTGAACAACACCAGTAACTGAATTTGACATAGACAAGGGCAATGACGATGACGAGACCCAATAGGTTGGAAAAGGTGATCCAGAGAATATAGTTAAAGTCACAATATAACAATACCCAAGTGTTAATAAGAATCATAGATATAAAAGTACAAAATTAAGTAGGAAAATAAATAGTATGTAAACAGTAGGAATTGTAAAAAAGAAAATGAAATGTAAGAACAAATATACTGATAATATATAGAAAGAGTGGTACTAAGTAAACTATCAAAAGACATTATTATAAAATAAACTTAAATAACAATAATTAATTAGGACAGTGGTGATAATTAATAAACCTTGATAGGACCCAGTGATAATAAATAGATGAAATATAGAATACAATGTTAGAAGGTGAACAAAAAAGTGATAAATAAATAAGAAAGATAATAAGTAATGAACCATGATAAGACCCAGTGTTTATCAATGAACTACATAAAACACTAGGTAATAAAGTGAAGTGTAGTCAGGAATAAAGAAAGAACTTGTAATAATTGCCTATTAGTAATAACTGGACCCAAATATAATAAATAAACAGTATAAATTATAAGGGACAGTTATAAGTAGACATGGGCATAGTTTAATGAAATAAGAAAATGTTTGTTTATAATATATAACAATGTTTGTTGGAAGCAAACCACTAATAATTGTTTTCCATTATGTTAAGGAGTTTTTAGTATAGAATAAGGATGATAAGGGATCCATTGTTTTATTACAATGAATAAAGTTTATAAATTTATATTAACCACTGTTAAAAATAAGGATAAAAAACTAAAATGTTATGCTGAATACAGGTAAAGGGGGTTACACACTATAATCTATAAGTGAGATTATAAGGGAATACTAGTACACATCTAATGTTCATTTTTATTATATTTTTCTTTGGTTGTAATTAACCCAAATGTTATTATGTTGAATATTATGTTTAACAGAACCGTTTAAAAACATGTAAAACTTTAGATATAGGCATGGGCCTAAAAGATTTATGAAGTAATTATGTTATGTTATATGATGATTAAAAATAATCAAATTTATGATTTAGTTTAGGTTATTACAGTAATTATGTTTAGAAGCATTTAAAATTAACAAAAAATGACATGAACAGTTGTAATGAGTATAGGGTAGGTGACTTATGAACTCTAGGCATTAGGCCTATAACTGGTAACCAGAAATTTGTGAAATTTAAGACAAAACAATAACCATTGACAAAATAAAGTACATAATCTGTTTAGGTGTCATAATAATAGTGTAGGACACAAAACTGGATAGAAAATAATTAGTTTAAAGGTAATTAACAAAAGAAATCCAAATGGAAAATGTAAGAATCTGTTATAATTTGAAAAAAAGGTAACCTTGTGAGGTATCAAAATTATTTGTAAACAAAAAGCAAACTAATGATGTTATTGTATTTAGGATTACAGGAAGTATAAGGGAGTTATAATAGTTTTAAGATTTTTAGTAATTTTGTATAGAAAAATGTTCGTTTGATATAACAATGTTGTAAATTATCAACCAATGGGAGTGTTTAGAAGAGAGAACCCATAGTAACTAATAAACAATTTCCATGATTCCATTATTAGCTCTTGATGAGTGCAGCTGTATTAAACCACAAGGAGTAAAGAAAAGAATTAATTAAACAAAATTTATCAGAATTAATGATCAAAATAGTAAACTAAATTACAGAAGTAACACTAACACTAAAATGAATTAAAAATTACCAGAAGAAATTAAATTATCCATGAGGAATTGCTGAGGCATCCCAAGTGACGGAATACGAACCATTGGAAGGAAGAAAATATCTCAAACACATAAATGAATGACGGAATTTTCAATAACAAGGATGACTGATGAAAAATAAACACCTTAACCAAATAATTAAGAAAATCGAAGAATTGAATTAACAGAAATACACAAGAAAGGACAATCAGCAGTATTCGTGAGAAATATTACCCGGATAGAAGAGACGGAGGATTGTTAAGTATATTTTAAAATCCGACTTAACCGTAACACACAAGAAAAACAAAACAAACAATAAGTGAAAATACACTTTCAACATGATTTGTTACTTTTTAACAAACACTTGAAATTTCTTTGATTAAATGAACACCTCAAATTGAAGCACAGTTTCAATCTAACATTGATTCCTTAAGTGAACATATTTTAAAACGTAAAATTTACTAAACTCAAATAACCTCCAAACGCTAAATCCAGTAGCTATAGTTTACCACTGTAATTATAAGTGTATCACATGTTCTATATTTTGATATGGTATTTGTAAAATTTTGTTCTTTTATTAGTCCATTTAACAGCATTTTCTGTAGTCACAAGAACTTCGACCTGAGATTATAAATAAACGAAAAAACCAACTCCAGAACCCTAGTCTCGACAGCAACGGCTGGTCAGAATAGCCAACCGCTAATAATTAAACATGCCGGCGCAAAATAAAATATATAATTTGGAAGAAATTGTAATAAGAGAAACTAATTGATAATTGTTAATAAAACATAACAGAAGCATTTGAACTGTATGTTTGATTTTATTTAACTATTCTTTAATAATTGAGTACTCACTTATAAAAAATTAAACTTTACAATTTTGGTTTACCAAGAAGAGTTGGCAAACCCTAGGTTGAGGCAGAAAATACGAATTTGAACATCCGAACTGGTGAGTAGACACTCTCCACTCGTAAGTATTATAACGAGCGGGACAAGCACGTGGTATTACAAAAATTGACGCAACAACGTAGGGCAATTAAGACGTATTTATCGTTGTATTACAATATCTATACTGCTAAATAAAATTCCTTATGTGATTATTATACCACGATTGTTATTATGTAATTAAGTAATATAAAATAAATTTCTCTTTTCTATTCCGGGAAGTAGTTCGGAAGTGGCAGGGTGGACTGTTGACATGAGCCGATGTAATACCAGGCTCAGTCGGACTGGAACCTGCTAATAGACCTGGATGTAGTTGTGGTGCCGAAAAAATTATATATAATTATTATAAATATATAATAGAATTATTTAATTATTATATGATATTACTCGTTATATTATTATTATTAAGCAGACGTTGAGATTCATATCCGGTGAATCTTAATACGTTTTGCATTTTCTTTCTAGATTCGCCTGATATATTATTTTCACTGCGATTTAAAAATATGAAAATGGCACGGCTTCAATGGTCCTATTTAAATATTTTACACTTTGTCACTGTAATTATTACTACATCTATTACTATTATCATCTCATGTGTAAAAAAAGTAAGAAATAATATTCAGTATAAAAAATGATTCACCGGTGTGCCATTAGAACACGTGTTCCTAATTAGCTGTTTCATATGCTAGCTATTGTATACACTACTAACTAACTGTAGTATTATTCAGTGTTTTTTTATCTCGTTCAGCATAGAACCTGTTTTAGAGGACCGTACCTGCAAAACAATCGCTCCTCCCTCCGTTGTTCATACAAAACTAATAAAGTTAACCACAGTGGCCGAGATCTTTTCAACCGTTAAAATCGTATAAAAAACAAATTCTTTGTGTGGAAGGGATGAATAACAGCAACAACAATATTGTGAAACGAGAAGCGGGGTAGAAAACAACGAGCTCAATTACTTTGGCAAGCAGTACAGTGACACCTGTGCTTGTGGTGACACATCCACCCCTAGCAATTCTTACACCCTTTCAGTAACAGGTATATCCACAAACACTATGTATTACTTCCTTTGTATGTGGATTTTTTTTATTACCCACGACAAGCTGATTTATATCATACTCTGAATTATACATCACTTCTCAGTTTCTGGTTCATACTTCAGTACCAGAATAAGCGTAGGGCGGGTAGTGACAAGGTATAAATGAGGTATACGAGGCGACACTACACAGATTATATAATCTTTGAGTATAATGAAAAACCATAAAATTAACATAGAAACAAAAAAGTTAAGGAAGTGAGAAGAATACAGAACTTAAGCAAGAAGTAAATTATGGATAATTAATGCTACAGATGTAAAGTTTGCGAACGGCGTTGACATAATGGATTATGTTTTACTAATTTTAACGACGAGAGAAAAAAAAATAGTTTGCAACCAAAACAGAAAGACGACTACTATCATATAGAAGACTCTGAGAATGAAAATACCGATTATCGGAGATGATCTTCAGAATGGAATTTAGGTTGAAAACAGGGAATCCAACAGAAACGTTACTGAACACCTAGGCCTATATTTAGCGTTACAGGCTGAACCGGACTGGAAGATGATCCACTGAATCACCCGCACTGATTTGGTGTGGGGAGCATAGCATAGCCTTATTCAGAATTCTTATCTTTTGCAAGTTGTTCCTTCAGATTAAACACTTAGTTATTTCTGTTCTTTATATTCAAATTTCTCCGGCCGACCATACACATATTCTTTAGTATTTTTTACAGAGGATTTGCACAACTCCCTCTTAATACGTGACAAAAGCAAAAAATGTAGGCACTGAGAAATTCTAGCTGTTATTTTTTTATTGCTCATAGAATGTGTATAACTTGTAACTTAGTGGTAATAATACGAAATATCAGAGAAGTAAGAAATAAATCTGATCACAGAATAAAATAACTGAAGTTAAACTCACCTGATCATGGGATATAATTTAATTTAAAATCACACAAAGTTTATAATCATTATTTTCCTACATACTATTTTCGACCGGTTCAGCTAAAGATAATGTGGAATGAGGCTCAGACACTGTTAGACCGGTTAAGCTCCAACTGTAATTCGTCCCAATATGCTCCCATTTACCGTCAGTGTAACTGACCAACAACAACACATAACGTTGAATCATCCATCTCTAGATTGCCGAGTCTTCTACAGCTACTTCTGTCTCTCCAGAGGCTTCTGTTGTACCAATCACTACATTGCAGCTCATCGAGAATGTCTTTTTTCCATTATCTCCAGGGTCTTCCCGTTTCCATCGTCTAGGTGGAACCCAGTCTAACAATTATTTGGGTCAACGATCGTCAGGTATTCGTTCCACTCGGCCATATCATACGAGACGCTTTGTATTTATGATGTATGAAATTGTCTTGTCAATATGAAATTGCCTCCTGATATCCTCGTTTCTAGTGTACTGGAGCCTGAATACCCCACAAGACAATCTCCAGAATTATACTTCCGCTGTTTTGAGCCTTCGGGAGTTTCTTTGATTTATCTTCCAAATTTGAGAGGCATATATGACAATATCTTCTAATATGGCAAAGTAAATCATATTTTCGATTTTATGGGATAATTTCCCTCTCCAAAGCACATCCCTATTACCACTCAGCTGCTCTATTACCATTGGCTTGTTTTATTTGCTACTAACATCTTTGTCACTTCTGTCATCTTTTGATAATGTCAAGCGTAAGATACCAAAAATCAGTATTTTCATAATGTGGTAACCTCTGTCATATTGGCTCCTTCAAAAGCAACTGTTCGGTTTTTACAAAATTTATATCGAGGTCCTCAAGATCTGTAGTCCAATATTTCATGGAGTTTTCGTACCATTAATTGAGTCTTGTTCGTTCACAACTTGATCATCCGTGGACAGAAGCGTGTAGTTGTATAAATATTTATATATTATTTATATAAATAATTAAATATATTTATATGAATGTATTATTATTATTATTATTCGGGAATAATCCCAATCGATCTACTGGAACAGGAACGGAAACTGGTTTACAAGAGGAAGGGCCAAGTAGATACTGTACAAGCTCACAAGGAGGCCAGGGCTCCTATTATGGCTCAGTGGCAGGAAAGATGGACCAGTGACACGAAGGGAAGATGGACCGCTAGGCTTATAAAACAGTTAGCTGAGTGGACTAATCGCAAGCATGGCGAGATTAATTATTTCATAACATAGTTTCTAACTTGCCACGGCCTGTTCCGGGCTTACCTATATAGGATGGGGAAAGTAGACAGACCAGATTGCATTTTCTGTAAACAAGAATTGGACGATGTGAATCACACGTTTTTCACCTGTTATAGATGGAAAGAAGAGAGGGAAACACTGGAAAATGTAGTGGGGCAGATCTCACCTGAACATATTATCGGAATAATGCTGAAGAGCAAACACTATTGGGAGCATGTAGCAGCTTACATAGAGACGGTACTAAGGCGAAAGAAGGAAGCCGACGATGATCTTGCTAGGGCTGCTAACAGAATAGTAGAAAACAGGTAACGTGGACCCGCTGAAGGTTTAAAACAGATGAACGTCCACAGGACGAAGTACAAATGGCATCACCTTGAAGTATTGCGAAAGGTGAGTCCCAAGGTGGATCCATGTCGTGGACAACAGGGTTTGTGGTTTTGGTGGGTGCGAGTCCCACACACGTAGGAGTGCGGACCCTCCTGCGGCGAACATACGTTTTCCACAGTCTCCCTCGTAAAAAAAATATTATTATTATTATTATTATTAAAATAAATATCTAGTTCTCATTTATTGAAATGCTAATTTCACGACCGTGTCTTCTCCACCTACATAAGGCTATCTTAATTTAAATTTTGAATAAAGTAGGTACTGTGGACAAACTCGCCTTCGAAAATTTAACTAAAGTCTTTGTTTTACTTCGGGCACTATAAATACAACTAAAATTCAAACGAATGGGTCTGGTCGAACGGAGGCCCTCATTCATTTCAGATGGAGAATTGTTCATAAAGGTAATAAAATGTTTTATGAACGTAAGGCTGTAGATATTTCAGTACCGAATTGGTTTAGGACAATTTCCAGTATAGCCACGAACTAGTATGGACAATTCTTGAGAGAGCCTACTAGAAACTCACACTTTAAAGTATATCTAAAGTTACAGAACTCTACTGAAATAGAGCTTCTATGTAGCGTGTTTAAAGAGACTAATATATGGAAATTTTTCAGAAGTAGAAAACTACTAGTATAATTTACAGGCTTACAGGTGTTATAAACTACACTTTTATTGAAGATGATGACTCCAATCAGAGGTTATGAGAATTTTAATGTTGTAAGTTATAATTTAGTTACTGGGTCATCGGTTAACAAAAATTAATTTCATTATTGACTATAAACAAATTTGTTTATAGTCAATAATGAAATTATTTTTTTGTACGGTTTAATTTATCTTACGCTTGTGGTGTACTAACGAAAATAAATAAAGGTGGTTGACAATCTTGATTTTCTTAAGATTATAAAAATGCGTCATTCTAATACTCTGAAAATGGTAAACAAAATAAGAAAACCTTTCTGGAATGCAGAAATAGAAGAATTTAATCCAAATATTTGATTTTAAAAATGCATTGGACAATATATAATGTGTGAGCCATCTCAGTCTGATTGAAGACTAACATGAAATAACGTGGAATAATGATTGAAGACTTAATTTCGAAGTTTAAACAAACTGAAGCACGATAAGTATGGAAAGATAAAAAGATAATTTTATACCTTTTGATACATTTTCATAGGTACCAACTTTGTTCAGTTTAATCTACCCTCCTGATATTCTCTGCCAGACATTGAAAACTCATTGTCATTGACAATGGTATAGCTACACCATTGTCGCCATTGACTCCAATATATAATTGTCATTTCCCGTTTTGTTATCACCTTATGAGAATTCGCCTTTTTGTAAATGTTTTCAGTCTGATTGTTACGATGAATAGCATAGTTCACACGCTAATGTAGAAGCAAAGGCGTAGCTAGGATCTTCCGAGCCCGGGGGAAAAAAGGTCTTCCGACCTTAAATTGCCCCCCCCCCAATTAAAGACTTATCTCCCTCCCCATATGAAGACCTTCCACGTTTATTTGAATCTTTATATTCTTTTCTACTTGCCAAAATAAAACTACTTTTTTAAATAAAAATTAACAATCGAAATGATTAACGTCTGAAAAAGTTGACATCGGGTCAACCTTAGGCCAACCCGTGGTCAACCCTTATACGGTACCACTTTCGGGGATTTCACACTCATCAAAAACATGTTCCATGTTTAAAAAATGTAAAATACAAATTTTTAATTTATTCATTTATTTTTTTGCCGTTTTGGGGCCCCTTTCAACGGGGAACCCGAGGCAACGCCCCAGATGCCCTATTCTATCTACGCCACTCCGGATAATCATGATTCGATCATACGAATCTACATTTAGTTGTCTGGCCGAAATGAACTACTGCACCGTTAACTGAATATAACATTACTGGTAATTAATTTCACTACTGATGTTTAGTTTTCAGGCAAAGTTAAATTAGTTTAATGATATAGGAAAAGGTCAGCAGTGTACTCTTGACGAGGTACTTCCTACTTTGACGAGGTACATACGACTAATTGGACTCAAAAATCTCACTTGTTCTGTAAAAAACACAAAAAGCATCCCTTCGTATGTCAATACTTTCACAAGTCAGATTTAAAATTTTAGAGATGTCAATTTATTTTTAACGATTTTTGATCGGTTGCAAGCGAATCAAGATCACTTGTTAGTGCAAGTTAATTTTCTAGCCACTCTGTAAAATCTTTACGGACCTCCAGTAATCCAAATCAATAGCTAGCCTTCTATTTTTCATACTCTATCTTAACTAAATAACTATTTTATTCTATTTCTATACCGTAAATTACTCTAGACTTCTATAGGCAAATTTCGAACTATGTTTGAAACAGTTCAAAAGTTCAAATGTTACAAAATAATAAAAAATAAAACAAACAAACAATACAGAAATGAGGACAAAATCATTTTCTATAAAAGTAGACAAATATTTATAGAACATTTATCAATTATTTCTATCAGAAAATTATAAATGTGTATTATTATTATTACGACGGTCACAGCGATCGTCGTGTTCTACAGTGGAAACAGAATAACTAACACCAATGAAGTCGCTAATTACAAACTATAATTACACACAAACAACAATGAACAACAAAGGCACTTGTATATTGTAACGGTACATATAACTCACCCAAAACTCAATGTAAAACAGACGGATTAAAAAACTATCCAAAACAAAATAAACAACAAACGAAGAATATGTAAACAGGAACATAGGATGAATTAGGATTAAAATAAGGGAATAAAATAAATTATAATTAATAAGTAATGTATTATAGAAGAAACGAAGACACGACTAAAGACAAGACAACGTTGACTCAAATACCCAATAGATCAGACAGTGAGAAGAAGACTACAACATCCATAAAAAGAAAAAAATTTATTAAGGAGGATAAAAGAATCAGTGCGACTAGGGAGAATAAAATCAAATCAGATACAGGAAGGAACTAATAATGACAAGAATAAAATAAACCATGAGAATATAAAGTATTATTAACGATAAAGAAAATAGAAGTAATATAAAAGTTGATTTAAAACCCTAGGCTGTGACTTGACACTGACATAAAACTATTAATAATATAACTTCAATGACTTGACGGTACAACCAGAACTCAAAAGTAAAACATTGAAAATAGAAAATAAGAGGGAGAGTGAATATAAAAGTTGTAAATGTATAAATTAATAACGTATAAAAAATGACAACTAGATAATGTCCAAAGGACTAGTTGAAATTGTAAAGTAGAAATAAAATTATAAAAAACAACTATTAATCAACAATAAGGTTGAGATAGGAACAAAAAAGAGAAACATAACTATAAAAAATAATAATTAGCATTCAGTAAATGTAAAGAGCCAATGCAATAAGTAAAAAACTAAATCTAAGGTTCAACCATTGTTGGGGATCCAAGATAGGACATAACCTAAACTGGCTAACAAGTTTTCAATAGAATTGTAAAAAAAAAAAAAAATTCCATTTACAAAAAGTCATAATATAAAGGAACTTGTGTGCAGTATAAGTGTAAATTAACATGGTCAAGAGTACAACATAGTATGGGTACCTTGAACAATAAAAATCACACATAAAACGATGATAAAAGAGTAGGGAATCAGTCCATGATATTAAATGAGACGTAATACTATTCATGTGAGGCAAATCAATATTTATTGCCATAAAATTAATAATAATGATCTATATTATATGTAAACCATAGCTGATACTAGATGCAGGAAGTTTTAGATAAATGCCAACAAATGTCAAAATACAAGGGCAGAACTAAACACTGCCAAGCATTAACATTTCTACAATAAAACTGATACAAACTAAACCTAATCAAAAGATGAAGGTGGAATATCAAATAAGAAAAAATGTAACACCCAAATATACTGAATAATAGTCAGAGGAAAATGTAAATAAAATAAAATAAGACAATACTAGCTAATACTGATATAATCAGAAGTGGTAATGATTAGTTCAGTATAAATAGGCCACAACAAATATGGGTTACAAACCCATAATATTATAAAATAAGTAATAAACAACTAGCAAGCCAATAGACCAAGAGTCTAGCCAAAAGTAAATTAATTGTTATGAATAATAGTTAAATAATGATGTAAAAAACTATTGTGCAGTGATGATAAGCTATCACAAAGAACAAAAGTGAAGAATAATAATGTAATAAATAAAAGAATCCTTAATATAAGAAGGGAATAAAGACATAGAAAAAATATGGAAGTAGGCCTAAACGAATAGTGACAATTTTAACGAATTACCATTAGCCTAAAACTTTAATGAGAAGGGGTGATAGTTGATAACTAAATAAAAATGATAAGTATTTATCAGAAAATGAACATTATAAATAGAATAAGGTAGAAAATGAGATATGTAAATAGTTCGTAAGAAATATTAAGAAATTTATTTTGTTAATCCTTATCAAAACTATATGGTGTGGGTAACCGAAATACCCGTGAGAAAAAGACAAAAACGATGATAGTAATGAAAAAAGGATCAGTGTATTTATAAATGAATAATTTAAATTAATAAAAAAAGAATGAATTACAAGCCCGTGGGCGTACAATGGGGAACCAAAAAATCATAGCCTCGAACCCAGTTAGATGACGCCAAAGAATCGTCTATTTTGCCGAATGATACCGAAAGTACACGAAAATTATAACAATTGGCCAATCAGGGGCCGTTAATAATTACTAGGTACGGGATCTTGACACAGGTAAGATCACCAGTTCATATCAAGCTTTCGACGCAGACTCCACGCTGGTCATCGTAACCAAAAAGTACTGAATTGATAGCCGATAGCTGACTAAAGTGTTCTAACCTCGAAACACGAAGTTGAGGTTAGGTCGGATAAAAAGAGTGAAAGTTTTCTTTAACCAGTGTTCTGATCCGGAGTATGTGTGCATAGGCAGTGAGCGATAATGAATTATTAAAATAATTCAATTCAAATAAAAAATTGTTAATTAGTGATACTCCAAGAACGACTTAGTACGCAAGTATAAGTGACAATGACAAAATATTTTAAAATAGTAATTCAGTAATTAAGGAACGCTATCAGCGAAATTAATTAATACAATTAGATCAATTATAACCCAACATAGATTGGAACAATAATTTAATAATTAAATAAAACAATTGATAGTGAAAGATTTAGTCATCAAAAAACTTTAATTTTTATAATTAATTCAGTGGACTTGTCGAAATAAGAGACATTAAATAGTCAATGAGGAACTTAAAAGAAACCTTTGACCTATAGTAGACTAAGCATTATATTGTGTTTAAACTTAAGATTATAACTAAATGTATAAGACTCCTCAACCCTAGGAGTGGGTAATTTCCAAATACCTGTTAACTTTGTTTGTATCCAATCTAAGAAGATAGATGATGAAGTTTATCACTATATTACATTTATAACCGTATTACACGGAGATGTTAACATAGTTAAGGAAACATTAATTATTTAAAGTTAATAAGTTAGGTTACAATGAAACCAACTTAACCTAAAATTCCAATAATGATCACATGTTCAATGTTTATGTTTTTTGTTAAAGAATTTTAATAATATTATCACTCTCCGAATACTAATTGTAATAGTATTGCATTGTTTTAAATTGCGTGTATCTTGCAGACTAAAAGAACCTGCTTTATTTTTTTAATAAGGTAACGAAATGTTTAACGTCCAGAACGATAAATAGTTCGATTCAGTCTTGTAATCCTGAGATACAATTATTTTAAAGAGTCCATCAACAACATTGAAATTTAAAAGAAAGTAAACAATATTATGGTATATAAATAATCATTAAAATTCAGTTCGGAAAATAAAAAATTAATTCATAACCAATACAAGAGTTTGACTGTTATTTTACTATAATAAGACGTTGCAGCTTAGGTGAACGGCATCCATGGTTGGTAGCAGTGGTAGCGGCAATCAGTTGATTTGAATACTTCTAACTTTATTACTAGCAATACACATCAGCATTACTAGTAACCCACCGTCACAAGTAAGTATCTGTGTAAACCTATACTTATGTTTTCAGTGAGAAGGCACACCAATCGGTTCATCGTAGCGACAAGTGAAGATCAAAATTCGAATATGAACTCAGTGAACCCGAGCAACTAAATAACCGAATTATTTTAAGTGAAACAACATTCAACCGAATTCATAATAATAACCACTTTTTAACGAGAGAGGATCTCGCCCTCTTACAATATTTGTTAAATTCATTCCAGTTATAGGCCTATATGTCAAAGGTATTCAAGTTAAATATGTCTAAAACACAACAAAAAACGTCATCTTATTACATCCTCCACTAGTTAATGCAGAAGAATAATCAATTTCCACTAATCTGCGAGTCTTAAAAAATAAACATTCCGAAACTCACTCTAATTTCATCAGGTCTACACTGAACTTTGACGGTTTGCTTTGCTTTCATTAGTGCGGCGTCATTGCACCCGTGACCCGATTGCAGCGTCCAGCTCGTGCCCGATGACTCCCAGATAACTTTAACGGCCACTGAATACTTATAATTATACAGCGGGTGAGATTCCAGAATAAACTTCCATTATTCGTGGGGCGCGCAGAGAATAATTTGCGTAGTTACAGGTGCTAGGACGTTTTGGAGACTAGGTCAAACAGCAGAATGTGGTAGAATAACGACTAACGTCTCGAACGCCTGTCCCGATCCACCTCGAGTACTGCGTAATTACCGCGTGTGTCATTTCACGTCTTTTATTTCAACGTAGGATTATTTTTATACAATACGTATTGCATAATACATACACGTATAAGTCTATATATATATACATAGTATAAATGTACAATACATATTTTATATTTATATACGTGCTTATATTAATATTTACATTTGTAGTTTTCTGTAGTGCAAACACAATTACTAAGTAGGTTCAAATAACTAAGTACATTTAGTACAATACAATCAATTTACTAAGTACAATACTAAATACAATTACTAAGTTCATTTTTTGTTATTTTTTGTGACAAAAGGTATCAAGATGTGTCGTTTAGGTTAACAAAGTAAAATAACAGTTGTTCTGCGTTATTGCGTTATTATGCAGCTATTTACATAGAACTAATTGTTTTTGGTTAAATAACAAATAGACTCGAAAAAATTGTTTAGTCTTTTAAAAATTGTAATAATAGTACTTAAAAATAAGGTATTATAAAGTAAAAATTGCACTCTCAACAATTTTACGGGGACAGTCATGTTGTACCCAGGGAGAAATATAAATTCGTAGAAAGCGGGGAGAAAATCAAACTAAAACTACCGATTATAGCGGTGGTACTTCAAAGTAAGAAATATTAAAATGTTGTAGTAAGGCGCGGTAGTTGTTCATAAAGACGACCTTGCGTTGACGCCCGTGAGTCGGCTAAAAACTATGAAAACTAACATAGCGGACGTACCGTCATAAAACTGTATTATTTTCAAGGGTGTCAAAAGTTAAGTGCATCTAACAAAAGGAACCGTTAGGTTAGACAGAGAGCGAGAAGAGCGAGATGGAGAGAGACACTATGTTTCCTACCACATTTTCACGCGCAAATAGTTGACGAATAACGAAAAGCGTCATTTTTTACGCGGGACGTGTTCACTAGATAGATTGGGTAAATTTGAAATTAGCGGTATGTCAGACCAATAGGCGTGTATTTTGTATATAGTTGGTGAGGGTAGTTCGAAGCAATGTATAAAAAAAAACGACGTGTAAGAAGTTAAGTTAGTCTACGGGGAGATTACAATTCAAAGACTCGTATTTAGTGTATTAAGAAATTTGTCAGTAAACTAAATAAATATATTTCAATCGCAACGAAAAAGTCAGCTACGGTAACGCGATATTAAGCCTTGTGGAAGCTACGTATCATAAACACTTAATAAGCGTTGAAAAGAATAATGTTCAGAGTAATCAGAGAAGATAAATTAAAATCGAGTAATATATCCAAGTTTTACTTAGTACAACATCAATCGTTGAATGTCGAAATGCATAGCGAAATTTAATGTGTTAAACATCACAGTACGGGACAGTCGGTCGATATTAGTTATCAATCCGGTGTTGGACGCACTTAGCTTTAATAAGAATATACTGAGTATTCAACAAGTGTATTAGTATACGGCACCTGTGTAATTATCACTAAGTTATTTAAGTGAATTGTGTAATACCTGTGAAACCAGTGTAAAAATAGTGCAAACTAACAAGGATAACTGTTCAACGATCAACGTCGGACGACCAGCCTGGAACTCGCAGATTGATGACATCGCATCGCAGAGTGAATTCAACATACACGTAAATAATAAAATGAACACTCATTTTACTATTGCTTATTAATTTTAAATGTATGTAAATCATTTTTGGTGACTCAATAAGTCTAAGAATCCATTGCCAAGAAATAAGCACGAGTAATTTTTATAGTAAATTTATTAAAGTACTGACATACAAATTTTGTAATATGTGAATGCAAATCGTTATTAAAACCTTAAATTAATAACAATCAAATTGTGTTTATTTATTACTGGCGCCCTGGGATAATTCTTAAGAGTCGGTACACTAAAGTAAGTGTGACATCCTGTTGCTGAGAATTAGTATATGATAAATATTAATATTGTCATTGAGTAATTTAGCCTGTTAAACTCTTACTTTATACATGCTCGTAGGCCAAGTGTAGTATAAAAATTTGTAACGTGAAATAGTAGTAAGGCCTATTAAACGTGTATTACAGCATGTTTAACGTTAAACATTTACAGTTAACAGAAACCTATTTAAGAATTCTTAAATCTGACGAATTCTAATTTCACTTTCAAGACAGCTTTAACAGAATTCAACTTTACCAAGAAATTTGTAAGCTCAGGTTTTGTTTGTAATTAAAGAGAATTCAATTTAAAGCGATTTATAAATTTTAAGTGTATTTCAGTAAAAACAGATATAAAATAATCGGATGGGCATTAAATATAAAGGAAAATATAAAACTCTTGTTAACTCGGAAGAATTAAAAACAGACCTTAACCATTATATAAATAAAAATTAGAGAAAGGGATGAATCGTGGGGAACATAGGGATCACGGGAGGGGGGATGAATCCAGGTCGAGGAGCAGGGCTGTCAGTTGCTGTCCAGTGCCATACAAGTGGTTCAATCTGCTTGATGTTGAAGGGTTAGTGGCTTATGAAAAGCTAATCATGAACAAACCAATAGCAGCAAGAAAGAAATAAAAGAAAGAAGAAGTAAAAAAAAAGAAAAAAGTTTGTTGAACATCATTAAATCTGTTTGAAAGCAAACAAAGGTTGAAGATTAATGAAGAACTGTGGCGCTCCTGCTACTGCTGGCTGCACGGCTCGCACATAATTACATCTAGTGATATGGAATTAATAGACCTGACGGCTACTGGGCAACGCTGTCCAGCCATCATCTCATTACTTTGGTGTCTGTCTGTATCTTCAATGTCTCTCTCTTTCTCTCGCGAGGCTACACCATATTACTCTCTTTCTCTCTGTCTCACCTCCTCACTTTTTATCTCTCTTACCATCTGTCTGTCTTCTCCCTCACTCTCTCTCTCTCTCTCGCGCACACACACACGCACACACACACACACACAAACATTTAACGTACCTTCCCCTCTAAATTCTCTTTACTTCTCATTACGCTCCTTTCGTATCTCTTTTGCCCACCGTATTTTTCCACTCCCAAAACGTAATTTAAACATGTGCAACGCGCGCGCGTACAAACATACGCGATAACCCAAACAAGATCTTATCTTCGATATCGTCATAATTTATCTGTTCTGAACAAAACCACGCACAGACAGAACGGCAATTAGTTGGTTGCGCGGTTACAATCGTTGGCTAATATACGCGACCATCACAACCAACTGGTCCGCTGCTGCTGCTGTTGTTTCATGTAAACTCAGAAGTTCAAAACCAGTTTGTCTGTTAACGATAATTTTCTGATTTCATATAATTAAATTTATTTCGACCGTAGAGACTTACGCATCAAACAAATTAGTGTCCTACTATAATGTGGCGTGTGATTTAAGTAGTAAAATTTAAGAACGACAATAAAACAAAAATCATTTAAGTTCTTGGTTTTTCATTTCTGAGTATTAATTTTTCATGAAATTTTAGTAAAAGTACTCCTTCTATACTAATGGGCAGAAGAATTTTTACGAGGAAGACTGATGTAGGCTTATATATATATATATATATATATATATATTCTATATAAGTAACTCGATGTTTCATGCAGTAATTATATAATTTGTGATGTTTTCAATTTGTTCTTCTGCAAGTAGTATAATTTTGTATATACTTTTTAACAACTGACTCACGTTTCACTGAAAAATATCAGTATCATCAGAGGTTTGTAAGTAAATTAATAACAATCGAAATAATTCTATTAATATAAAATTAACGAATAATCGAACTTGTATCGATTTTAATGTAAAATAAAATAACTGATAATCGATATAGGTCGATTAGTTAACGATTGTTTTAATGTTTATTTTCTTCAGCAGCTGTTAAACATTAAAACAATCGTTAACTAATCGGCCTATATCGATTATCAGTTATTTTATTTTACATTAAAATCGATACAAATTCGATTATTCGTTAATTTTATATTAATAGAATTATTTCGATTGTTATTAATTTACTTACAAACCTCTGATGATACTGATATTTTTCAGTGAAACGTGCATCAGGTGTTAAAAAGAATATACAAAATTATACTACTTGCAGAAGAACAAATTGAAAACATCACAAATTATATATATATATATATATATATATATATTGTAACGAAAACGTGTTACTCCTGTTACAAATATATATATCGTATTTATATTTAAAACTAATGTTCGTGTTAAAAAAAAATTTTGTTTATGAAATTTTTTTTTTATTATTATATAATTAATTAAAAACAATTAATTAATTATGTTTTGTGGTGTTCAGAAACGTTTATTTATTGTTTTATATGTTTTATGGCCTTTTCGGTATTTTTAAATTCCCTCGCCACTAGATAGATTCGTCTCCAAGCACAATCGATTTGTTTACTTTTCTTATTTTGGAGGTTATCTTCCTTCTTCGTGGTGAGCTCCTGGTTATTACTTTTACTAAACTTAATTATTATATTATTTATTCTAGGAATGAAAAAACTGTGGAAGTATGATATAAATAAGAAAGTTTATTAACAATTTAAATATCTTTGGACTCTTTATCGATTTGTTAATCGATTCTCAGGGTGTTGTTTTATCGTACAATTTTATATAAAAGGTTCTTTTAGCAGTTATTTTATGGTAAGTCAGAGAAATAAGGGTTAAGTTTATCAAGTATAACAGTACAAATATATCAACTTAAAAATTAAAAATACAGATTCAATATTTAATATATAAGTAAATGAGTTGTTGTCAAACCAAATTCGTAGTGTAGTGGCTGTGTTGATTTGGACTATGGGTAATCAAATATGGTTGCCTCTAGTGTGTAGTTGGAAGTCAATATCACCTCGCCGATTCAAAGTTTAATAAAGATGTTCTCCTATGAATTTACGTCCTGGTGGCTGCAATTCTTCTTTCTTGTGTTGGTGGAGTGTCACTGGTTCAGTTTTGGTGTTGTATTCGGAAAAATAGTGTAGATTTAAGTCAAATTCACTTTTGTCGGTTAGTCATATGTTAGGCACTTTTATGGTTTAGTGTTGTTACTGTTTTAATGGGTTTAAATGTTGTATTCACTGGTGTTCTGTTCTGTAAAGTGTAATTTGAATGTTTGTAGGTGTCTATCTCACTCGGTCTCCGTTTAAAATAAGTTTTTTATCGAAACTCCCGTTCGTCACTTTTAGGCTTCGAGATCGTTCGCCATTACGGTTATAGTAATTAGGTTAAAGTTTTTAAGAACACGTATCAAGTGTATCATTCAACGTTCAATAATACACTAACTTACTTCCTCCTTCCTTGGCTAAAGTCTTAGCCAAGACAATCTTATACAAAGCATTGTTCGAAATTTTTTATTGCATCCTGTGGATGTGATAATTTACATTATATAACTGATTATATTTTCGTTATTCTTCAAATTTATTAGCTAGTAACTACTTAATCTTCTTCTTCAGTTCATTCTGCGTAATTTGATACCAATTAATGTAGTTTTATTAAGTTTTAAACTAAAATGGTAATCTGTTTCTCATTTTGTTATGTAATTTTCAAATTTCACTTCCTGTCCTTGTCTTTCAAATGAAGCCATATTATAAGTTATATCATTGATTATATTAAATTTCAGATTGTAATAAAAGGTTTATCTTCCCTTAATTTCTTGCAATTAGCTTAATCGGTTATGTTTTAAAATATTATTCAGTAATATATGACTCCCCTCTCCAAATTTTGAGTTCTGACATTTCCATTTTTAACAATAATTCTGGCTATAATTTTACAAAATCTTCCTTACTTATATTTATAATTACATGACTTTATTACTGATTTACCTCATGTAAATTCCTTCAGTTTAATTGTATTTCTATACTTATTTAATCAAATTTGATGCTGTTTTTAGTTTTTAACATTTGGCCTAGATATCTAATAGTTTTTACATACAAAGTTTTTTAAATAGTACATATTGACTTATACCCTCTCTGACTTTCATTGGTATTGTGACATAGATTGACATTTTCTTATTTTAACAAGTTAACAATTAGTATACAGTTCATACTATTAACAAATAACATATAACTCAAATTCACATTTTCTTATTGCAAACAAAAATAACAATTAGTATGTGGATCATACCATTACTACCTAATATATAAATCAAATTAAGATTTGTCTTTTCCACTCAGGCATTGTATACTTATTGATAGATAAAACAGATAAGGAATGTTAGATTCTGACATTTAAACTGAACTATTGCTAACACCTTATTCTATACAAACAAATATAATTATTACAATCTTATCCTATTTTTCTTAAACTAGGTTTGAGTATCAGTTTTTATCTGTTTTTTGGGTTTTTTGGGGTAATGATACCTTGTCTTTCACTGTTATTATGGCCTGCTCTGTTTTATGTCATTCATTCTAATGAATGTCATTTTAACAAGAGTGGCAGTTATTTACAAAAACACATGTATTATAAGTCATGATAATACTCTATTTATTATACATGAACACAAATTAAATCACTTTAAAGTTGTAGTATAATCATCTACTCAGTTTGTGAACACTAATATTGAAATATAAGGTTTATTTTCTATAACACTAAAACTTGCACTTTCTCTATTTATTCCTTGATTTTGATTCTAATTAGTTATACAGTTTTACTAGAATCAAGAAATCTATTTATAGATTATAATGAAGATTTGTTTTTTGGTTTTACATTATTATCTCACATTTGTTCACTTTCAATTCTTACTCTATACACTTTTTGTTTACATTTATGGTACATGTGGTTTTTACCTTTGATATTTTGTTATACTTGGATATTATTATTATTATATTTATTTAGGGGTTTGGTTTTTATTATAAGAGCATTCCTTCTTCTTGTGGATACTGTCTTGCTATTGTTTCTTCATTGGTTCCTCCTCTTCTTCTGGCTTCTTATAAAATTATTTTCTTCATCTTCTTGTGGATGTTTCTTCATTGGTCCATTCTGTTCTTATTTCTTATAACTTATTTACTCTTCTTCTTGAGGGTTTAGTCATTTTCTGGGTTTCTTCCTTACCTACTCCTATCCTACCTGGGTATTACCTGTTTTCTCGTATTTAGCTTTTTAAATGGGTTTTGATAATTTATCACTCCTTGTAACATTTATTTTACATGAACTTTTACTATTTCTAAAAAAAAAATTTTATGTTTGTTTATGGTGTATATAATTTGTAATTAAGTCTGTTTTATGGTTTTTAACCAAATTTCTAAACTTCTGAAAGTTAATTTTGTTTAATTCGCACTTCTGGAAGATATTAACAAATCCGGAGTTAAACAGATTAACTCCTGTCAGCAATCGATTAACGACTTTCCGTGTTGCTCCAGTATATCACCTTTTGTTAATATTTTCTTCTTTCAGGAAGTCTTGTTGCTTAATTAGAAACTTAAATTACCATGTGAAATAATTTATTAAACCATACAATTGAAAGGAATTGATTTATTAACATTTATGGATAATAGTCGATATTAAATCGATTTCGAGCAATGTTCGACTCCGTCTCAGGGATAATCGATATGTTAATACAGGTTAAGAAATTCATATAATTATTGTAAAAAGGTTCTTGGAGCGATTAATTAATAATAGTCAGAGAAGGGCAGGACGAGAAAGTATAACATTTACAATAAATTATTACAAATAATTATTATCTAACAAATGTGAATAATCTGTATAAAATGTTTAATATATTTGAGTATCAGACTAGGTGTAGACTACGAAGTCAGTCGAATTCGGTGGCCGTGCCTCGTATTTCCAATATGGCCGCTCCCAGAAACGAATAGGTTAACTGCAATATTCTTCGCGAGAAAATCTCACAACAAAATCAACTTTATAATTGTTTTAAAGATCCCCGAACTTGTGTAAACTGTCTAGGATGTTGTTTGGGGTAGTCTGGATGAGTGTTCAGTGTCCACTGGTGTTAATTATTTTATATTAGATGTGTTCACTTATATATGTTCGTTACGCAAAAATGGTTATTCTGTTGTAGCTTGAATTATTACTAATATGTAGTTTTAATGTTTTAATGCACTGGTATTATGTAGTGTGGTGTTCGTTTTCACTGTTGTCGTTGAAGTTTTTATATGTTTTGACTGGAAAAGTGTTTATTTAAGTAACTCTCGTTGCTGACAGAATTTTTCTCTGTAAGGTTAGCACTTCATTATACGGTTTTAAGGAACGCAATTTCACATAAACTGTTCAGTTTGAGCGTTAACAAAGAACTAACTAACTTCCTCCACTTTAGTAAAAATCTTGCCAAGTTAATATTTGAAAAGTATTGTTAAAATAATTACGACTTCCCATATACATGATTCCAAATTACATTATATATGGAATAATTTTAGTTTATTATTCGCTTTCATGAATTATTAACCATATAATTGGTTTATTTATCTCATTCTGTTTAATTTGATATGACATAGTCCATATTTGTTGATATTTTTGTTAAAATTACCAAATTTCTTTCTTTTTGGAAATCTAGGCCCAAAACTTGGTTTCCTCCTTCATATACTTTTACTGCCATTTTAAGTGTTATTAATATAATTATAATAAATTTCAAATGGTCACAGATCCTTTCTTTTCCTTAATTACATATAAATTGAACATTTGAACTGGTTTTTAGTGATAATTTCTGAATTTAACATTCCTCTTTAAAAATAGTTAATTTATACATTTCAAAAATTTTCAATAATTTAAGGTATTTTTCCATATTACCCTTTTAACTCATAGGTTCATTTACAGTAGTTGTTAATTGACCTACCTTACCTAAATCTTGCCAGTTTACATGATTCATAGGTGAATTAACTGATTTTATAATATGAGTTTTCATTAATTCTTTCTTTGTCTTTTAATAGTGGTATTTTTTATAATTTAATGATTGTTTTTCTTTTATTGTGGTTTTTTCCTTTGAAGTAACTGAATTTCATTCGATATTCTTTTAGTATATGTAATTTAATTATTTTTTATTATCTTAAATGAATTAATTAGTGGTGGAATATCTGTCATGCTACAGAATACCCTTCTCCAGAAGTGATTTTTTCAGACTATACTTGCTTTGTCTGAAACAATTGCTTATGATAATTATCCTAGTTTTTATTATTCTTGACTTCCTTCCAATTCTAAACATTTTCTTATATATATTTGAGCTTATCTCTTTCTCATTCTCACTTGATCTTCCTTGATAGTAATAGTCATCTGAGTTTCATATTTTTTATTTTATTTTCATATTTCTTCTTAGTATTTTCTCCTTGGGATATTTCCTCCCTATCGTTCCCTTATTTGTGAGCTGGTTCAGTTCAGAGAGGCACTGTACGCTACTTCCTCTGCTGTCCAATACTTCACTCCTTATTTGAGTACAGAGGCAAATCATCTCTGCTCAAAAAACATAGTAATACTGCTGGAATTATCTACAGACAGATTAAAAAATTATTCAGAATAGTACACTTTTGTTACTATTTAAAAAATATCTTTGGATACTTTACTTATTACTTATTATATTGCTCAGAGATTTTAATATTCCTATCTCAGTTGTTCTTCTGACTCTTTAACTTAATGGTTAATTCATTTGATTTTATGGTAGGAAGCTCTTCTATTAGTACATTTTTCAATTTTTCTTTATAGTGATCGAAATTTTAAAAATTTATAATTTCTCGATCAAGTGGCACGCTCACACACTCGAGTTGACGGACGCAAGCCCGGGTCGTAAATAATGACGAATTAGGGACAGGTCAGACCCGACGCCAGTGCGAAGACAATGAAAAAACGTCTGTGTACGCGCCACAATAAGAACCTAAGGAACGTCGTTGACAGCTCAAAGTTTGTTACAATTTACAGCACCTAACAGACGAAGACAAAAGGCTTAGTCCAGCTGCCTGGTTACGCAGAAATGAAATGGAACACATGCTGTGGGGGTGTGTTGTATCGAGCACACATAAGAACGTTACAGCCTGCAACAAAGGGGTACAGAGAAATCTCGACAAATATGTAAACAATAGAACGGGCACTCAGTGAATACTGGAAGTACGCCCAGCCCAGCATGAAAACAAACCCTGACAGCTAGCTAAATTTACAACTAGAAAGCGTGGGATTCGTCCAAGGATGTCACCAACGGAGAGTTGATAATCGGCGGAACGAGCGAAGGGTAAATTGAACAATTGACCAAGACACTGCAGACTCTTAACAAAAGCTAAGTCAGAGTGCCTCGACAACGTCGAAACAAAGATTGACAGACAGGCGAGTGAGTTGCTCTAGTTTCTGAGAATTAGCACAACGTTCGTCGCTGGAATATTCCGGGGATGTCGGCGACCAACCAGCGTTGGGCATCTTCCTAAAGAACTCGTGGAGAGAGTAAGAAGGACTCGAACGACGAATCGGGAGACCGATGACAAGATCTACAGGGTAGTAGGAATTTAAAGGAACCTATCACCAGTCCGATAGGGCGTGGAAATATAGAATTTTGCCTTCTGGGTAGTATGTTTGATAAAAACTGTTTGCGAGGACGCGGAGCAGCAGTAAGACAGTTGGTAATAGAGTAATAGGGCAGTAAGACAGTTAGTAAGACAGTTGGTAATAGGGTAGTTATAGCAGTAATTCAGTCAGTAATACAGTTGGTAATAACAGTAGTAATTGAAATAGTTTACGCGACTTACCGAACTTTTAACTCAGTGAAATCGTAACCAAGTCGTGGTCATAAGTGAACTTAGACATTCAATACAATCTCAATTACACAAACGTCTGTTCGACAGTTATATGAGTTCCGATAATCAACAGTGCGTATAGACATAACTATCATTAAATATCAGTGCGTACGTGACTCCAAACTACGACCGACACGCAACATAATAATACAAGTGAGTAACATTCTGAGAGTATAACAGTGGGTGACAATTCAAACACTATTCCACCATAATGATTCGCTATATTGAACATTTGAACTGAATGAACCAAACCGAACACTATTACGCACATAGCATACACTACGTCCAAGATAGATGAAATAGTTAATTATATGAACACGCACACAGCAAACTCTAAGAGTAAACCATCTTAATGACGATGTTGACATCTTAATACTTGAAGTCAAAAAACACTTGACACCAGCGGGGAGTACAACACCACACTATACATCACGAGAGTGGAAATTAGTGAAGTGATGTGAAGTGTTCTTCAATTAACAGTGATTAGCATGCCCAAGGAATCCACAACGGATGTCATCTTACGCCGATGGAATTTTGGATAAACCCTTTAGCAAGATAAGCCTTTATGTTTATTAAATCCTAGTGATACATATACTACTGCACTGTCTCATCTTTTCAAAGAGCTACTCCCGAGAGATTTTGTAAAGTTATATAAATCATAAATCTTATAAAATTAATATTAAAGTAATTCATCTGAGCATAATGAACGCATTTAGCTAGGGATAAAATATATTTGATTGTTTATTGTTTGTAAACGTATATTATTGTGTTGTATTTGAATGTACTGTATGTCTTGTTTTCAGGAAGCAACGAACGAATATTATTGTAATTTTGTTATTATGTGTTTTAATTATGTATTTGCAGGACATAGTAATTTACTTAATCAACAATATAATAAATAAGTAATTATTATTTATATACTTAAATCTTGCGTTCATTATTGCAAATTAACCTTGACAATTAATTTATCATGTTCCAAGTAATTTTCATAAAGGGTCTCAGAGTTATGCTAATTGGACACAACCAAATCGACCATTGAAATGTCCGATTAACAGGCTCATACAAATCATATTGATTTGATAACTATATTGAGTCTAATCCGACAAATATAAGTTACTTTCATATGTGTATTAATATCAATGTCAATTACTGTTTGATTACATATAATTAGTATACGAAGTTAATTAGACCCAATTTACCAATTTATAATTGGATAATTCGATAATAATAATTAGCATAATTACACTAAATATAAATGGCACGGCAAACATAATTAATCACTTAATTGCCAATTCCATTTATATACACTAAATATAATTGGCGCCCATCGCATGGCAAAAGAGAGCAGGCAGTAGTATTTAGATTAATTAAAATAGTATAATACGATAAGATATTAATAGTGTAAGGTTAGCTTGACTGGTAACTGGATGATAACGAGAAGTGAAGCTAAAATGGCTAGCGGTAGTTCGGACAGCATGGATTTTGACGTTAACAACCAGTTACGCGTACCCGACAACGGAGAAGAAAACTCATCGGTCGAACCAAATATGACTGAGGAGACGTCAGAGGTCAGAGCGCGGGGACAGGAGTCCCAACAACCACAAGAGGAAGTGACATTGCGCTCGCTGATGGACTTCATGCGGACACAAAGTTAAAGTCTCAAAGTAATTAAAGAAAATTTAGAAGAAAACCGAAGAGAACAGAACGAGAAACTCGATAAACTAGAAGAAAAATTAGATAATCATAAAGAAGATGTCAGACGACAGATGGCCGAACAGCTCGCGCAAATACAAGCGGAAATGCGTGACTACAAGACCAGTTGTGACGACAAAATAAGTGAAGTTCTGAAGAAACAGGAGGACGCTACAAAAGAATTAAAAGATGACACCACTAAGAGGTTTGAAGAAGTGTGGGAAACCCGAGAGTCGGACCGTCAAGAAGTCAAGAACCTCGCACAGAACACACAATCCAGTATAAAAAAGGTCCACAATAAGTTAGAATTACATATCAACAATAACCAGAAGAAACAATAAGAATTAAAAACCGAGATATACAACACGCTTAGACAGCAGCAACAAGAAATAGGAGAAACAAACAACACACTACAACAAAAAATCGAAGAAGTAGACGGCAGACAAAAAAACGACTGAACAGAAACTTGACGAAAACGTCAAGGAGAAGACAACCCACATTCAAGAACTAAGGTGTCAATTAGAAAGGCTGCGGCGACAGATAACCGAATGGGAGTCTGGGCCAAACAGAACAGTCAACGGGCAAGTACAGGTGGAACTTAAGTACGACGGAACCGACAGATTCCCGATGGAGTTCCTGAAAGAATTGTCGGAGTTCCAAGAATTATATTACCCAAACAGTGACATCAAATGGATCGGTAAGCACTTAGAGAAGGACGCGAGTATATGGTGGCGCGTAATCCGGGACCAAATAACCACATTTGACGAGTTCAAGCAGGCGTTCATGTTAAAGTATTGGGGATTAGAGCGACAAGACATCATTCATGATAACCTCGAATACGGAAAATTTGAATGGCGCGGACCGGTTACGGCTATCCAATATATTGAAAGAATCCTTTTAGAAAGCCGACAATTAACTCCCGCATTGACCGACCGTCAACTGATAAGGAAAATTTCTAGGCATTTTGGGAGAGATCTGCAGATCGCTGTTATCACACGCGGGATCACCACAATACCTAATTTTGAAGCCTTAATCACTGAGTATACAAGTATTCAGTCAAACAGTACAAGCAACAGGCGGACGCAATATCGGTCAACTAATGAAAGGGAAAGCGGAACTAACGAGCGACCCGGAGGGAGCTTTGTAAATAAAAACGAGGGTGACAGAAAACAAGTTTGGCAGGGGAGGCGACACGGTAACCGTTACGGAGACAAACAGTACAGTGGGATGAACACTGTTGAGTTCATTAACTCTAAGCCGAGCACGAGCCAGGCGACTGACGACAATAACTCAAGGTCGAATACCGACCAAAATGGCAAAAAAAAAACACTCCTGCACAGCGAACGACTTAGTTTTTGTCAACAAAAACAACCTCACCAATAATGTCAGCATTTTATTACCAGACCTGAGGGATGACCTGCTACAAGAATACGACGAGGACATTAATAAGCAAATATTAAAATGTCCCGAAGTACTCATTAAATTCAACAATGACATTAAGGTTTCGGCACTTATCGACACCGGCTCTGTTATTAACGGGTTATCAGAAGAGTGGTTCAACGTAAATAAAAGGGACATTGAACCATATGAAATTTTACCTATGATAAATTCTCTCATCATTAGTGCTGTTGGGAATAAGTCCAAATTAATCAGAAAGCAGATACTGTGCGACATTGAAATTGACGGGATCAAGAATGAATGTGTTTTCTTAGTTATACCTGATCTTATTAAGCAATGTATATTAGGAATAAGTTTTTTACAGGAGGTGGGATGTCGCATCGACATCGGTAATAAGAAAATAGAATTAATGAATGCAGCTGATGAAGAAGTGCGCGCCGTACCCATCATGAACATAGAACTACTAAATAATGGAGAAGAAGAAGAAGAAATCCTGAGGAACATCGACGAGAAGATAGCAACCATGGATTGTCAAGACGAAGAAATATTGGATCGATTGAGGGAAATACTTATAGAGAATAGAAGAGTGTTCAGGGAATGCCCGGGGAGGATAGAAGGATACGAGCATGAATTTCAAGTTACGGACAGGACGCCCTACTTTCAACGGGGTTGGCCTGTACCACTTGCATATAAAGAAAAGGTAAAGGACGAGATTGATAGGATGCTGCGGTACGGAGTGATTGAACGATGCACGAGTCCGTTCATAAATCCACTCGTCACAGTCATCAAAAGAGATGGAAGGGTCCGTTTATGCCTAGACGCAAGAAAGATAAACGGCGTTACGATTCCCGATTATGAAGGCGTTTCCCCAATCAACGAAATCTTGGTAAGATGTAGTGAGATGCGCTACCTATCTACCGTCGATTTGTCCAGCAGCTTTTGGCAAGTGCCATTGAAGGAAGAGTGCAGAAAGTATACCGCGTTCATGTATGAGGGAAGGTGCTACCAATTCACCGTCACACCATTCGGCCTTAGTACCAGTTCGGCGGCACTGACACGCGGAGTGGATACAGTTTTGGATGAAGATGTCAAGAGAAACACGCTAATATACGTTGACGATTGCTTATGTTATTCTAACGATGTTCAGACGCACCTAGCACATTTAGAGGCACAGTTAAACAATCTCAACAAAAAAAACTTGACCGTCAACCTCAATAAATCGCAGTTATTCAGAAAGGAAATATCGTATCTTGGATACCAACTGACGACACGCGGCATTCAAGCTACGGAAGAGAAAGTGAAAGCTATTATGGATTTCCAGAAGCCCAAGAATCAGAAACAGTTAAAAGGTTTCTTAGGCCTCACTAATTTCTATAACCGCTTCACAAGTAAATATGCGGAGACCACGCAACCCCTCCATGAATTATTGAAGAAAGATCGCAAGTTTTTATGGACGGCTGAATTAGACGATTGCTTTGTCAGAGTCAAGAACTTATTTGTGGATGCTGTAGTTTTAAGATTTCCGCGTCCAGACCAGAGGTATTACATACAATGTGATGCTAGTGATTACGCATACGGAGGACAACTTTATCAGCTTGATGAAGAAGGGGAGATTGGCGTAATTGCCTTCACGAGTAAAACATTCAAGGGTGCCGAGCGGAACTACTACACTACAGAAAAGGAGCTCTTAAGTATCGTCAGATGCTTAGAAAAATTCCGCATATATGTTCTCGGACAACCGTTGACGATACTAACTGACAACAAGGCGTTGACGTTCCTAAACAAATGCCATTTGAATAATTCGAGGATTACGCGATGGATTCTCGCTGTGCAAGAATATAAGTTCGATATTATCCATTGCAAGGGCAAGGACAACATCGTAGCCGACATCTTAAGCAGGTACCCACACGATACGAAATTAGATGAAGTTCAAGACAATACGCATGAATATTTGGTCAATCACTTCACCGTTAAGATGAAACTCGAAGTACGGAAATTAATCCAAAATATTGGAAAACACCAAATAGAAGATGACAAGCTTAAAACAATCATTAATAAAATTAAGTTTAGACCCAAATTTAAATAAATTTTATAAATATGTTAATGACAAATTATATAGGCGGCAGAGGAGTGAATGGAAGCTATATGTTCCTAGCAACATATCTGGGGACATAATCGCTGAAATCCACCAAATGTTCGGACATTAGGGACGAAGAAGTGTATGAAAATGCTCCAGGAACATCTCACGTTCGATCGGATGTTAAAGAAGGTCAAAACTTATATACAAACATGTGACGTTTGCCAGAAGTGCAAAGACACCAACAACAAAGAGCTATTTGGTGGCACACGCGCTGTGATACCTACAGCAAGAGGAGAGCTGGTAAGCGCAGACTATTATGGACCCCTACCGACAGGAACGGGTGGTGTTAAATATTTACTAGTAATAGTGGATAATTTCACAAAATACGTTAAATTATTCACCCTCCGAAGAGCAACAACCACTACGACGTTACGGAGAATAAAAACGTATTGTGAACAGTTCGGACGTCCAAGGGCCATTTTGACGGACAACGGGACACAGTTCACCTCCAGAAAATGGGTCGACGGTTTAAAGGAGTTGAACATCCAACCGAAGTTTACCGCAATACGAAACCCTTGTACTAATCTTGCCGAGAGGATTAACCGGCAACTTGGGAACTTGTTTCGAATTTTCGTGAGTGACCGACACACTAAATGGTCCCAATACATAAAGACAATCGAAGCGTGTCTGAACGAGGTGTACCACGAGACAATCGAAATTACCCCTCATGAAGCACACCTCGGTACGAGACCTACACGAGCATGGGAACAATGCTTGGACAAGGGGATCATTAGCAGTGGAGGGAAGCACGAGAATAACATATTTGTGAAAATCAAGGAGAAGAGAGAGAAGCACGCGAAACGCTGCAACGAGAGTAAGAAAATAACGATGTTTTCAATTGGCGACAAGGTATTGGTGAGAACATACCATCAATCAGACGCTACGTTGAGAAGAATCGACAAGTTTTTCGAACTATTCTCAGGACCGTATAAGATAAACCGTATCATCGGCGAGGCCACGTATGAGCTCGTGGAATGCGATAGCGGAAAGGTACGAGGAAAATTTAACATACGACAAATTAAGGCATATCATGAACCGGCGAAAGAAGTACGGATTACACGAGAAGGTAGCAATGACTCCGGCTGCTAGATACTGCAAAGCGGAATACGTAGGTTAGGTAATTTGCTCGCGCGGCCAGTCCAGCTAACCAAATAATGATGTACATTTTACCATACTGTGTTTAATTCATACTTCAATATTAATCGTGTTTGTGATCACCATGTATTCATTGTTTACTATGTTAATTAGGCATTCATACATCAATATGTATAAAGTAATTTGATAACGTGTACCATGTGTCAAAAGGACATTATGATACTATGATACAGGACACTAAAGACATTAATAATTGTGAATAATAATAACTTGATAGAATCGAGTAATTTGCTTATGCAATTAATAATTTAAATATGAACAATCGTTTTGTAACTTTAGGAATAAGCGTTTAGGTATACATCATGAGGTATGATGAATCCTTAATTGTTTAATTAACATGCATATTTCATTTATTAATGTAATCGTTTATAATATGTCACATGTTAATCCTATGTATATATTTATTTGTTAGCAACTATAGTCATGAGATACAAATAACGAATTAAAAATATTTTGTTGCTATATGATTCATCGATATATGATCGATTAATTTAATTGCTAGCTAATCTTCAACTAATTTATTACGTTATATATGTAGAACGAAAGAATGTAGACGATGACAAAACAAACTGTCTAATGGGCAGATGTATATATCTTAGTTCAATCATTTACATGAAATAATATTGTATAATCCGCATATAAACGGACAGAATGTAGAAAATGCGTTCATTTCACTCAGATGGGCGGCAATAAATTCATATGATCATGTAAGACGCCAAGATATGGAATAACTATTAATTGCTCCATATGAGAGATACATGTCATTCAACCATGTCCATTCCAAAGCAGACGTCCACGACTGGGACAGAGCGCAGAAATTGGATCAGATGCCTCCTGTTAATCCAACATCCAATCCAATTTGGGGACAATATAGTGATCGAAATTTTAAAAATTTATAATTTCTCGATCAAGTGGCACGCTCACACACTCGAGTTGACGGACGCAAGCCCGGGTCGTAAATAATGACGAATTAGGGACAGGTCAGACCCGACGCCAGTGCGAAGACAATGAAAAAACGTCTGTGTACGCGCCACAATAAGAACTTAAGGAACGTCATTGACAGCTCAAAGTTTGTTACAATTTACAGCACCTAACAGACGAAGACAAAAGGCTTAGTCCAGCTGCCTGGTTACGCAGAAATGAAATGGAACACATGCTGTGGGGGTGTGTTGTATCGAGCACACATAAGAACGTTACAGCCTGCAACAAAGGGGTACAGAGAAATCTCGACAAATATGTAAACAATAGAACGGACACTCAGTGAATACTGGAAGTACGCCCAGCCCAGCATGAAAACAAACCCTGACAGCTAGCTAAATTTACAACTAGAAAGCGTGGGATTCGTCCAAGGATGTCACCAACGGAGAGTTGATAATCGGCGGAACGAGCGAAGGGTAAATTGAACAATTGACCAAGACACTGTAGACTCTTAACAAAAGCTAAGTCAGAGTGCCTCGACAACGTCGAAACAAAGGTTGACAGACAGGCGAGAGAGTTGCTCTAGTTTCTGAGAATTAGCACAACGTTCGTCGCTGGAATATTCCGGGGATGTCGGCGACCAACCAGCGTTGGGCATCTTCCTAAAGAAATCGTGGAGAGAGTAAGAAGGACTCGAACGACGAATCGGGAGACCGATGACAAGATCTACGGGGTAGTAGGAATTTAAAGGAACCTATCACCAGTCCGATAGGGCGTGGAAATATAGAATTTTGCCTTCTGGGTAGTATGTTTGATAAAAACTGTTTGCGAGGACGCGGAGCAGCAGTAAGACAGTTGGTAATAGAGTAATAGGGCAGTAAGACAGTTAGTAAGACAGTTGGTAATAGGGTAGTTATAGCAGTAATTCAGTCAGTAATACAGTTGGTAATAACAGTAGTAATTGAAATAGTTTACGCGACTTACCGAACTTTTAACTCAGTGAAATCGTAACCAAGTCGTGGTCATAAGTGAACTTAGACATTCAATACAATCTCAATTACACAAACGTCTGTTCGACAGTTATATGAGTTCCGATAATCAACAGTGCGTATAGACATAACTATCATTAAATATCAGTGCGTACGTGACTCCAAACTACGACCGACACGCAACATAATAATACAAGTGAGTAACATTCTGAGAGTATAACAGTGGGTGACAATTCAAACACTATTCCACCATAATGATTCGCTATATTGAACATTTGAACTGAATGAACCAAACCGAACACTATTACGCACATAGCATACACTACGTCCAAGATAGATGAAATAGTTAATTATATGAACACGCACACAGCAAACTCTAAGAGTAAACCATCTTAATGACGATGTTGACATCTTAATACTTGAAGTCAAAAAACACTTGACACCAGCGGGGAGTACAACACCACACTATACATCACGAGAGTGGAAATTAGTGAAGTGAAGTGAAGTGTTCTTCAATTAACAGTGATTAGCATGCCCGAGGAATCCACAACGGATGTCATCTTACGCCGATGGAATTTTGGATAAACCCTTTTGCATTGAATTGAATTTCACGGCGAATTGAATTTCCCAACCCAAGAATTGAATTTCCTTGGCGATAAAGTGAGATTTCTCTAACTTTAGCGTGATGTTATTCGCCGCTAATTTCTTTAGTACGTGTTCCACACAGTAGCAGTGTTCCTCCCAAGTTTCTGAGGACACTAGCAAGTCATCAACGTACACGATGGTGAACTGTAGTGCTTCTTGGCCAAGTATCTGGTCCATGCAGTGTACAAAGACTGCGACTGAATTTACCAGTCCGAAGGGCAACCTCTTAAACTGGTAGTTCCGCCCTTCGAATATAAAGGCCAGATACTGGCGACTCTGTGGATGTAATTCCACCTGCCAGTACCCGCACACCGTGTCCCAGGTACTAAAGTACTTGGTACCGTGGAACCGTTTCAAAATCTCTTCAATCTCACCGGGCGAAGTCCTGTCATTAATAATCATTTTACTAATCTCCCGCGCATCTAGGCACAAACGGACTTGTCCGTTTTTCTTAGGAATAGCCACGATAGGACTTGTGTATGGGGATTGGCTACTCTCTATTATGTCACGGTTAATCATCTGTTTTATTTCAGCTCTTACAGCTTCCTTTCGTGATTGCGCGATGGGGTAAGACTTCCGGTTAAAGTCCACTGTGTCTCGGAACTGTAGAGTACACTGGAAGTTTTTTACTTTACCGGGCTCGTCAGAAAAGACTGATTTATAATTTTCATAGATTTCAATTAATTTATTCGCTTGGTATAGTTTTAATTTCTCTCCGGTTATACCGCTCCGGAAATCCCTGATCTCCTGGATTTTTTGGGACCATAAGTCTTCATTTGAATTATCGTCTACCTTCTGTTCAATAATAGATGTGGGATGTATATAGTTAATCTTACGAATTTGTTGGTGGATACTATCAGGAATTACTTGGTCACTACCAACCAAGTTAGCCGTCCAAGTGTGTCCGTTGGTAAATAGAGACAATTTTTCGGTTCTCAAATCAATTATGGCGGAATTCCGCCTGAGCACATCACACCCGACCAATATATTAAACGGCAGCCCGCTCGCCACCAAGAATTCCATTTCTATAGGTATACCGCAGCTCATCACACTGGCGGAGACTTGCCTTCGTATTGTTTTATTTTGCCGGCCGGTTGCACCTAACAAAATAATATTGTTTAATGGCAACGTCGGTAAAGTTCTTCCGCACTCTCTCTGTATTCTCTCCAACTCAGTCGTACTTATAATGGATACGTTGGAAACAGTATCGATCATCAAATTAGCGGGGATTCCTTCTACCTCCGCATTTACATGTAAAATTTCATTTTTATCGTTATTGGTGGGACTATTGTCGTCCTCTTCCAATAATTCATGTCGGATGTTCTTGAGGTAGTTACACCCTATGATAGTGATACGATTATTATTATATGTTTTATTCAACTCATTATTATAATACCCAGTGTTTAGGAGCAGTAACGGGTTCTGCCGATTTATTACTGCCTTCGCTCGTTTAAAGGCTCGACATCATTGTTCCGTTGTGTCGTACTTGTGGAAGCATCATTTGGGATGCTTAGAGTGGGCCCCTGCCGCTCTGTTCTGTGATCTTCCGGTCGTTCGTTGTTGGTCATCCGTTCAGTATCGTCCAAACTGGTACTCCGTCTCGCAGGATAGTACCTTGGTTGGTCTCGTTCTCGGCTCCTCCGCCTATCTTCATACTCATGATAGCTGTTTCTTCTATGGTTGTAGTACCTCCGTTGGCGACCATCTTCTGCTCGTATGAAGTTCACACGTGGTCGGGAAAACCTATTATTATTGGGGTTACCATTAGGTGGACTACCACGATTGTTACTGTTATGGTAACGATCGTTACCATAATTGGGGCTTCTCTGACTATTAGAGTTTGGATGGTATTGGTTCCGGTTACCCTGATAACCATTATTGGGTAGATTCGGGTTCGTATGATTAGGAACCGTATTATTACTATTATTAATATTCGTGTTATCAAAATTGTTGTTCTGTGGGTATGCCCGGCCTCCCTGGTATCCCGTGTTGGTGTTGGTCGTACCCAGGTTGTTGTTTGGATACGTCCTAGGTTCGGGCCGATCGTTTCTTCTCCGGCTTTGTCGGTAGTACTCCTCGTTCTCGTAATTCTCGAGGAGTTCGGTCATTGCCTGAATTGTTTTAATTTAGCTGCCTCTCCTCGCTCGAATTACTTCCTCGTCATAATGGTATGAGAGTTTGTTGATCAGGCACTCCTCAGGTATGGCCGGTTCTAAATGTTTGGCCATACATACCTTGCCGAGGAAATACGCCGTCATGGAACTACCGACCTGCTGTTTGTAATGGCCGTGGCATATGTTGTCCCGTATTAGGTTTTGTGTCGTTTCCGACCAATACTTAGCCTTGAAGAGGCTTTTAAATTGTTGGTAGCTCTCGATGTCGCTTCGGTTGGACATCCACCAATGGTCGTTCACCTCCCGAAAAGACTCGTCTAGGAGTTCCCGGTTCTGGACCCATCGGTTTCCTCTGTGCTTGTCCAGGTATTCTTCTATGCGGGCCAAGAACTCCATTGGCTTTCGCTGATATTGCCTAAAGTTTAGCCATTCCCGATTTTCAGACATGGGGAAATTATTGTAGCCGGTTGGTCGGTTTCTGATTATTTCTATTTCCTCCTGACTCTGTCGCACTTGTCCCGTGATGTTAGTCATAGCGGCTTCCATGCCGTCGCATCTTTCGGTGACATGTGTTCGCACTTTATTTATTTCTTCCTGTGCAAAATTTTTGTTTTCCTCCAGTTTAGTCTTCTGGTGTTCCTTGACTTGGGTAATTTCTTTATTTATTACCTCCCTGACTTCCAGTACTTCACTTTCAGTCTGACGACATCTTTCGTCCACTTCCCTGATCTGCTGGTTTACCACAACTACTTCCTGTCCAATTTTTTGACAATGGACTTCTTATTGTCTGTTATCTTTTTATTCAACTCTTCTTTCGCTAACTCGATCCTCTCGTCTAACTTGTTCATGTTCTCCTGGTTGACTTCCCTTAACTCTTCTCTCAGTAGTTGATTATCCTCTCTCAATTCTTCCTTTAATTGTTGGTTGTCACTTTCTATTTTCTTACTGGTTTCTTCCATTTTCTCTTCCAAATTCTTATTATTTTCTTCCATTTTCTTTTCCATTTTCCTACTGGTTTCCTCAATTCTTTTGTTGGTATTTTCAATCTTACGGCCCAATTCTTCCTTTGTGGATCGGTTGTCTTCCTTCAAATCTTCTAATTTTCCATTTAAGGAGTGGTTGTCTTCCTTCAAATCTTCTAATTTCTCATTTAAGGAGTGGTTATCTTCCTTTCTTTCCTTACTCGATTCTTCTCTTGTAGAATCCAGTTTCTTATTCAAATCTTCCTTTGTAGAATCCATTTTCTTATTCAAATCTTCCTTTGTAGAATCCATTTTCTTCTCCATCTTCTTGCTATTTTCTTCCATGTCCTTACTCAATTTCTTATTATTTTCTTCCATTTTCTCCATCATCTGCCTGAACATTTCTTGTGTTGTCATGCTCTCTGTTTGCGAGGGTTTTTCAGGTTGTTCCTCTGGTGGTGCGGGTTGTTTCGGTTCCACCGGGTTTAGTAACACTTCCAGATCCTCCACGGGTGTTGCCTCCTTATCCCCCATGTCAACTTCCTTTTCGGCCTCTGCCGCCCTCTTCTTAGAAGTAGCTCGTCTTTGCATTTTTCCTTCTTTTTCTATTAAATAACCGCTGCCAGGCTTAAATTATTAAGCCCTCTAGTTGGACGCCAATTTGTAACCAGACCTGTATACTGTAGTTACAAATAAAGATAAAGAAAAAAAATTTTATTGAAAAAAATTTCTAAAAAAAAATGTTATGTTTGTTTATGGTGTATATAATTTGTAATTAAGTCTGTTTTATGGTTTTTAACCAAATTTCTAAACTTCTGAAAGTTAATTTTGTTTAATTCGCACTTCTGGAAGATATTAACAAATCCGGAGTTAAACAGATTAACTCCTGTCAGCAATCGATTAACGACTTTCCGTGTTGCTCCAGTATATCACCTTTTGTTAATATTTTCTTCTTTCAGGAAGTCTTGTTGCTTAATTAAAATAAATTACCATGTGGAATAATTTATTAAACCATACAATTGAAAGGAATTGATTTATTAACATTTATGGATAATAGTCGATATTAAATCGACTATGTTCGAGCAATGTTCGACTCCGTCTCAGGGATAATCGATATGTTAATACAGGTTAAGAAATTCATATAATTATTGTAAAAAGGTTCTTCGAGCGATTAATTAATAATAGTCAGATAAGGGCAGGACGAGAAAGTATAACATTTACAATAAATTATTATAAATAATTATTATCTAACAAATGTGAATAATCTGTATAAAATGTTTAATATATTTGAGTATCAGACCAGGTGTAGACTACGAAGTCAGTCGAATTCGGTGGCCGTGCCTCGTATTTCCAATATGGCCGCTCCCAGAAACGAATAGGTTAACTGCAATATTCTTCGCGAGAAAATCTCACAACAAAATCAACTTTATAATTGTTTTAAAGATCCCCGAACTTGTGTAAACTGTCTAGGCTGTTGTTTGGGGTAGTCTGGATGAGTGTTCAGTGTCCACTGGTGTTAATTATTTTATATTAGATGTGTTCACTTATATATGTTCGTTACGCAAAAATGGTTATTCTGTTGTAGCTTGAATTATTACTAATATGTAGTTTTAATGTTTTAATGCACTGGTATTATGTAGTGTGGTGTTCGTTTTCACTGTTGTCGTTGAAGTTTTTATATGTTTTGACTGGAAAAGTGTTTATTTAAGTAACTCTCGTTGCTGACAGAATTTTTCTCTGTAAGGTTAGCACTTCATTATACGGTTTTAAGGAACGCAATTTCACATAAACTGTTCAGTTTGAGCGTTAACAAAGAACTAACTAACTTCCTCTACTTTAGTAAAAATCTTGCCAAGTTAATATTTGAAAAGTATTGTTAAAATAATTACGACTTCCCATATACATGATTCCAAATTACATTATATATGGAATAATTTTAGTTTATTATTCGCTTTCATGAATTATTAACCATATAATTGGTTTATTTATCTCATTCTGTTTAATTTGATATGACATAGTCCATATTTGTTGATATTTTTGTTAAAATTACCAAATTTCTTTCTTTTTGGAAATCTAGGCCCAAAACTTGGTTTCCTCCTTCATATACTTTTACTGCCATTTTAAGTGTTATTAATATAATTATAATAAATTTCAAATGGTCACAAATCCTTTATTTTCCTTAATTACATATAAATTGAACATTTGAACTGGTTTTTAGTGATAATTTCTGAATTTAACATTCCTCTTTAAAAATAGTTAATTTATACATTTCAAAAATTTTCAATAATTTAAGGTATTTTTCCATATTACCCTTTTAACTCATAGGTTCATTTACAGTAGTTGTTAATTGACCTACCTTACCTAAATCTTGCCAGTTTACATGATTCATAGGTGAATTAACTGGTTTACATTGAGTTTCTGTGAATTCATTATTTGGCCTAGAGTTTAGTATTTTACATGTATGGTTTTTTCGAAAATAAATTTACTTCTACTCCTCCTCTGACTCTTAATAGTTATCATGACATAAAATAAAATTGTTTACAAACTTATTGAGATGTGTAGCATCTACTTCATGCTACTGTTATACAAAAATAATAATTAACATCACTCAGCATTCTGTAAAGTTGGACATGTTTGCTGAAATTGTTTTTAACATACATTTAACTCATTTTGTTAATTAATACAGCATACATACTGAAACATTTTAATTGGTATGTATGCTGTTATTTAACTAATATAACTTATCCTAAACATATAAATCTTATTGTATAAGAACTCTTTCAAAAATATGGAGTTCATGGCTTTGAACAATATTAGCCATTTAAACGTTTTAATTCTATTAACACTTAAACTATTACCAGTCCTTTCTGATATTATTACTATTATTTAACATCCCCTTATATAGTAAACATTTCCACCCATACTTTAGTTATTGTCATTCCTACAAATGTCTTGAGATAACAAAGTGACCTAAAATAATAAAATATTGGAAATACCTTCCATTTTATTATTTCATGATTTGTTAATTATCAATTATAAAAGTTGTTTTATAGCATATAGTTTAAGTCATAGTAACACTACAACTTCAAGTTTATTATATTTCAAAAACACTTACACTAATACACTTTCACTGGTGGTTCTGACTTATATTGAGTCTTATTATCTCAGACCAGACCTTTAGTCATCATGGACTGTGAAGATTTGTTTCTTTTTTTTATCACACAATAACTTTAGTTGTTGCACCTCTTATCATACTATACAACACTTTTGTTTATTAATAATTACAATTTTATAGGGTTTCGGGATGTTATACTTTCTTTAATTGTATCTATTGGTTTGGGGTCAATGGTAGTTAATAATAGGTTTTTTATGGTGTTTCTTCCATACTATTTCTTCCTTTCTTCTCGTCTTCCTTCTTGTCTTCACTCTTGGGTAAACCAAGGTACTCAGTGTTATCTTGACTGATGGTTGGTTCGGAGTATCTTCTTTATTTTTTTTATACTGACTTTACTCTTCTTTATTGGTTTCAGGGTATTTTGTTTATTTCCTGATAATAAACCTTATTCTTCTTTCTTCTTGTGGCGGGTATTTTGTTCATCACCACTCCTAATCTGATTCTTTTTTCTTGATTTTGGGGTATCTAGTTTATTTACTGCTCCTAACCTCCTGGGTAAATTCCTGATTTTATAATATGAGTTTTCATTAATTCTTTCTTTGTCTTTTAATAGTGGTATTTTTTATAATTTAATGATTGTTTTTCTTTTATTGTGGTTTTTTCCTTTGAAGTAACTGAATTTCATTCGATATTCTTTTAGTATATGTAATTTAATTATTTTTTATTATCTTAAATGAATTAATTAGTGGTGGAATATCTCTCATGCTACAATATATATATATATATATATATATATATATATATATATATTCCTTTGTTTTGTGATAATGACGCAAACGAAAAATCTGTTTTATGAATTTCAAAAATTTTTAATAAAATAAAAAGTAACTTTAAGATAACACGTATATTTTTTCATAGTAGAGATTATCCTGCACCAACAGTTTGGATGTCATTTTCACCAGTCCTCTCTTGATGACTGATCATTCTCAGTGGCCATCACTAATGTGTATTCATTCCAGTCTCCGTAAAATGTCAAACGTAAAATACCAACGAATGAGGTTCAGTTAAGTACAGTAAGCATAAAAAATAGAGATTCAATAATACTAGTAGGCTACATCGTGTCATGACTACCGTTTCTCAGTGCAGGGGTAATTATTTTCTTATGACACTCCCTAAAACGTATATGAAGATGTAAGCAGTAGTAAACAAAAGAAAGGGTGGCTGACCGGGAGACTTTAGCCAGTGGCCGATCGGTATGAATTATAGCCTGCGACCCCACCCTAAGCTCTCCTTCACTGCACTCTATACAGATCGCTCTTTCTGTCTCTTCTGCTCTCTCATACATTATGTATGACTGGAAATGTTGCGAGATAAAATATTTATTGCATTTCCTGGTTTTCGTATTCGACACAAAATCGTACCCCGGAGACCATTTTTCAAGAAACGACAGATGCTAATAGAGAAAAATACATTGTGTAGAGATACTGGACGTACATCTACCGGACAAATGACAGTGTTTAAGAGTGCATTATATTGTATGAGAAATGTTACAGAAAGAGTCTGATGGATGAATGTCTGAAATATGGACGCCTTTTTCGAGACGTTGATACAGATGCTTTTGTAACAAATGATATCTCAGTCAACGAGACTCATGGCCTCCTCGTAATCAGCTACCCCTTCCATACAATCCGATTAAAACGTTTAATTCCAAGTTCCATGAATAGATGTATGGTGATACCGAAAAAAGTCACGTCCCAAGGCAACTGCAGATTTATAATCTATGAACTGCAAAATGTATAAAACTGATTTTTAAATGTCGTTTTTTAAATTGTCCACGTGCCACACAGAATTTTGATCAGCCATAACGTTTAAAAGGCTAGTCCTATTTTAAGTACCCTTCTTCCAGATTGTTCATTTTGATGAGGTTACATTATGGACTCAATCGTTAATTAGTCTAATGAATAGTATTAGAAAATAACTAGGAGATCCCTTACCCGTCGTTAACAATAAATTCGAAAAGTAACAGATTCAAACTGAACTTTTTCTTTCACATCATTCGTTGTTTTTCCGAGAAAATTATGCTGGTTATATTATTATAAAACTAAGAAAAATTCAGCTTATAACGGGATAGGCTGATAAATTGTGAGGTTAAGTTGTTTCAAAAAGTTAATTCACAACTAAATAACACAATTCTACATTAGATTCGTCTATCCGGTGTAAAAATTAGAAATATGCAATTTATGGAGGATGTTGATACACGACATTTTTAACGTTGAAATAAGAGTGACGTAACAATGAAATGACGTATTACTGATTTCTAAATAAACTGACCTATATGAAGTCTGTAAGTACATAGAGACCATTATACATAAATGCGCTGTACGATTTTAGAAACATTAATAAACCCGGTTAACGATTTATACATGTATATGTGTATACGCAAGTAACATAACTACGTAATGAAAAATTACATTTGAAGAAATTATTCTATTTATTTAGAACAGGAGAACTCTTAGTTACGTGTAAATTTGAAATTACAGAATGCACCGTACATTACTGTTAAGACGAGACGTTTTAAAGTCGTGTTCAACATTTTCAACATGTTCTTGAGTATTTAATGTACTCGAAACATCTATCTACCTACTTTTAGGCGTCCGACAGGTTCGCTCAACGTCTTCATGCGCTAAAAATTTATTGCGTCACATTAAACATTTACATATGAGTAACAGTACAACTGTAGCGAGAGTTTAAAAATGTTGCATATTTCATTGTCTTCGTTTCTCGGCCATCAATCATGGAGAACGCATAATCTCTAAAGTTCTCCCGTCATCATTTTATGTCTTCGAAGAAGTATATATTTTAAAAAAGGTCTTGATAAAAACATTAGTTGGCGTGCAATTTTCTTAAATGGTCAAATGTTTCAGACAAAGAGAAGATACTCAGAATATTACAAACAAAAGAAAACATCATTAAATATATCTTTAAGAAACTTGTGACGGAGCGTGGGGCGACGTAGGCCTTCAACAGAAAGGACTGGGTACTGCAGAATCTGTGTGTAACTCCTGTAACGCCAAGACATGAGGAAAAGATGAGATGTTATACATGTGTCTTGTCCATTTTATCATGTATTGTCTGTGAAAGGGTTAAACCTACAAACAATCACACACAGAAGACTCGATATTTGCAACTCGGACACCTTCGTTTTCCACTGGAATGATGATATTTCAACAACAAACCTGGAAAGTTTGGTCATCTTTATCTTGCTATGATAACCACAACCATTTGGAAAATTAGAAAGAAAAAGAGACTAGTTCGTGAACTGCGTGGTTAATAAATGGGTGTTTGGTTTACAAATCCTTCCATCCCTTTGCACACACCTGTTATGCTTTTCAATTCAATGTGGTCAATAATTAAAAAAAATATAACTCAAGGGGAGTTCGATATCCTTTGATTTTTTTTCATTTTGTTTCTGTTAATAAATGGCCGGATTCTATTTAAACACACACACACACACACACTCACACACAGAAAGTGTGCCATAGCTGCAGATAAAAGATACAACGTAATGTTCCACAAACCCAAGACCCAGAAAACACTTAACCTATCTGCACGGTTATGTATCGTAACCCGTTATGTTATGTGTCGTAGCATATCGTTACAATCACTCTCGAAACGCGCGCGCGCGCTTGTGTCAATACACGCTAACGTTTGATCACAGTTCTCCGCACCAGGAGCTAAACGCTAACCAACCGTGAAAATTAAGAAACAAGGTGGTTATTAGCGGTGTGTATGTACGCGCGCGCGCGCGATTGACTGCATACGTGACTTCTAGTTCTGACTGCATTTTACGCAGTCGTATGTAATACATGTCTCATGTTTATATATAATAGTATTAATTTCAGTAAATATATGTTGTGTGTCGGATTTCCACGTGCACAATAACACCGCTCAGTACAATAACTTTTTTTTGTCTTAAGTCACATTTTGTTTAGACTGTCGGAGTAATTCTATTAATTTTTCGTGCTTTGGGAAGAACCTTGACCTCCTTATTTGCTGTGAGCATCACAGTCTGCTGTAACGTAGGATAACACTTTTGTCCATTGTTTGTGGTTTCAATTAGGCCTATTCCGTGCGACGATAATAATTATGTCAGACAGATGTGACTTCTGATTTCACTTAATCACTTGTAATCACGATTGTAACGCGGCAAATATCAAGTCTTCCTCTTACGAAGACGAACCTTTTACGTTGGTTTTAAAAAAGGTCTTGAGATTATTGATAGGTACTTAACAACATCTTTAGTCTTCAATCTTGAACGTAAAGCAGAATGTGCTGCTTTATTAGTCATCACACTTGAACGTGACTCCGACTGAAGTCTGCACTACGTTCGTAAGTACGTAGATAAAGTACATGATAGGCTTAAGTTAACAGGAGTAAAACTATAAAGGAAATCTTAATTAGAAGTACCTAACGTAAGAAACGCGAACTTCAATGTTCAGATAAAAGTATGTAAAAACGATTGTAGGCCTACTATAAAAATGGAAACTATTAATGTATTTGGGCGCTAGTGAAGAACAGCGATTCTACTCTGTCTATTAAGATAATGATCTGCTTACATTACTCCACTGTTATTGGTAGCTGAACAATGAAACACTTACACAGTAAAAAAATGTAGCTGAAATAAACTTATATGAAAATATCGGTATGGAGAGCCATACATGACTTCCATATTCTAAGATTTATATTTAAAATCATTTTCGAAATGAAATATTACTATAGAAACTACTTCTTTCTACTTACTGCTTCAGCCTTAACCACAGTACTGTGGTCACTAACGTATACCACCTCACGTTATCGCACTCGATTTTCACTGATGATGGAAGTCGATGGCATTGCCGAAATGTCTGGTTTTGTAGAAAACATTGGACTACGGCCAAATATCCCGGGAAGGAATTTTAACAAAAACTACTTCTTTGTTGCCGATAACGTTGTACACATATATATCAGTGGCGAAGTTACATGGAGGCAATTGAGGCAATGCCTACCCTAAAAAATTCTGTAGAATAAAAATTATAAATACGTATGAACTACATAACGTAAAGATTATACATTGTTACTGCGACTGTCAAATTTATTAAACCGAAACGTGCTTTATTGAGCGACCGCTAGATGGTGACAGGTGAGATTCGGCATAGTTCGTTTAAAGCGAATGAGGCAACCTGAACTTGCCTCAGCGTTTTTTGTATACATCGTATGTAAGCAATGTAGTGGTGTGATAGGGAAGTGTAGGGAGGGGGGATTGTCCCGCGCTGTACACAGAGAGCGTTGAGGCATGCCTCACTTCTGTGGTCCAAACAGTTAAGTTAAAGCGCCTGTGTTGTTTCTAAGTGTTTATTTTATGCGGTTATTAAAAGTGTCACTGTTATTCCGCTGAACTAACAGATGATCAAGATTGTTATTTGAATTATTTGTAACATTAAACATATATATAGAAACTAATCAAGTTTAAAAATTTGAAGTTCAATCAGTTGTATTATTGTGTATGACTAATACAAGGATTGTTCAATAGACACATGTATAGAGCTGTAAAGCATTTTTTATTCAACGATTTTAAAAGAAGTCTCCAATAACATTAAGACATGAGTTCCACTGTTGCGCTAACCTGTAGATTCCCTGCTAGTAAAATTCTTACGGCTGTTTGTGGAACCATTCGGTTACAGCAAACTCTACCTCAGCGTCCGATTTGACCCACCGTCCTTTTAGTGATTCCTTAAAAAAAATTTAAGATAAGATTTTTGCCTACCCATTCATTAACTACTAGCTTCGCCAGTAAGCAAATTGATGTCCACTTTTTCGGCTTGCACGCGTTATGTTGGTGTGGGTTTCGGCACTTTCCATTTAAAAAGCGTGCAAACGTAAGAAAATAAACATGAGTGAGGCCAGAAATAACGTGAATTGTGTGTGTGTGTGTGTGTGTGTGTGTGTGTTTGTGTCTTACCTGCCTTTTTATTGCCGTATTAAATGAAATCACCATACTTCCATTCCTTAAGGAATATGGAAGTAAAATATTATATTACATTAAAATGAAAAAATTTTAATTTTATTGCCTGGCAACAAAATTATTTTATTTTTAACAATTACCATTGTTTCAAAAAGTTTAAATAAATGTTCAAGTACTTTATTCTTGTTAAAACGTAAAAGGTTGCTGGTAAACTACCCCTTCCCCTTAACCGATCTTCACTAAAATCGAAAGTCCTTGAGACCTCTACAATTCAGGGATGTATGCAAAAAAGTATTTGATTCTGTCTGAATTTGCGGCTGTTATCGTTTGCCATAGAAAATACGCTTGATAAAAAAACGTTGCAGGTAAACTACCCCTTCCCCTTAACCGATCTTCACCAAAAACAATAGATCTTGAGTACTCTACAAATCAGGGCTATATGCAAAACATTATTTGATTCTGTTTGAATTTGCGGCTGTTATCGTTTGCCATAGAAAATACCCTTGTTAAAAAAACGTTGCAGGTAAACTACCCCTTTCCCTCAACCGATCTTCACCAAAAACAATAGGTCTTGACAACTCTACAAATCAGGGCTGTATGCAAAAAATTATTTGATTCTCTTTGAATTTGCGGCAGTTATCGTTTGCCATAGAAAAAAAATCTACAGACAGACACACAGACAGACACACACACAGACACTTTTCGGAAAACGACTTTTTTTTCATGTTTTGAGTGTAGTAGAATCAGAATTTGCAATAATCTCGAACACGATTTTTTTTGCCATCACCATACTTCCATTCCTTAAGGAATATGGAAGTAAAATATCGGTATGGAGAACCATACATGACTTCCATATTCTAAGATTTATATTTAAAATCATTTTCAGCCAAACAGCCAGGGAAGGAATTTTAACAAAAAAATACTTCTTTGTTGCCAATAACGTAGTACACATATAAAAAAAAATTATCCCCTCCCCCTTCAACTATAATTTTGATTTATAGAAAATTACCCCCAGCCCGTTCAACTAGCCTCTTCATTTATAGATATTTCATCTACGTTTCTACAGTGGATTATTAAGATCTTATCAGGATACTTTATCAAAATTAAGTACTTTACTCATGTTACAACAAAAAATGTTTCAGGTAAACTGCCCTTTCCCCGTAACCGATCTTCACCAAAATCAACAGACATTGAGTTCTCTATAGCTCAGGCACATATGTAAAAAATTATTTGATTCTGTTTGAATTTACGGCAGTTATGGTTCGTCATATAAAAAATTACCCATGTTAAAACATAAAACATGAGATTTATAAAACATATCTAAGATTTATATTTAAAATCATTTTTGAAATAAAATATTTTCATAGAACCTACTAACGCTGGGGAAATCTGAGGAGCCAATCAGAGTTGGGCCTACCTGTCACTCTGCTGAATTTGGTGGAAAGCCCTGTCACTGTCGTCAAAGTATCAGCCTTGACAGGGTCCTCTTTTTCTGCAAAATGGGAGAGGCTTGAGATGGAGTGAGTGACATGGTCCCCACCTCAATGAAGAACCCATTGTTTTATAAAAATATATTTAAATTTTGAAAACTGAAAATTCTTTTCTTGTTGTAAATATTTATATTTTATAATCAAAATGACTTTATTTTTGTTACCTGGCAACAAAATTATTTTATTTTTAACAATTACCATTGTTTCAAAAAGTTTAAATAAATTTTCAAGTACTTTACTCTTGTTAAAACGTAAAAGGTTGCAGGTAAACTACCCCTTCCCCTTAACCGATCTTCACCAAAATCTAAAGGGCTTGAGTCCTCTACAATTCACTGATGTATGCAAAAAATTATTTGATTCTGTTTGAATTTGCGGCTGTTATCGTTTGCCATATAAAATACGCTTGATAAAAAACGTTGCTGGTAAACTACCCCTTCCCCTCAACCGATCTTCTCCAAAAACAACAGATCTTGAGTACTCTACAAATCAGGGCTGTATGCAGAAAATTATTTGAATCTGTTTGAATTTGCTGCTGTTATCGTTTGCCATAGAAAATACCCTTGTTAAAAAAACGTTGTGGGTAAACTACCCCTTTCCCTTAACCGATCTTCACCAAAAGCAATAAGTGTTGAGAACTCTACAATTTAGGGCTGTATGCAAATAATCTTTTGATTCTGTTTGAATTTGCGGCTGTTATCGTTTGCCATAGGAAATACCCTTGTTAAAACATAAAACGTTACAGGTAAACTACCCCTTTCCCTTAACCGATCTTCACCAAAAACAATAGATCTTGAAAACTCTACAAATCAGGGCTGTATGCAAAAAATTATTTGATTCTGTTTGAATTTGCGGCAGTTATCGTTTGCCATAGAAAAAAAAATTCCCTTGATAAAAAAAAAACCGTTGCAGGTAAACTACCCCTTTCCCTCAACCGATCTTCACCAAAAACAATAGGTCGTGAGTACTCTACAAATCAGGGCTGTATGCAAAAAATTATTTGATTCTGTTTGAATTTGCGGCAGTTATCGTTTGCCATAGAAAAAAATCTACAGCAGACACACAGACAGACAGATAGACAGACAGACACACACACAGACACTTTTCGGAAAACGACTTTTTTTCATGTTTTGAGTGTAGTAGAATCAGAATCTGCAATAATCTCGAACACGATTTTTTTTGCCATCACCATACTTCCATTCCTTAAGGAATATGGAAGTAAAATGATCCCAAATAATACAATTACTTTGTTGGCCAAGAACAATGTACCGGTAAGTAGTGTTGTTCTCTTACACAGATACACTATACCATTAAAATACTTGTTTTCTGAGCGTTATCAACTGTCTGTCATAGTAAAGTCGTGTACTACAATTAGAAACATGGTCGCTATTGTTGTGACAACTAATACATTTCCACTTACTGCGATAAGCCTCTGAGTGAGTTGTACTCCTTTGTGTTTACAACTCTCTCTGTACTGATATCGTGACCGTTCCCGTTCCGTACAGACTTACTTGTCTCAGTAATGCTGTACACAAAAGTGTTTGGTGCGTAACTATATAGGTTCATATTTCGGTTTAATTTTAACCTGCCATCTTATATGCTTGCATCCTCAGTCCGGGGATTGATGGCTGGCCATGAGTTTAAGCTCCGAAAATTATATGAGAGTTTAAACAGAATACTTACATGTTGGAAATGTGAACACAGCCTTTAATAACTTATCGACGTTAGTAGTTAGCAAAGTTACGGGAAGTGATAACGATAAATATATGTCAGTTTTATTTTTCCGAAAAATGACTCAAGTAAAATCGACATTTCAAATATGGTCAGAAACATCAGACAAACAGCATCCTGTTAAATTATTTGTATGACCTGTGGAGCCGACAAGATAATAAATAACAGTCAATTATGTATGTATTTTGGAGTACGGTATAGAGAATAGAACTTAGGCTAATCAACTAATGTTCAACGACAGAAATGCAACTAGAGACTATAGATTAATGAAAGAGTGTTTACATCGATTTTACTTCCATATTCCTTAAGGAATGGAAGTATGGTGATGGCAAAAAAAATCGTGTTCGAGATTATTGCAGATTCTGATTCTACTACACTCAAAACATGAAAAAAAGTCGTTTTCCGAAAAGTGTCTGTGTGTGTGTCTGTCTGTCTGTCTGTCTGTGTGTCTGTCTGTGTGTCTATCTGTAGATTTGTTTTCTATGGCAAACGATAACTGCCGCAAATTCAAACAGAATCAAATAATTTTTTGCATGCAGCCCTGATTTGCAGAGTACTCGCGACCTATTGTTTTTGGTGAAGATCGGTTGAGGGAAAGGGGTAGTTTACCAGCAACGGTTTTTTGTTAGCAAGGGTAATTTTGTTTGTTTGGCAAACGATAACAGCCGCAAATTCAAACAGAATCAAATAATGTTTCGCATACAGCCCTGAATTGTAGAGTTCTCAAGATCGGTTGATTTTGGTGAAGATCGGTTAAGGGAAAGGGGTAGTTTACCTGTAACGTTTTATGTTTTAACAAGGGTATTTCCTATGGCAAACGATAACAGCCGCAAATTCAAACAGAATCAAAAGATTATTTGCATACAGCCCTAAGTTGTAGAGTTCTCAAGACCTATTGTTTTTGGTGAAGATCGGTTGAGGGAAAGGGGTAGTTTACATGCAACGTTTTTTTAACAAGGGTATTTTCTATGGCAAACGATAACAGCCGCAAATTCAAACAGAATCAAATAATGTTTTGCACACAGTCCTGATTTGTAGAGTACTTAAGACCTATTGTTTTTGGTGAAGATCAGTTAAGGGAAAGGGGTAGTTTACCTGTAACGTTTTATGTTTTAACAAGGGTATTTCCTATGGCAAACGATAACAGCCGCAAATTCAAACAGAATCAAAAGATTATTTGCATACAGCCCTAAATTGTAGAGTTCTCAAGACCTATTGTTTTTGGTGAAGTTCGGTTGAGGGAAAGGGGTAGTTTACCTGCAACGTTTTTTTAACAAGGGTATTTTCTATGGCAAACGATAACAGCCGCAAATTCAAACAGAATCAAATAATGTTTTGCATACAGCCCTGATTTGTAGAGTACTCAAGACCTATTGTTTTTGGTGAAGATCGGTTAAGGGGAAGGGGTAGTTTACCTGCAACGTTTTTTTATCAAGCGTATTTTCTATGGCAAACGATAACAGCCGCAAATTCAAATAGAATCAAATAATTTTTTGCATACGTCCCTGAATTGTAGAGGTCTGAATGACTTTCAATTTTGGTGAAGATCGGTTAAGGGGAAGGGGTAGTTTACCTGCAACCTTTTACGTTTTAACAAGAGTAAAGTACTTGAAAATTTATTTAAACTTTTTGAAACAATGGTAATTGTTAAAAATAAAATAATTTTGTTGCCAGGCAATAAAATTATAATTCTTTCATTTTAATGTAATATAATATTTTTCATTTAATACAGCAATAAAAAGGCAGGTAAGACACAGCCTGGCTGTTTGGCTGAAAATGATTTTAAATATAAATCTTAGAATATGGAAGTCATGTATGGTTCTCCATACCGATATTTACTTCCATATTCCTTAAGGAATGGAAGTATGGTGATGGCAAAAAAAATCGTGTTCGAGATTATTCCAGATTCTGATTCTACTACGCTCAAAACATGAAAAAAAGTCGTTTTCCGAAAAGTGTCTGTGTGTGTGTGTCTGTCTGTGTGTGTGTGTGTGTGTGTGTGTGTGTGTGTGTGTGTGTGTGTGTGTGTGTGTGTGTGTGTGTGTGTAGATTTTTTTTCTATGGCAAACGGTAACTGCCGCAAATTCAAACAGAATCAAAAGATTATTTGCATACAGCCCTAAATTGTAGAGTTCTCAAGACCTATTGTTTTTGGTGAAGATCGGTTAAGGGAAAGGGGTAGTTTACCTACAACGTTTTTTTAACAAGGGTATTTTCTATGGCAAACGATAACAGCCGCAAATTCAAACAGAATAAAATAATTTTTTGCATACGTCAGTGAATTATAGAGGACTCAAGGCCTTTAGATTTTGGTGAAGATCGGTTAAGGGGAAGGGGTAGTTTACCTGCAACCTTTTACGTTTTAACAAGAGTAAAGTACTTGAAAATTTATTTAAACTTTTTGAAACAATGGTAATTGTTGAAAATAAAATAATTTTGTTGCCAGGTAACAAAAATAAAGTCATTTTGATTATAAAATATAAATATTTACAACAAGAAAAGAATTTTCAGTTTTCAAAATTTAAATATATTTTTATAAAACAATGGGTTCTTCATTGAGGTGGGGACCATGTCACTCACTCCATCTCAAGCCTCTCCCATTTTGCAGAAAAAGAGGACCCTGTCAAGGCTGATACTTTGACGACAGTGACAGGGCTTTCCACCAAATTCAGCAGAGTGACAGGTAGGCCCAACTCTGATTGGCTCCTCAGATTTCCCCAGCGTTAGTAGGTTCTATGAAAATATTTTATTTCAAAAATGATTTTAAATATAAATCTTAGATATGTTTTATAAATCTCATGTTTTATGTTTTAACATGGGTAATTTTTTATATGACGAACCATAACTGCCGTAAATTCAAACAGAATCAAATAATTTTTTACATATGTGCCTGAGCTATAGAGAACTCAATGTCTGTTGATTTTGGTGAAGATCGGTTACGGGGAAAGGGCAGTTTACCTGAAACATTTTTTGTTGTAACATGAGTAAAGTACTTAATTTTGATAAAGTATCCTGATAAGATCTTAATAATCCACTGTAGAAACGTAGATGAAATATCTATAAATGAAGAGGCTAGTTGAACGGGCTGGGGGTAATTTTCTATAAATCAAAATTATAGTTGAAGGGGGAGGGGATAATTTTTGGCAACAAAGAAGTATTTTTTTGTTAAAATTCCTTCCCTGGCTGTTTGGCTGAAAATGATTTTAAATATAAATCTTAGAATATGGAAGTCATGTATGGTTCTCCATACCGATTTTTGTTTCTTGCATTCAATAAAAGTGTTTCAAAAAAATTAGTTTAGAACTAAAGTCTAATTTCTTCTTCAGTCACAAATTCAAAGAATAATTTGACCTTGTGGTACGGATGTACATAGATCAGTGGTTCCCAATCTTTTTTGTAATGGGACCCACAATCGTTCTGGAAAAATTTTCGCGACCCAGTATATATCCACTACGTTGTGTATATATATATATATACACACGTAAAATTATACGTAATATGAAACTGAAGTTATTATTATATGTGCAAATGCTTTGCTGAGTAAGAATTTTTAAAATGGTGAATGGAACATTATTAAAGAAAAGAAACAATATTTTGTCCAATAAGAAATATAATTTATACAAATTAAATGGTAAACTCAATGAGATTTGTGGTATTGTTTAGTCTTGGTGTTAATGATACTTTCTATATCTGGATTGAAGCTTGTTAGTTTTAGGCGTAAATCGTTTTCCACGCAAAGTTTGTTTCTATATTTGTTTTTTAAAAAAACCAAACTAGAAAATGCACGCTCGCATAAGTAAGTAGTTGTGAATCCCATTAATTCCTTCAAAGCTATATTTGCAAGCACTCGATACTCTCCCTTTATTTTGATCCAAAATGGGATTAGGCTTGAGTCTTTAAAGAAAGTTTTCAAAGAAGAATCACATGATAGTTCCATCAGGGAGTCTTCCTCAGATGCTGACAGTTTTAGCTTTTTAAGGTTCTCCTCTACAAACGGATTTCTTATCCATAACAATTCATCAGGAATTCTTGGAAAGTAACTCCTAAAACAAGAACCATTTTTAAGTAATACTCTTGCATAAACAAACAACTTTCAGTGGGCCTAACGTAAAGATATCAGTTCGTAAAAACCTTAAACTTAAAACATTAACCCGTAACCATTATCATTTTAAATAAAGAAGCGGTAGAACTTAATTGTTACTTTTCTTTAATGGGTGAAAAATAATATCATGAAAATAATACGACTTATGTTTAATAAGAAATCCTTCAAATCTAAGTGGTTATTAGTAAAATCATTTGAGAATAATTACCTGAAACTAGAGGCCAGTGCTTCAAGATGTTCCTTCATGGCAGTTGCAGTTTCCTCGTTAACTTTGATTCCGTATGTTTCTAAGAAGTCATTGAGGAGTGGGAATGCATCAAAACAAGTGTCTTTCACTTTACTGGACCATCTTTCAAGTTTTTTAATAGTTGCTTCTATTTTATCTTGAACATAGAACTTGTGGACATCCTTCCCTTGCAGCGATAAATTGAGGATATTGAGAGCACTGAATATGTCACCCATATATGAAAGTCGTATTATCCAGTTTTCGTCATTTAACATTTCCAAAAAACTGCTCACAGATTTCGCATCACTTTTGTGCTCCAACAAAAACATTCTCAGTTCATCTCGAAGCTCAAATAATCTTGATAGCACTTTCCCTCTTGACAGCCAGCGTATTTCACAGTGCAGGAGAAGTGTTTTGTGCTCACTGCCCATCTCATCGCACAGTACGGCAAACAATCTTGAATTTTTAGGTCTTGATTTAATGAAATTCATAATTTTCACTGCATCATTAAGGATTTTCTTTAGGCTTTCGCCCAGACCTTTAAGTACAAGGGCCTCTCGGTGCAGGCTACAGTGAGTCCACTGAACAGAAGGGGCAACTGCCCTAACTTTGGCAATTAAACCTGAGTAAATGCCATACATAGCACGGGCACCATCAGTCGTCAGTACAACACATTTTGACCACTCTATTTCATTTTCTAGTATAAAGCCATCAAGACATTTAAAAATTTCTTCTCCCGTTGTTGTCGATGGCAAGCATTTACAAAAGAGCATTTCTTCTTCTATCCTCCCATCAAATTCAAACCTAACAAAAGCTAACAGAATAGCCTCGCCAGCTACATCTGTGCTTTCATCAAGCTGAAGTGAAAAGTAGTCACTTTGCTTTAAAACTGTGATCATGGACTGTTTCACAAAATCTGACATTTCATCGATTCTTCTCTTTACCGTTGTGTTTGATAGGGGTATTTCACCAATTAGTTTTGTTTGCTTTTCGCTAAATAAAGCATCAGATATTATTTTGGCCGCTGGTAAAATAATATCCTCTCCTACGGTGTGAGCTCCCCCCTTTTTGGCTATCAATAAGGATAGTCGATATGAAGCGATTGTAGTTTGCTTATTTTATTCACCAGAAGTCGATTTTGTCATCACTGATTTTGACTTAAAAAATTCTCGCTTTTTGTTCTGGAAAAAATCGATTGGCTTACTTACGTATTCTGCATGTTTTCTTGATAAATGTCTTTCCAGTTTTGAGGGTTTCATACTTTCATTAGCAAGTACTTCAAAACACACAACACACTGAGGAAGCGGCTCGTCTTCTGTGCCACAAAACACAAACCCATATTTCAAATAGTCAGCGTTGTATTTACGAAAGCAGGGTTTTGCCTTCTTCAGGAAGGAGTTCAGTTCGCTAACTTCACTAACACTGTCGCCTTTAGGTGTATTACATGAAGCACTGGTACCGGATGTGGAAGGTTCGTCATAATTAGCTGAAGTCTGTCTTTTACGACACGATCCAGTCTTAATCCACGCGTCCATAGTGAAATAAATAGAAAATAGAAATATACTATAAAATAAAACAAACCGCCACTATAAACACGCATGAACACACTTGACTAAACAACAAGCAAATAACGCACGATCCCACAGTCAGAGAAAGACTAAATCAACTCAAGGTTACTCATCTGACACTTGTCGCAAGTGGAAGGGGACGCGGCGTTGCCATATCGCAATTACGAACGAATCCTACGGCTGCGCGTTATTAGCCACATTGGTTTCTTGTTTAGAACGGGTTTTGTACATAACTTTTGAAGTGTTAACTTCTTATAGCAGAGGAGAGGGAAAAAATTTACACGGGAGTGAATCGGTAGAATGTGACGTCATCAGAAAGGAATGCGACGAGAATCCGTAACAATTTCCCCCTCTCTGCATCCCATGTTCTTTCCCACTCTTCTTATAGCAGAGGAGAGGGAAAAATTGAATTCTTTAGCGGGGAAAGTAAATTTAAATTTAGAGAATAATTAGGGACTAAAAGTATACGCGCAAATGATAAAGGAGATTACAAATAATGAATGGTAAATTTTACCAAAAGAATTTTCAAGGTTTAACAAGATATTTTGTCTCAATAGTCAAAATGGCTATCAAAATTTAATTTGTTAAAAGAAAAAGTTCAGTATGTTCAATTTTAAAAACGAGTTAATAATTTTTTCACATTTTGCACGAAATATTGTGGACAGAAAGTTTTTCACTTTAATAATTGCTCGTGCACAATTATTCGTGCACGGTGTATAATTCATTTTGTTTATTTTTGTTACAAAATAAAATTAAATAATTATGCGATGAAAAACTTTCTGTGCACAATCTGTCTGTGCATGAACCCAGTTTTACCAGTAAGAAGTATATTGAAAATGTAAGATAATAAACAAAAGTGTTATTTTTAACCGACTTCGAAAAAGGAGGAGGTTCTCAGTTTGACCTGTATATTTTTTTTTCTGTTTGTTCGCGCATAACTCCGAAGGCATGGTATGGTTTGTGCACATGAGAATTGTACACGATATTATTGTACACTAAAAATTATGCACCAAGTTTTGTGCACAAGTACAGAAAAAAGATTTTTATTATGCACAAGAGTTTTTATATTAATTATTAATATTGCAGAACGGTCACTTATAAAGACAACATATATTATTCAGTAACCATGTTATTTAAGTTAACACTTCTGTCGGCAGTCCCACGACTGCCAGATTTTTCAGATTATAAAACTTTCCTCTTGAAATACACTTTCATATTTTTTTCAGTCGGTAAGATATTTTACTTAGATATTTTAAAAGTCGTCCGGCGACCCACCTGAATAGATCCCGCGACCCACTAGTGGGTCGCGACCCACAGTTTGGGAACCACTGACATAGATGCGTTACACGTACGAGGCACAGTGCTGGCTACAGTTGAACACCGGCTCCAAGTGGTCACTGTATGTGACACCATCAGGACTAATTAACTTTTTGATGTTAACAAATTATAGCCCCATAAGAGTTCAAAGAAGACAGAATATTAAAAAATTGTTTATTATAAATACAGTTTAGTTGTCACTAATATTCTAAATATGTATTATGATTGTAACAAACAGGTATTAGGAATTTTCTGGTTGTTGTACGTAGAATTGTTTCGTGAGGGAGAGGCTAGAATTTAACAATGGATTTAATGGCTATTTAAAAGATTTTTTCATGATATGTCTACTCTGGTACATTTCTACCGAGATGTTAGCAGAATATAGATACTTTTAGAGTTATAGGCTCGAAATTAGTTTAGCCAAGATCAGCTTCTACAAGCGACTGTAAGTACAAACTCCAGGAATGAAGAAAGCCAACTCTCAAAGGAAAAGATGGAAGCGTTAGCTAGCAACAACAAAAGTCATACGCCTTGCAGAACAAAAATATTGTTAATGTTAAATGTTTGCTTTTAAAATCTTCTCTCCCAGGTCACGAATATCTTACCCACGTTTGGGGACTGTCCATATTCGGCTTCTACAACAACGGAAGTGACATACAGAATGTTCCTGACATACAATCACATACCCCCAATGTAATCCTCAAAAGAATACCGGCCGACCCTTGCAGGACAATAATATAGTTTGTCACAAAACCACAGTTGTTGACTGTCATTAATAATTAAGTTTACCTCCATAGAGAGGAAATACACAGGGGATAAAACAAAAGTACCCTAAACATTACGTCCCTATATGCGTATCCTTAATGACAGGTATGCGCTGACTTCATTTCCGGTTGATCAGATCCGCTTCCGCTGTCGCTAAATACAAATCTCTTGTAAGAGTGTTCCGCTGGATTTGCGCTGTTCGTTAACAGACAACCCCTATTCTCACGATCCGTTACGGTTACGTAGGCTGCGGGGAGGACGAATCGTGCATTAAATCAAATGGCGGTCATTCATTAACTTCATGCTATCAATTTTTGCTCCCCCGCCCTATCGTCAGACAGGTAGACGGTCAGTTAAAAGGAAACAAAACCAAGGCTCCCCAAATTAATTAACTGACGCATGCACATCCTGTTTTAATTAACACACACTCTTTCTACTAAGTGGTTGATATATTATAGTAGTAATGGCCTGAAATAATAACCCCTCAACGATATACACATTGACTTCAGTCTGTTCTCACATGTAAACTAGGGTGTGCAGGAATGACGGAACAAAACTTTCAGGAAGCGATTACTATTAATGATGAATTGATTAGTAAACTATACCGTCTTCTCTTGAAAACGGTCTAAGTATAATTACACTTCAAGCAGTATTCTTCTTAGAATCTCTGTTCGAAGTTCAAGAGTGACAATATTTTGAAATTTTAATGTGCATAAGTTGTCGATTTCTCCCTTCTTAAAATCTCTGCTCTGTTTTCTTTGAGACCATTTTTGCAGCCATGTTACCTATAATTCTTTTTTTGTCTTACTCTACCATCACGTCATTTATTTTCATGTTCATGTCAGATATAGTCTGTTAAACAGATTATCCTGTAGATGACTCTGTGTCTGCTTAACGACTCACATGTCACATATTACACAAGCTAAAAGAGCTATATCATGTATACGCTACACTATATGATGGTGATAAATTCACTGCCTTCTTCAGCTTTCTTAAAACGATGTTACTTGGAAAGGTTATCACCTGCTTGTGACAACCACAAACATTTGGAAAATTAGAAAGAAAAAGAGACTAGTTCGTGAACTGCGTGGGGTTAATAAATGGGTGTTTGATTTACAAATCCTTCCTTTGAGACTCCGATTTCACAAAATCCGTACTAATTTTTTTCAAGATTATTACCTATTTCATAGTAGATTTATAATAAAATACGTTGTTACAATTTGTTTGGATATGTTAGTAATTTAAGTTACAATCTTCTTCACTGATTCTAGTTTCTTTTTCATTTGTACCGTCATCATAACTGACATTAAAATTCACTGCCAACACAGTTCGTCCTTATAAACTGCCTATTTATGAAAGCTCAAAAGGATCCCATCACATCGTGGGGATTCTCATATTTTCAACATACTTTAAGTTTATTCATCCCTGTTAGAGAAGGTTTCGAGTTGTTCCCTTCAGTTCTTCCCCAGCTTGTCACAATTCCTTGAATAGGCTATCGTTTTTTCTTAGTTCCTATTTCTTCTCGACCGATTAGTAATTTCCCATTGTCATCTGTTACTCTACCCTATGAACATGCATCTCCAAAGTGTTCTAATTAATTTTTATCTATCCCTTAGTGTCTTTTATCTTTCCCTTAGCCATTGTCTTACTATTGTCTACTTTCTTATAATCTTTAGTTTCGATCAAAACTCATTCCTATTAGGTTATGTTAGTACTATACCTATTAGTAGTACTTTTAGTTTGATTATCGTAACTTAAGGCGGTATCAGTATGTATTAATTAGTGAATTGTACAAAGGAATTCAAGCAACCGCTAACAACATCAAGTCAATGTAACATCATAAATTAGTTTCACATATTTAAAATCCATCAGCATTTTACTCTTTTGTGGGACATAAAGTAACAAGATTAAATGAAGTCGAAATTCACTTCAATCTCACAAGCGTTATTGCTGTAGTATCAATTAAGCAGTGCATAACGAAAAATGCGTTCCATAAGTAATTAAAATGCAAGCACGCCTTATATTGCATATCACACACACACACACACACACACACACACACACACACACACACACACACACACACACACACACACACACATTTGTGGTATTCGCTACTTTCCACTTTAATAATACAAGTTATACAAAAAATTATAATGGCTCTATAGTAAATGACTATACCGAATCGAAGATATTGGTCACAAATAGGATTAAATGGAAATCTATATGTCGCACTAAACCACTGAATAAATTGGTAATCAAATGAGAGAGAGAGAGAGAGAGAGAGAGAGAGAGTGAGAGTGAGGTAGACAGCGACAGACAAACACATAAGGAGAGACAGCGCCATACGTAGCCTATATTATGATGCAACACACGGATTGTACACAACTCGACACGCTGCACACGCTGTTCTGCACTGATTTATGAGTGGCAAGGGGTGAAATGGGAGATTTCAGTTTTTAGCTGAAATTGGAAGTAGTAGTTCTCGAACCTTTTCAACCATAGCAAATAGGCCTACTGTTGTATGCTGTTTACATATAGCCTACATAAACAGTGACAAATCATTGATACTGACGCCGACTTACTTGACAACAATCGATACTGGTCAGGACATATTTGAGAACGCCTAAGTAAACGAATTACACGATATATATTTTATCGTCATAAGATGGTATAAATTAAATTATTTTTCTTCGTATCACGTACGTTGGCATTCGTGGGCCAGCCACGTTCCCTAAATAATTATTCTACGCGAACTTCGTTTGTTCTTCACACTCTGACTGCTAAAAGTGAAAGCGACGATCGTCGTGATTTCTCGGTTAACTGAGCAATTTGCAGAAGGCTAATTGTGAATTACTTGACGTTTACACACATACGTAAACACATTTTGCACTTCTGTATGCAAATTTTCCAGTATCCTTGAAAGTGTAATGAATTCATTTGTGTTGAACTTTAACAACAATGTAAGAGACGCCGTGAGAGGTCGGTGTACACATTGCTTTCTAAGTTATTCCCTTTACCCTGTCTTGTAAATACACTATTAGGTACTAGAAACACGCCATTCACTTCCCATACAACATACATTATTCGATAGTCAGAAAAGTACATAATCTTCAACAATATACACTTCAAGATGTAGCTTTTGCGAAACTAAAGACTACTGCCATTTATTTCGTCAGACAACATCAAACGAACAGTAAAGAAGTCAAACAGAACATCATCTCTGTTCAGGAGTGGCGCACCCAGGGGGAGTTGGGGGTTAGAACCCCCCCCCAAATATGAAAAACAAATTTTGTAATCAAAGTACATCCAAATAGTAAGAATATAGTAATTACTTTATTACATGAACTATTACTTACTGTTACTAAATGATAAACTAGAAATCAGCGTAGGTAAGTTGAACAGAAATGAATCAACTGTTTTCGTTCTCACGACGCATGATACCTATGTAATGCACATGCCCAGCACAAAAACACAGCTCAGTTTTCTCCGAGAAGCCGTGGAGAATTCGTTATTGAGTTCGTACTTTTCAAAATACACCAGTTTTATCAAAACCTAGCGTTTAGTTCACTCCTATATTTACCGGTTTGGGGAGTGAAATGGATCAGTCTGGATCGGTTCGACGTCAGTGCAAATAAAAGTTATATGTGTAGTCGGAAAATAATTTATAGTATAATGTACACGTTTATAAAATCGGACGGTAAAGAAATATCTTAGGCGTGCGGTGTTTCTCTAAGTATTGTTTTTAGAATTATCAAAGAAGCATCACTATATATATGAGTGACATAAAATCTTTCAGCACAGCCCATAAAAACGTTCAGCAAGTGTACTATTCGACGAATTATTCATGAATGTCACTTTATAGAAGGACAAAGACCAACGTTCGAAGTAATTTAACAAAATGTTTAAACAATGACTTAATTATAGCCTAATTGTAGTGTATCTAGCCTATACCACATTATTAGTCAAATTGGATTTGATGAAATGTGACAAAAGCAGGAAACTTTTAATAAAAAAACACGACATTAGAAACTTAAAGTGTGGTTGTATAAGAAAATTACGACAATACGGAGAAGAACGGCAGCCCACAGAATAAACAAACAACGGCAAAAGTGCCTGAAAACTCCAATAAACAAAGGACAGAGGGTGGATGTAGTTCTTGCTGGTGGTGAAAATGTGAAAATGAATTTGTACTTAATTCGCTTTTAAATCCGGTTCCAAAAAAAGCGATTATCACAACGACATGAATTATAAAAATTATTAAAAGTGGATGCCCGAAACACTTATTCCGAACGTAAATAGACAAGTGCAATAGTAATAGATAATGCCTCATACCATAATATGCAAATAAATGCATCCCTAACATCATTGACAAAAGAGGCAGACATGGTTAACTAGTTAGTGAAACATGACAATCCTTGTAGTCCATCTATGCTAAAACCTGAGCTCTATCGACTACTTCAACAAAACAAACCAACATACAAAACTATTAAAATAGTTACTATTTTAGCAAACCATGGACATACGGTTTATAACTTCCACTCTATCATCCGGGTTCTTAGTCCTCTAGAAATGATTTGGGCCATCGTGAAGGAAAGTGTTAAAAACCGTGAATTTTCCTACAGAGTGTTATAAACTTAGCAGTGTTAGTGCATTTCTCCCACTCACTGGTCATCAAAATGTTACCACGTCATAAAATTGAAAAAGTTTTCGTGAGATCGCATTAAAGAATGGACAATGCAACAGATCAGTTTCGAAATTAATATGGGACGGGATAGCTGCAGTGAAGACGATATGAGTGATAGTGATGATAACCGTTAAAGAACAATAGTGGGGTGGAGGAATTGAGCTAAAAATTTGTAATTGTGTGTAAATAAATCTGCTCTGTATTACTTAAATAGTTTTAATTTAATAGTTACATTTATATTGTCTCTCCTGTTATATATGGATACCTTATATCTGCTTGTTATTAAACACACACACACACACACACACACACACACACACACACACACACACACACACACACACACACACACACAATCATTTCACAGCCTGTTATTGACTTTACTTATTCAAACAAATTAAGTTACCAGAGCACTGCTACTTATATACTAGCCTACTACGTATTTTCCTGAATCGTAACATGTACATAATGTATTACATACGTTTGATGATGTGTACGCTCGACTAGGAGATTATGAGAAACAATGTGATACACAACGTGCCATGTCATGTTTAGAAAATAATTGTAGTGCTAAACATTTTATAACTCAATTAAATCATTGTATTGTCCCCCTGCTGTGTCTATTTTGTGTTTCGTCTTAAACAACGTCCATATACTCTGTTTAGTAGTGTCGAAATCGAAATCGAAATCAAAACATACGTACGTAGACTTGTCGTTAAGGGAGCAGGCTAATTTTTCCAACTGCAGCCTTTTTCCACTCACGTATATTACACTGCTCCCGCCTTTTCCCCACTACAACGTGCGCGACTGCTTCATGTATGATTATTTTAACTATATTATTCTTTATTATTGTATTACTATCTCAATAAAGTATCTATTCACTAAATAATTAATTATTGAGTAAGCATATGCAAATTAGTAAGCTTGTGCTTACATGATTCTTACAAAGATTGTACTCGTGCAAGAAAGGCTCTTTTCGGTATTTTAGGTGGAATTTACATGAGAGATATTATATGAAGCAATAATTTTCACCTGTTCGAGCGTTATTGATTCCGTAAAAGTTGCGTACATCGACCCGCCAAAAAACCTGCTTGTAGTGAAAAGAATGAGGAAAACCAAAATTTTACACCTTGTTCCTAAGTTTTCAAATCACCCCCAAAAAATTTCTAGGTACGCCTCTGCTGTTTAGTATAGGCCTATAAGTTTACACCTTAAAACATTACTGGCTTTGCGCATCATTCTATTTCAAGCTTTTTCTTTGAATTTACGAAAGGATATTTTAATACGATTATCCAGAGAAAGAAAAATTGTATATATATTATTAACATATTAAAATATATTAACATTCTGGCTTATATATATATATATATATATATATATTGTAACGTAAAAATATATATTCGTTACGTATAATGTTATTAGGAATAGGTTACTTGTATTTTATGTTGTGTGCACTTGAATTACATACACCGCCCGTTGGAAGTGTCAATTTGTAACATAGATAAATAATGTAGCGACTAACTCGCACTGGAGTCGTCAATTTGTAATTATTAATATGTTATGTTGAACGGCGAATGGTTTTGTAATTTGCCGCTTGCTCCCACTATACTGCTCGTTTCCGTGACGTCACTCAACGTTGCCAACTGTCGTGTCCGCTGTAATCTGTGAATTTATTTCCTAAATGGAACAGCAATAATAACGACGCAAATATAACATCAAACATATATCCTTACAGAAATCCTTTATTCAGAAAAACACTGGTTAATTGTTTCTTAAATTTGATTATGACAATCACAATTGTGGCGCAAATTATACGTCTTCTTTTTACCAGTTGGTAGTAGTAGCCAACATTCAGTATTTTTTTCAGACCAAAAGAATGCTTTCGTTAATGTTTCTATTAAAAATAAAGTATCTCAGGGCGTATATGGTTCGGGGATTACATTTAAACAAAATATTATTCTATAAATCAAAATACAAGTTTTACAGTTAAAGGATATTACAATGTTAGAGTGTAACGTGCACACAGGCAGTCGTATAGTGGTTACCAGTTCTGATAGGTTATGTCCAGTTTAGGCGTTTAATAATTATTATGTAAATCAAAGGTTCTTGTGGTGTTTGAAAAGGTGTCAATCTCAAATCGTGTTATTAGTGAGTGTTCTTAGTGTTGGTGTGATATGGTGTCTGTAGTTTTAGTTGATTAGTACTTAAAAAGTCGTATATACTAATGTGGGTGTTGATACACAATATAATAAGATGTCAAAATCACCAAATCCTCTTCTTTGTATGCTTCCTGGTTGAAGATAGGGCCCACGTCCACTTCAGATCTTCTCCCTGGTTCTTGGGTCTTCTATTTCATATAAAGGTTGTTTTTCTCTTGGTGTAAAAAGTTCGTGTTATGTACCTCTAACTGTATTAATATGTTTGTATCGTTTTTTCACAGTTTATTTTATATTATGTAGGACGTTTTACAAACGCGTCTATCCGCTAAGATCGTTATCAAAGAAGTCTCATTTTATTTATCCGAAATTTCTGGTTGCTAAGGGTAAACTTGGAATCTGGTTGGTTGATTCGGATATACATTGTCATATACTTTCATTATTTCAAAATCTAAATTTGTTCAAAACCTTTAAATTAATATACCTTTTCTGTACTGAATGGGAATTTAAAACCATTATCAGCATTATTTGGTCTTTACATTTGTGACATTTAGACACTAAACATGCCTACTTTTACTTAAGAACTACAGATGTTACAATTTTGTTATTTGAAATTTTCTTAAATAACTTGAGATGTATTATTTTGTTTCTATATTCGTTGTGTACACTATTAACTATAAATATATTTATCCTTCCACATTTGTTTTACAAAATCCCTAACATTATTATCTAAAATTTACAAAAGTTGGTTTCACCTGGCCTATGTACTGGTGTTATTTTCATCACCATGTTTAAAATCTTTAACAGTTAAATTATCTTTTAACAATCATAGAAACTGTTTAACACATAACATTATTTTAACAAAACAAAAGATATACTATTCTATTAGTTTAAATTCATGCCCACATGGCTATGATTTTACTGAACCTTTGCACAAATAAACTGTTTTTTTACTCAAACTGTACAATTGTTTGACACTTAGCAATAACATCTTTTTATAGTCTATTCTGCTTTGCCAATCAATTTATCACTGTTTAACACCAGTTCTATGGTTATATTTGTTAACATAAAAAAAATGAAATTAATATCATTTAATTGATATTCTTTTAAAACAACTGTTTCACCTGCTACATATAAAAAACAACACAAATACCATGATAATAAAACAATGTGCTAAAACATAATAACATGCACATTTTTATAAAATAAATTCAGCACTAATTAATTAGTCTTTTGTCAGTTAATTCATTAATTACTCTGACACTGTTATATGTTATATTAATGTTACATACTACCCTGCCACCAAATTTGATCATTTTAATAAAATATTGTTTTTGTTGAAATTATCAATTATCTTATCTTTCACATTATCATTTGTTATTCTTATTATGATTTGGTATACTTGTCTTTAATTATAAGTGTTCTATCCCTGGAACATGTTACTTCCCTAACAAATTAATCACCATATATTCTGGAATCAGTCGGGGGGCTCTCTTGACCTAATACCCCGCTGTCCTTACAATACATAATACATAAATAATATCGATTGCTGGAGCTATCTCGTCAGTCAATCACATTTAATAATCACTAGTCTATTTACGACTAAATCAAATAAAAATAATATAATATATTCTTGGGATTGTTCACTCAATTTAACTTCTCAGATCTAAATATTTCTTTCCATTGATTCTTTCAGATGTTTATTTTCTTGTGGCGATATTAATAACATTTTCTATTTTCAATTGGTACTATCTTCTTTCCTTCTTTATCAGTACTCCTTAATCTTCATTTTTCATTCACTATTTTCATTCAGTTAAAACATAACAAGTATTTGTATCTATAGTTGTTGTTGATTCTCTCACAATCATGATAGGTTATTTGTAATAAATTCGTTTCTAGTCCCGTCTTATTTCCATCGTCGACTGTCTACATTTGTCTTTTCTTATTCATTTTATAGCACTATGGTTTCTTCTGATTCATGGATGTTGCTTCTTTCTTTTATATTCCAATAATAAGTTCATAATTATATTTAATAAGAGGTGCTTATTTTGTTCAGAATTTGGAAATTTATTCCCAGTTGTTTATCCGCTTGATTCATAATGACATTATCAAACTGTACTGTAAGTTGTCCTTACTATTTATCTGACTTCTGAGATATTCAAATTTGTTTATTTGGCTTCATTTAAAATTATATTCTGGATTATCAAAGTTGGTAAGATGAGCTTACTATATTCTTTGAATTTTGAGGTATTATAATAATAAATTCTTCAATTCCATATTAATTCTCATAAATAATTATTTGTAAGTTGATCTTACTATTTCTTTAGAATTTTGTTGTTTTATAATAATAAATTCTTCAGTTTCATATTAACTCTCATAAATAATTAGTTGTAAGTTGGTCTTACTATTTCTTTAGAATTTTGTGGTTTTATAATAATAAATTCTTCAATTCCAAATTAATTCTCATAAATAATTAGTTGTAAGTTGATCTTACTATTTCTTTAGAATTTTGTGGTATATTCAACTTTGTTTATTAGGTTCATAATACATTTTTAAGGAAACTTGGTTGTATGTCCCTTTAATCTTTTTTGTTTCCACATTACTAATGACATAAGTATTATTGTTATTGTTTTTTATAACAACATATGGTCCATTATACAGTAATAATAGCTTTTTTGCTATTCCTTCCTTAGAACTTGGCAATTCGCGGTTTTTTAACAATACTTTGTCTCCAATCTTGTACTGGATCATTTTCTGCTGAATTATTTTGTATTTTTTCCTTCTTTTCTCCACTTGTTCATTCAGTTTGCTGTGGAATCTCACGTTGTCGAACTGGTAAGCTGGGTTGTTTGGGAAGTTGATTATTTCACTAATTTCTCGGGGTGGTAGTCTTTCATGCATTATGGTATATGGAGTATCTTGTATTGCTTCATGGTAAGCTAAGTTGATAAAGCTTTCTGTTTGTGTAATGTAGTCACTCCACTTCTGGTGTTTATCAAAACAATATGTCCTGAGTATACGGCCGACCTCCCTCAGTACTCTTTCCGCCGGGTTGCTATTTGGGTGATAGACAGATGTTTTATATGTCTTGACACCTAGATCTAACAAAGTCTCCTGCCATACCCTTCCTCGAAACTGAGTTCCGTGATCGGTAATAATTGATCTTGGAGCTCCTAACTCTGGTATGTATTGTTGGATCACTATTTGCAGAATCTTTTTTGTAGTTGCCCGATTAATGGGGTATAGTTTTGTAAATTTGGAGTAATGGTCAAACATGATTATAATAAATTTATACTGTTTTCTCCCTCCACTACGAGGTAACGGTCCACACACATCTAAAAATACTCTCTCTAATTTACCAGTTGATGTAATAGGTTGCATAATTCCTTCTGTTTTTTCGTTATTGCATTTTGCCAATTGACAGATGTGACACTGCCGAATACATTCTCTAACTCTTCTGTTGATATTCTTAATGTAAGTGTGTTCCTCAAGTGCCTTCATTACTTTTAATGCACCCATATTCCCATATCGACTATGGTAGTCCAGTATTAAATCTTTTTCTAAAGCTTTAGGTATCACCACCTTCCATGAGCCTTGGTTATTATTTGGTTTGTAAAATAATATGTCTTCATGTAGACAGTAATATGCAGTGATTTTTTCATCCTGTTGGATCAGTCTTTGTCTAAAATTGTTGATTTTTGTATCCTCTGTTTGTTGTTGTGCAATTGATTTCATGATGTTTTCCAAATCTGATTTGTTTTTTATTATAGTATATACCTTGATGATTGTTTCTTTTTCCCCTTCAAAAGTTTGTTGTTCTATGTTAATCCGGGACAATATATCTGCAGCAGTATTCTGTTTTCCTGGAACATACTCCCAATTTATATGGTACTCCTGTAGTGCGAGTATCCACCTTGTCAATCTCCCATGGTTAATCTTGCAATTTTTTAGGAAAGATATTGACTTATGATCGCTCCTCACAGTTATCGGGTATCCAAGAATGTAGGTTCTGAATTTCCCACAAGCGAATACAACGCTTAATAACTCCTTTTCCGTTACACTATAATTGCGTTCACATCCATTAAGTATTCTGCTTGCAAAACTCACCACCTGATGTTCTCCCTCGCTATCTTCTTGATATAATACAGATCCTAAACTTATATCACTGGCATCACAGTTCATAAAGAAAGGTTGGTTGAAATTAGGATGTTTTAATACAACTGAACTTAGGAAATTATGCTTGATCATTTGGAGTAAATTGTCTTGTTCCTGTCCCCAGGACCATTTGTTCTTAGAGGATAATTGTGGAGAAAACTTTGCTGTCATTTCAGAATAATTTCTCTGAAACTTCCTATAATAATTGCAAAGTCCCAGAAATGATTGAAGTTGCTTTTTATTTTTAGGACTTGGGAACTTCTGGATAGCTTCAATTTTTTCATTGGATGGTGTTATTCCTTGTCTTGTTAAGTTAAAACCCAGGAATTGGACTTCACTGGCGATAAGCTTGGATTTTTGAAGTTTTAGGGTAACGTTATTGTCTGATAGTTTTTGTAATACTTGTCCTACTCTGTCACAATGGTCTTCCCAATTCACTGAAGTAATCAACAAGTCATCAACATAGACTGTGGTATATGGAATAGTATCTGGACCCAACACCTGGTCCATACATCTTACGAATACAGCTACTGAGTTTACCAGTCCAAACGGTAGTCTCTTGAAATGGTAGTTCCTTCCTTCGAAAATAAAGGCGACGTACTTTCGACTATCTGGGTGTAACTCCACCTGCCAATACCCACAAACCGTATCCCAGGTGCTGATAAATTGTATGTCATTGAATTTTTTCAATATCTCCTCAATCTCTCCGGGAGATGTTCTGTCATTAACTATGATCTTATTAATCTCTCTAGCATCCAAACAGAGTCGTACTTTGCCATCTTTCTTGGGAACGGCTATTAACGGACTGGTATATGGGGAACAGCTATACTCAATAATATCTTCTGCTATCATTTTGTCTAGTTCAGTCCTCACTGCTTCTTTTAATGCATAAGCAACGGGATATGATTTTTTATTAAAATTTACAGGCTCCTTGAATTGTAGTGTAAATTGATAATCTTTTACTTTGCCAGGTATATCGGAGAAAACATAGCGGTATTTATTATATATTGATATTAACTTTTCTATTTGTTGTGTAGTTAAATTACATTCATTTTGTTCTGACCGAAATTGTCGGATCTCTTCTAATTTTTCCAACCATAAACTGTCTTCACTCCCAAAGTATTCCCTTCTTACATTCCATGACTCATCTTGATTATTATTGAATTTTCTTATACTATTGCATGAAGGTACATTTTTATTTTCTACTAATCTTGCTGTCCATTCTATATTATCCACTTTTAACGACACTATGGCCTGTCTCATGTCAATTATTGCTGAGTATTTTCTCAAAATATCACAGCCTATTAGTAGATTAAATGGTAGATTACTAGCTATTAGAAAAATCATAGGTATAGCTACATTTCTGCTGGTCACTGTTAATGATACCTGTTTTCTTATTGACTTGTTTTGCCTTCCGGTGGCTCCGATTAAAATTATATTTTGAATTGGTAAAGTTGGTAAGATGGCCTTACTATATTTTTGAATTTTGATGTATTCATTGTTGTCGATTAACGACACGTTTGCGCCCGTATCTATCATGAATCTTGTCTCTAGTCTATTCACTTGGGCGATGATATAAACGATCTCATTATTCGAACTATTGTGCGTTATCGTGTCTTCGTTCAGTAGTTCTTCTCTCACATTTTTTAAGAAGTGATTGTGCACTATTGTCAATGTATCGTCAGTCATTTTGTCTCGTCCTAGTAAGTACCCAAATTGCCGGTTCAGTGATGGGACCTGATGGATTTTCACTGCCGCGGTCCGTTTAAATCAGGGCTGATCTCCTCAGTCCTGTTGTCTGATTGATTGGGTCTGTCTCTACTCTGTGACTCTTGTACCTCAATGGCGTTATTATCGAACGTCACTGAGTTTCGGTTATTCCTGTTGTCGTCGCAGCTCCTACTTCGCCGATGTTCATCACGGTAGTGCTGGTTACTCTCCTCCTGAAAACTCCTTCCACGGTTCCCATTATAATTTGCTCGTCCCTGGTACCAACGTCTTCCCACATCTCTATCGTCAATGCTTACATAATTCACTTGTCTTCGATATGTTTGATTTTGATTGTTATTATTGCCGTTATTATTATGCCTGTATCGGTTATCGTAGTTGTTGTTATAACCTCAGTTGTTCTGGTATTGGTGGTCTCTGTCATTGGCACGCTGGTATCCATTATTGTTATTATTTGTAGGAGGGCTACGGTAATAGTGGTTGTTGTTATTGTTGTTATTATTCGCCGCATTATTTCGTGGATAGTTGTTAGTGTTATTCTGGTTTTGGTAACCGCGTTGATAGTGGTTACCGTTGTTGTTGTAACTATTGTTCGGTCGTTGCCCGTTGTTTTCATATTGGGCGTCGCGGCGACCATTATTTCTATATATTTCATCGTTCCTTCGTCTGTACTGGAGGAAGTTCTTCTCTTGTTCCATCTCCGCTAATAATGTTGACATCTCCTCGATGGTTTGTATGCGTCCGTTTATTCGGTCTCTTGTAATTTCTCCACCATAGTGGTAAGCTAATAGCCGCACTAAACATTCTGTAGGAATTGCAGGCTCTAAGTGTCTGGCTATGTTTATTTTGCCAAGAAAATATGCGGTTGGAGTTTGCTTGCCGTGCAGGTCATATCGGCCCAATCCTATATCACTTCTTATCATGTGTTGCGTGGCATCAGACCAATATTTAGATTTGAATTGTTTTTTAAATTCTTGGAAGTTTTGTATACTCGGCCGCATCGCCGTCCACCAATTGTCATAGACCTTTCGGAACATTTCGTCCAGCATGCTCCTGATCACAAACCATCTGTCTTCTCCGGTTTTGGCTATTTTCTCTTCTACTCGTTCTAAGAATAGCATGGGGTTTCTTCTATAATTTTGGAAGTCGATAACTTCTCGATTTTCCTCGCATGTTGTATGGGCACCGGTACATTGTCTGTTTTTTAGGGAATTAATTTCATCTCTATGGGCAGTTGTTTGATCTTGTACTCGATTGAGACTAGTACTCATACCTTCTAATCTTTCTCCCATCACTGCTTGGTTGGTTCTTATATTTTCAACTCGTCCATTCGTTTCTTCCCGGACGCTCAGTATCTCTTGGTTCATCCGCTCACACTTTTCCTTGGTCTCGGATTCTACCCTTTTAATTTCAGTCACCGGTTCTTCCAGCTTCTTGTCCCATTCTTCCTGCAATTGCCGGTTATTAATTTCCATCTTGTTATTCCAATCTTCTTTTAATGACTCTTTGTGTTCATCCAATTTTTTCATGGTTTCCTGGTAATTTTCCTTCAATTCTTCCCTCAATGCTTTATTATTTGCGTCTATTTTCTCCTCCATTTTCTTGCTATTCTCCTTCAATTCTCCCATTTTTTCTTCAATTTTCTTATTAGTCTCTTCCAATTTTCGGCTCAATTCCTCCTTCGTCTGTTTATTATCTTCCTTCAATTTTTCTAAGATCTTATTACTGTTTTCTAAGTTCTTCTTATTGTTCTCACTTAATTCTTCCTTCAATTTTTCTAAGTTCTTATTACTGTTCTCTATGGACTGTTTATTGTCCTGTTTTAATTCCTGCATTAATCCCATCATACGTTTGACCATTTCTTCCGTCTTCTCGCCTTCCGTTTGTGTGGTTTCTTCTGGTTGTTTCTCCGGATCCTTCGTTATTATAATTTCTATTTCCTCAACCGGTGTTGCTTCTTTGTCTTCCATGTTTACTTCGTCTACTTTCTCGGTTTCGGCCGCTCTTTTGCGTGATACTTCTCGCTTCCTCATTTTGTTTATTTTTGTTTGTTTGTCTATAAATTATAATTTAATTTGTATTAAATTAAACGCCTCACACGTTGGTTCGCCAATTTGTAACGAAGAAAGTGGATATATATAAATGTAGTATGTTAAGCCCCACGTAGGGCGCCAATTTGTAACGTAAAAATATATATTCGTTACGTATAATGTTATTAGGAATAGGTTACTTGTATTTTATGTTGTGTGCACTTGAATTACATACACCGCCCGTTGGAAGTGTCAATTTGTAACATAGATAAATAATGTAGCGACTAACTCGCACTGGAGTCGTCAATTTGTAATTATTAATATGTTATGTTGAACGGCGAATGGTTTTGTAATTTGCCGCTTGCTCCCACTATACCGCTCGTTTCCGTGACGTCACTCAACGTTGCCAACTGTCGTGTCCGCTGTAATCTGTGAATTTATTTCCTAAATGGAACAGCAATAATAACGACGCAAATATAACATCAAACATATATCCTTACAGAAATCCTTTATTCAGAAAAACACTGGTTAATTGTTTCTTAAATTTGATTATGACAATCACAATTGTGGCGCAAATTATACGTCTTCTTTTTACCAGTTGGTAGTAGTAGCCAACATTCAGTATTTTTTTCAGACCAAAAGAATGCTTTCGTTAATGTTTCTATTAAAAATAAAGTATCTCAGGGCGTATATGGTTCGGGGATTACATTTAAACAAAATATTATTCTATAAATCAAAATACAAGTTTTACAGTTAAAGGATATTACAATGTTAGAGTGTAACGTGCACACAGGCAGTCGTATAGTGGTTACCAGTTCTGATAGGTTATGTCCAGTTTAGGCGTTTAATAATTATTATGTAAATCAAAGGTTCTTGTGGTGTTTGAAAAGGTGTCAATCTCAAATCGTGTTATTAGTGAGTGTTCTTAGTGTTGGTGTGATATGGTGTCTGTAGTTTTAGTTGATTAGTACTTAAAAAGTCGTATATACTAATGTGGGTGTTGATACACAATATAATAAGATGTCAAAATCACCAAATCCTCTTCTTTGTATGCTTCCTGGTTGAAGATAGGGCCCACGTCCACTTCAGATCTTCTCCCTGGTTCTTGGGTCTTCTATTTCATATAAAGGTTGTTTTTCTCTTGGTGTAAAAAGTTCGTGTTATGTACCTCTAACTGTATTAATATGTTTGTATCGTTTTTTCACAGTTTATTTTATATTATGTAGGACGTTTTACAAACGCGTCTATCCGCTAAGATCGTTATCAAAGAAGTCTCATTTTATTTATCCGAAATAACTGGTTGCTAAGGGTAAACTTGGAATCTGGTTGGTTGATTTGGATAGACATTGTCATATACTTTCATTATTTCAAAATCTAAATTTGTTCAAAACCTTTAAATTAATATTCCTTTTCTGTACTGAATGGGAATTTAAAACCATTATCAGCATTATTTTGATCTTTACATTTGTGACATTTAGACACTAAACATGCCTACTTTTACTTAAGAACTACAGATGTTACAATTTTGTTATTTGAAATTTTCTTAAATAACTTGAGATGTATTATTTTGTTTCTATATTCGTTGTGTACACTATTAACTATAAATATATTTATCCTTCCACATTTGTTTTACAAAATCCCTAACATTATTATCTAAAATTTACAAAAGTTGGTTTCACCTGGCCTATGTACTGGTGTTATTTTCATCACCATGTTTAAAATCTTTAACAGTTAAATTATCTTTTAACAATCATAGAAACTGTTTAACACATAACATTATTTTAACAAAACAAAAGATATACTATTCTATTAGTTTAAATTCATGCCCACATGGCTATGATTTTACTGAACCTTTGCACAAATAAACTGTTTTTTTACTCAAACTGTACAATTGTTTGACACTTAGCAATAACATCTTTTTATAGTCTATTCTGCTTTGCCAATCAATTTATCACTGTTTAACACCAGTTCTATGGTTATATTTGTTAACATAAAAAAAATGAAATTAATATCATTTAATTGATATTCTTTTAAAACAACTGTTTCACCTGCTACATACAAAAAACAACACAAATACCATGATAATAAAACAATGTGCTAAAACATAATAACATGCACATTTTTATAAAATAAATTCTGCACTAATTAATTAGTCTTTTGTCAGTTAATTCATTAATTACTCTGACACTGTCTATGTTATGCTTCACATTACTTGTCACTATGTTTGTCGTTTACCCTATTCACTTAACACTTAATAGGTTGTATTTATAAACATACTTATTGGGTTTTATAGGGTTTTACATTTTATTGTCATTAAAAGGACTTCACTCTTGTTATAAAAATGTTATTGTGAACAAGTTATTATTTGTTGTTTTCTGGACAATCTTATGAACACTATTTGTTACAATTAGTTGTATGGTTCATGTATCTATAATAAGGTGTGTTTATATTTTCATTACATCAATTAACTTAATCATTTACTAATATTTCTTTTACATAGTATTACATGTTTGGGCCTATTATCCCTCAATTTGTATTTTGATTATCTTGATATTATGATACTTTGAATGAAACCATTTGTTTCTTTATAGTACTGGTTCATAAGCCGTCTGTCTTTATAATTCTTTATTTGGTCATTATTGAAAGTTCATGTCATAATTGGGGTTGAAGGTATTTTGCATCACTTAGCCTAAATCATTAATTTGGGTACGGTCAGTTGTCTTACTAGTCAGTCTAAAATGGTTAGTCCTTCCTCTTCACTATCATCTTGGAAGATAATGTTCTCCTTGTTAGCTTCTTAACCAAAGTCTTCATTAAATCAGGTACGATATTAAGTTGTTCCAAATGTAATGTTACAATATATATGTCCGATGTTAGGCCATGGTCTATTGTTTTATCACACAGACTTCTGTCATAGATCTGCAATAAGAAAAGAAGAATTAACTTCATATATATATATATATATATATATATATGTCCGATGTTAGGCCATGGTCTATTGTTTTATCACACAGACTTCTGTCATAGATCTGCAATAAGAAAAGAAGAATTAACTTCATAATCGTATCTGATTATTTATCAAAATGGATAATAAATTATGTAGATCTCAGATCTGAGGGGTCACATTTTTTGAAAACACTTTCAAGAATACTTAAATTTTTTATGACTAACAATAGGCATTAGCTGCAAGCTACACCGAACGTTTCAAAACAAGAGTCATTCAATGACTTACGTCAACGGCGAATTGAAGAGTTCTATTGGATTCTCCTTGAGTTCGTCTTCTTCTTCTTTTCCAACCCACTTTCCTGTCAAACGTCGGGATCCTCAGCCACTTCCTAAACGTCCCTCTAAAAGTGGCCAGAAGACAAAAATGGAACAATAAAATGTAAATAAGACAAAAATACAACAAAAATAAGTCTCGTCTTCAAATATCCATACATTTTCGTAAGTTATTAGCCTATAACTTTTAGTTAACAGTCGTGTACAGTTCAGACACTGCAAACACATGTTTTGTACAAGGAAGACAACAAATTACGGTTTTGCTACCATGAACTACTATGTAGGCCTAATTCATGTGTTCCTTCTAAACAGTACTGTGAAAATCAAGCCTTGTTCATAGATTGGTTATTGGCTCGTAATTTTACGCTGATCGTCACCTCTTTTCTCCAATTAACACCAACACATAATTTTTATACATACTTTAATCCCTTAAAAAGGAATTTGAAAAGAGTAAATATCTCGAGCAAACGAGTAAACCGTAAATGTTATCGATAAAAACACAATCGACCAACAGGTATTGAGTACTATCAGCAATAAGTGGTCTGCTGAGAGGGCTGAGTTGAGATAGATTGTTTTGCAATAAACTTGGGTTCGATCAAGACAGTGCTCAACTTTACGGCGCCTCCTCGGCCAAACGTCTCAGACCTGGGTCAAGCGGACTCCTTTATAGCCTCTCTCGTGTTCCAACCCCTGGTAGATGTCATAAACTGCAAGACCTTTCAGTTAAGAAATGCTATAAAAACGTCTGTTAAGAGTAATGTGTGAACTCTGAAAGGGAGAGACAGTTGTACTGGCCCGGGGGTGGTGAACATTTGATTCTTATGTGTGTGCGTGTGTGTGTGTGTGTGTGTTTGTGTGTGTGTGTGGCGCTTAATACTACACTCTTCCGAATACTAGGCTCCTGTTCTTTACGATTGACCAAGCGTTCAACGATTCTAGTAATGCGACATTGTTAAACTGGCTTCTATTACATGAAAATATATGTACAGAAACACACATGTCTAGACGAATTACTGTAATTAAACCTCTAATTGTGTTACCCTTTAACGGTATTAAATAGTAAACACATTTATTAATCAGGTAGTATTTAGCATGTAATACGAACGTTGCATCGCATCGGTTGGAATTGTCTCAAACATGCTTTAATGAAGTATTATCGAAAGATAAACACAAAAACTAAACTAAGCAACCTACCCTGCTTTACCAAATCATTTCAGTAGTATAAGGGAATCTATTATTATCAGACACAAAAGCTACCAACAATAGTATCTGTTTAATAATAATAACGACATCAACAATAACAGATTTAATGTTATAAACAAAATAATTCATTTTCGTCTGTTTCTTCATCATCATTATCATCATGATTATGATGATGATGATCTTCTTCTTCTTCTTATTATCAGCAGTGGCAGCAGCAGCAGTAATATATTATAATAAACAGAACGGAAACAGGGGCCTTAACAAGTGGCGAGATCCCTAGCCTCCGAATAGCCATATGAGCATCCACTCGTGTTTTGCGTTCACATACGTAACACTTGGCTTTAAAAGTATGTATATGTTACTTACAAATATGTAGTTTAAGGGTATAGTTGGTTTATAGAGTACGTCTATAGTTTATAGTATATAGACCGAGTATTATAATTTTTTCATAACAGTTTTTATTTTTGTTTTTATTAAGTTCGCTTTCTTAATGTGTTTCTTCAATTTCAAGGTTAATTTAGCCTTAGCATATTTCATGGTTTTCCTCTGCTACAATATAATTACGGCAATGCGCCGCATGCCACTAGGCACACTACTGCGATACGTAATAGCCTAGTGATGCTTATCATACGTATATTGCAACTAGACCCGTTCACCAATCGTTCAACACATATAATCAGCAATTATTGAAAAATCCTGTTCGCCAGCTATTTCGGCTACTTCTGAATGATCAACTTTCAGGATCATCACGCCACTGAGAATGGCAGTTGTAGTTGGCCTGGATATTCAGCTCAGAAGACCGACAGTTTTTAATAATTTTCCTGCTCGAATTTGCAGGAATCGTTTGAAATTTTTTCTTAAAAATTACACGTTTAGAAAGGTACACGTTTATTGAACCAGTATATTTTGGATATATAGGTATAGTTCTGTATCTTTCTGAGCATTGTAGCCTATACGCGCGCGCGTGTTACGCTGAAACCAATCACCTCTCTCGTGGACGTTATGTCGTCTTTTCTAAATTTGTTACAACATAACACACACACACACTCTCTCTCTCTCTCCCCCCCCCCTTTCTCACTTGGTCAGTCGTTCACTCAAATTGTAATGTTAACAACCCATGTAAATATACGTTACACAACGGCGATTCGATGTGTGTAATTATGTGAACAAGCCAGCGTAACCTTCAACAAGTTATAGTAAAATAGGTGCACGTGCCCGCGACCAAGAAATTAAGAAATTTCAACCACGAAATCAAGTAGTCAATTCCTTGTAGATGATTAGTTTGTAAACGAAGGTAGTAGTCAACAACTATGAAACTAGTAGTCTTAGTAGTAGTCAATAAATGCTTAGCAAGGCCAGTTACTAATATACTAATAGACGAACTACCAGTCTGGTGCTTTACTTTAAACAAAGAATATCCAGTTTTTAGATATAATCGTGTGTGCGAAACTGTTCTTTATTGCATATAACATATTATAGGCCTACCAAAACAAATATGCTCTGTGATAAAATTGATAAATTACATGTACAGTAATTTAGTCTATAACTAATATTTCTAGTGACAGTGTGGAGTTATTAACTCGAGAACAGCGTGGAGCGGGACTACTGGACGTTTTACGTTATTGGCCAAAGTTAATTGTACTCACCATCTCTCGTCTTGATTTTGCTTTGCATATGATCATGCTGGAAGGTAAACCAAACGTAACATCCAATCAGCAACAAGCGGTTTGGTACATAACCACACAGAATTTGTAAGTGGAAGATCGTGTTACATAAAGCCAAATATTTCTTCTATAATAACAAAAACTAGGTGATATCTATTCACAGTTTTTATTTTAGGACAAATAAAATAATACATAGGCTACATAAATTAACCGTGCTTACTTTACTAAAGATGGAACTAAAATTTTAATTTCTGTCAAAGAAATAGAATTCATTAAAATATTCCATTACATACACCAGTGACTTATTTAATTCCTTGGTTTGAGAATGTTCCGAATGACACGAAAGAATATAGACACGAAAGACTACAGATTAAAATTAATTTACCTGTTTTATCCGTCGTGTGACTTCTTATTGTATTTATTTAAATAACGAGTTTCGAGGCTCAAGGCCTCATCTTCAGATTTCAGTCCCGTGTGAACGTCGTTAACACATTAAAATTAAGCTACTACACATTAAAATAAAACACACTACACAAGTTAACCGATGTCTGGGTGCGCACCTTTAACAGTGCGTCGCGAGCCAGCAAAGGGTGCGCACCCAGACATCGGTTAACTTGTGTAGTTTGTTTTATTTTAATGTGTAGTAGCTTAATTTTAATGTGTTAACGACGTTCACACGGGACTGAAATCTGAAGATGAGGCCTTGAGCCTCGAAACTCGTTATTTAAGTAAATACAATAAGAAGTCACACGACGGATAAAACAGGTAAATTAATTTTAATCTGTATTGAAACGTGACTTGGATACCAGAGAACATGAGTTTAAAACACGAAAGAAATTTAATATTTCAGAACTGGAAATATTCACCAACATTACTCATTAAAGACTTGCAGATAATTTTGCACGAAAAAGGGATGTTTGTCCTAGGCTACTATCGGTTGAATTTTCTAGCTTATGGGACAAGATTCACAAGATTTCGTTCTCAAGATTTGACTTGTAGTTTCAGATATATTTATTACTACTCTAGGGACAATCTCGTATCCTGTCCTTTTGAATTTGGAGTACCGTGTTTCTTAACGACGTTTAGACGACAGAGTGAGCATCGAAATAAGTAGTCATGCACGTGCGAAGCTACAGGTCCTGCACCCTCTTTCCTTTGAGAGAGTTATTTCTAAAGGTAGATGAACAATAATGTTGTCACCGGTATAGTGTGCATAAGATAACGTGAAAACACCTCATTAAGACCTTATAGAAAGAGTGTAGGGAACACATGACCTTCTCCTGGTATATTGATCAGACTATATCTATGTTAGACACATTATTCAATAGTTTTATTCAAACTTTGATAGTAATGATAAGGTTAAACTGAACAAATTCTGGTTTTCAACAAAAACTGTTTTTGTAACAGTTTCTTAGGACGATCCACTAAACAAATAATGTCATTTTTGTGCGTGTTTTAAATGGAATTTTCAGCGCCTAAAACACAGCACAACATACAATGTTGAAAATTAATTGAATTAACAACTTTCCAATGTTATTACCAAGACACATTATCTTATTGTTATTGTCTAGCTTTCTATGGACACAAAGCACCAGTCGTAACTTAACGCTTACGGAATTTTGTGTATTTATGCCTGTCATCAACTGATATGAAACGAGGTATAGTGAAGAGAATTTCTAGAGATAAAAATGAATGGCTCAATCCGTGACTGAATCTGCGAAACTGTGACAGATGCAGAATAAGACAACGGTTGGAGTACACGAAGCAAATTGCTGTAGGCGTGAAATGTGAAGAGCTTACAGAAGTGAGGAGGTTAACCGAGGTTAGATGAGGCTGCCTGTACAGTTGAAGTCAGTCAAGAGACTGAGCAAGCAGGACTCTGTCACCAACAAAAGCTATTAATGGTATGGTACTGCAGACCCGCACCGTTAGCCATACCTTTCTTCACAATGGATGTTTTGATATGTAATAGTACATCCACAGAGGTAAAATAATTTTTGCCAAACTAACCCGAGTTTGTTCTAAACAGTAACATGCTTGATAGTATAGTTTAGCTTATATTATAGTCAGCAGAAATTTAACGAGAATTTCATTGATATTCCCAAGTAGATGATTTAAGGATGAAAATACAACCAGTGAAAACAATCACAAATTTCAATAAATACCAGTGAACGTGATACAACAATTCTCCTTAAAGATTTTTCATTGCCTTAATGTTTTATATCATAGACCTATGGAGTGTCGAAGCTATTTATCTTTATAAATTGTGCCTAATAGTCTATTTTTACTAGCAGTTCACAAGCAGATAGTACTGTCCCGTGTATTGTACTGTAGTAAATTAATTTCCTGAAACTGCATGTCAGGCATCGAAACCTTGACGGCTTTACAATACGCGATTTATTGCATAAAATTATGTCTGTCCATAAATTACTCGCTGCAATTTCACTGGACCAAGGTGAAAACCATTACACTCGTTTAATTAATGTTCACATAATACGATTTTGTTGTAATCTCTGACCGTTAGAAAGAAGTGTTTAATATATTTATTTCACATAATATAATAAGCGGACGTGTGTTACCTGGAATTACTACAGCGTATAAAAAATGTACGATACGAGGTTGTGCTTTGCATGAACAAATTGTTTCGATTCGAGGAAGTCGCGGCTCCGACTCTGTGCAATTTCCGTATGCACACGGACGAACGTTGTTAGCGTAAATTATTTACTATATTCGATATTTTTTTAATAGCATTATTATTTGTTTTCTAATGAATCGTTATCACGCGATTACTGTGTAGAAAAATTCCGTTTTTAAGGAAACGTCTGATCGCCAGATTTCATAGTAATAGTAGTAGTAAAAGCAGAAATGCAATCGATTAAGGTCATCAGTTAGTAAGTGGCACGACCTTGAATTTTACCAGACAAAGCGTTACGTTTGACCTACATTTTGCTTACTCATTACTATTGTTGTTGTAGTTGTTTTTATTTATTTGTCGACACGGAGTTCCTAAAAGTTGTTACATAGTACGCTGTTCCGTGAAATACGTCTGCCTTCGCATTCACGCCACCACACAGAAAGTAATAAATTATTCTCATAGGTTTCTTGATGTTAGACATACAGTCTAGCACTGTAGTGCGCGTGGGCTCAATGCCGTTGTACCGTTACATCTTCCTGAACAAACTTCCGTGAGCATTAGAAAAATTAATTCTCGTTTATAGTTAGTTTATTACTTGTTATTACAATAAAAATAGAAACGATTTTTCATTTTTCGAATGTATATAATGAGATGACGCGTATCAGTAAGTATGTTCGCATTTAATAAGATAATTAAAATTGTATAATTATTATGATGAGGATAATATAAGCAAGATGCTAATAACGGCTAGAAACAGATAAAAATTAAGGGTTCAACATTTTTTTATTATCAGTGGATTGTGCTATAGAATTGTTTTTCAGATTTTCGTCACTTTTCATTAACATAAATGTGGCTCACAAAGTTTGAATGGTTGCTAAAATATCCGACAAGAAAAAGAAAATTTTACAGTTTTATTCTAGAAAACAATCAGTTTATTAGCTTTCGGTCTTTGACGTTTACCGTTTGCTTTAATGAAATCAATGGCAAAATACAATCAGCATATGTCTCGTGTGACTATATTGGCTACAGATACTGGTGTCAGCCGTTGCTGTCGTTTATAAACGTTTGGGCGATTATGGTGTTTTTCCGAATTGGTAGCTGAGAACTGTTGCGTGTCCGACGCCTGGGCAGTACAGTAATCACAGTTTACACGTCAGAAACTGTAGCGAAGACCCATGCCGTAACACGTCTTTGTCAACAGCACAGATGCCCAGAAACACTGCCAGTCATTCAAATAGAACACTGTCATTTAATGTTCGTCTTTCTTTTCTCCCTGGTAACATTTCTGAAGTGAAAAAAGATTTAACCACCAGAATGCTCGAATAAGTATTGAGAAAATTCAATACATATGTAATAATGAAGAACCCTTTCGAATGCTGGTGTTATATTTGTGAGATGTTAAATTGTTTACTGATGTTCATAGAAAATTTGATGATTCTTTTATTTGCAATCAAAAAGGATATAATAATAATAATAATCAATAATGAAACTAATCCGAAACTATATAATTCTACAATCTGAATTTTTTACATAGTAAAAGAAGCATGTTTTTAAAATATGTTACAAATACAAACATGCAACGTAAAAGTATGTTGTTTCAGATATGTTTTGTTTTATTTTACAAAACGTTTCATTTGTAGAAACAAATTGATCAAAGATAATTTTTATCAGTTTATATCGTGTGAGTGCTGCGATCTTTTCATCGGTGTGTAGTGTATTGTTGCAGATTTACTATTCGGCCCTCAATATCTAGTTCAGTCAGTTGACAGTTTCGAACTGATCTTATTCACTTACTTACGGTAATTCTGATGGCTGACACACACTTCGAGGTCAAGTTGTAATCTTTATAGCTTTTACTGTGCTTGTGTAGCTTGAAAGATAGTCATTTCTGCTATCTGTAAGGCTTCGTATTCATTATTTCCACCTTTAATCATTTTCCACCTATTCGCCTACTTCAACACTTTGTGATAGCTATATACCAACCATATAGAAAACTATAGTTAACTATGGCTGTTTTCGATGCAATCAGTGTGACTCGCTCTGAGAAGTCAATCACAGAGCAAATTTAATAAGACTATAAGGAGAAATGTAAGAAAAATTACACTGAAAATTTGTGACTTAAACAGTGTAAATTTGCACTGCTTTTCGCTGACTCGGTAGCTCCAATCCGCGTTATAGGCCTACACTGACTGAAGAGAACGACACGAAATTCTGAACGAACGTGGTTACAGTCAAGTACGTTGACATTAAATCGACATTTAATTAACGCAACAATCATATTTCACTTGATACGTTTGGCCATATCTCAAATAAATGTCAGCTGCACAAAATGTCAATCTACATTGACGATTAATCAGTCATAACCTATATCTATGTTCTGATGTGCAACTATTTGCTTGGAGGAATGAAACTCGATCTGCTATCTGCTACAGGCCTGGTGATTGTTTGATACAAGGTGATCGTGTATTAATCTTAGGTTAAGACAGTACGACACTGGTCACATTTATTGTAATGCCCATTGTTTGTTTATTTAGTAGTAAAGGATACTTGAATGTACAGTCTACTGCATACAAGTAAACTGGCATGACTCACTTTCTATCGTAAAATAAACCTACAATTTATTTTTATTCTTTTACCAATAATATGTTCTTACCTAACTAGTTATAGATAACTAGAACTAGATAATCTAGATAACTAGTGCCGCAGTTAATCTAGATCTAACTAGATAATCTAGTTATTACCGCAGCGTATTAAATTATATTGTGTACCTCGTAGTTAACTTTTCCAATTTTATTGTTCACACGCGCGCCCACACACACACACACACACACAGAGCTACACCTACGCTAAATTAAAAATTCTTAATTTTTTTACTAAATTAACGAAAAAAGTTAGTGATAATAATAATAATAAGAATAAATAATATTTTAACAATTATTATGTAAAATTTTAACAATTACTCTTACATATGATTGGACAAAGCCTTAAATTGGAGTCATATTTCTAATTTGTTTCTAAGTGTAAACAAGTCATGCTGGTTTTGAAACGCGTCTAATCGAATATAATATCTTGTTCGAAGATTTCAAGATCAGTACTGTATATTAAACACAAAAATTCAAGAACGCCAGCACATACAATACAAGAAATATATACTGACCACGTAAACAAATTGTGTGTGTGTGTGTGTGTGTGTGTGTGTGTGTGTGTGTGTGTGTGTGTGTGTGTGTGTGTGTGTGTGTGTGTGTGTGTGTGTGTGTGTGTGTGTGTGTGTGTGTGTGTGTGTGTGTGTGTGTGTGTGTGTGTGTGTGTGTAGCTCCAGCTGTATCACATATTAAACCACTACCTTCTATCTTCTTGGAAAATAGACCTATTTATGACGTCTAATAGGCCTACAAGGTATTAATTCATTATATACTTCACGGGATTGTTTTTCGTTATTTCCATGTGCATTTTATATAACAACCCCATTTTTTATCGTGAAAAATATTTTACAAATCGAGTAGGTATCTTACACTTACGGCACCCTCTTCTTGTCCTTATCTACTCATACATTAATTAATTTTTCACTTTTAAAATCTAATCCGTTTTGTTTTCTTTTGTATTGTCTTATTTACCTATTTTATTTACAATATATTTTCTAAACAAAATAATTATAAGTAAGTATGCTCATGTTAATGAGAAGGAAGTGTCCGTTTGACAGTTCGTCATTTTTCAACGTAGTATTCTGGGCATTTTTTCAATCTATTTATTATTTGATATAAAATATAAGATAAATATAAATATAAGATATAAGATAGGCTGATATAGCCTAATCAGGTGATTTTCATGATCAGGTGATACACGTCTGTATGTCACAGCCTTTGTAAGGTTTTCGTATAATGATTTTTTTTTTTTTTTATCATACTAAAGTTCTAGCTCATCATTATGATTTTCCTTCGACATGAAGCTTTGTTTAAGGGTCGACGTCAGTAGCATTTAAAGGTCTACTTTCATTAGTCATTTTAATATTTTAAAAATCCAAACTATGTTTATTATTTGTGCAATTTTTCTACCACAATAGCGTTTTCAATATACTCTATAGCGTATTAATGGTTTTTTAATAATTGTTACATTTTAACCGTAATTATTTTCTTCTGGATCAGAAATAGGCCTATTGATTAATCAAAAGTGTTAAAAATCAATACTTACAATTTTTTAAATTGGTACCTTTTTACTACCATACCATTGTCTATTATTATTTTACTCAAATAATTTCATAAATTATGAATATTCTCTTCATAAATGATAGACACTACTGACTTTCATCTTCTCAGGTGCTGGAGGATTAGTATATAAATAGTACTGTACGTTTTATTTTCCACATGTATTTTTGACCAATCTTTTGTTTACAGTTCTGTTTGAATTTATTTGTAACGTTTCCCATCCCGACTACATGTTCATTATTAATCTTGTTATTTAAATTAGCAGTCTCCGTAACTCCAACTTCGTTTTGCTTATTGCTAAACTGGTAAGTGTGCTAAGGGGTTCTGGACGAGGGCTTTCAGTGTTTCCACCATTTTAAAGTCCTAAATCACGACGAGTTGCGTCGTCCAGACACTGAAAGGCCTCGTCCAGAACCCCTTAGCACACTTAGCAGTTTAGCAATAAGCAAGACGAAGTTGGACATGTTCATTAAAACAACACTGCACTCATTACACACGTCCCCCCTATTATAAAGTCATTATTTTTCCATTCTAATCTTCTGAATACATTCTACAAAAATGCTTAAAACAGCTTTGGTGACAATGTCTCCCTACCGTGTTCATTTTTCTATTAATGTTGTATGAAAATATTTATTCTGTTGCAGTCTGCATTGAGTTGTTGATTTCGGACAAAATCCGTAAATATTTCATTCTTTCGATCGTTCTTTTGGTCGTCACTATAACTTCCGTGCAGACTGAATCAAAAGCTTTCACGTAATTAATAAATAAACGCCAACAGTGTGGTTTCCCATTCTCACGCAACGTAACGTCTACAGTGTTCATTTCTCCCCTGTCAAATCCTACTTGATCAGTTGTCTGACCGTTGACTAACAAATTGTTTATTAACTCTCTTCCTGCAGTTTACCTTGATAAAACCTTTATACAGACATTACAATAATTAAATTGGCTGTAGTTTTTGAATCATGAATGTTCCCTTTAATGTAGTCAAAATTACTCTACCGATTTTCCATTTCCGGGTAAATTTTTCATTCTTATACACTTGTTTAAAAGGTTTTCTAGCATAAAAAGGCTACTAATGAAACCTCTATATAGTTACATTTACGTTGCGTTTGTCATTACCTAAAGTATTCTTTTTCAAATTTCTGAATACTTTCGTAATATATAAGCCCTTTTAAAAATTTAGAATGTTATAATTTTCGAATATGTACAACTGTCTATATGTTTGACTTATGTAGCCTATTACTCTGTCTTCAATTTTATATAACTCTATACAGGCTTGTTGCACACAATTAACAATCTTTCTTTTATCTCCTTTCCATACACGTTGTCATTGTCATATACCTTTAGTATTTCTCTACGTGAATTCTTTATGCTTTTGTTCTTTTTTATAGAATGTTGTACTGTTCTGGTATTGCAGCTACGAATTTGTTGTTTCAGAGATTTTTTTATTGTTCATTTTCCTTCTTTCATCCAAGGTACAGAACGGGTCCACTGAGTAATACATGTATGTGATAATGTATTACTACTACTACTACTACTACTACTACTACTACTACTACTACTACTAGACTCCCGTTTAGCAACGCAAGTACGTTCTGTCGATTAGCAAACGCCTTCGCGGTTCTTTCTGGCACTTAGAGAATAGTATCGCGGCACTGTTGTTGCGTTGATGATTTCGTGCAAGTCCACTAACTTATATAGCTGGTGCTGCAGTCGTATGATTGCTCTGTCCCTGTGATAAGATCTGAGGTTTAAGCCACCGTATTATCCTCAAAGAAACGTACCTGGACTTTAGGTTCTCCGGGTACGTCATTCACGTAAACGGAGAACAGGAGGAGGCCTAGGATGCTCGCGTAGCCTTGAGGGACCATTAGTTATACGTGACACGCCTCTCGTGAGAGACGTAGCATCTATTCTCATCAAAAATGTCCTCTCCATCAGAAAGTTATAGCAGTAAGCAGGAAGTAGCAATTTGGGAGTTAGACTTGCTGTAGTTTACATAAAAGCCCATTGAGTCAAACGCTGTCAACGGCTTTCTCCATATCCAGTAAAAGCCTACGGTCTACTCCTTTCGATAGCCGGCGCCCATTATGCATTCCACTAGTATTTTCAGCCTTTGACTGGTGGAATGGCCTGAGTGAGAGCCAAACTGTTTGGGAACCAGAACATCAGAGTTTCGCAGATGATGTCGTACGAGTCGCTACAGTCTATGGCACAATTTTAAGAAAAAGGATTCACATGTCTACAGAAGAAGACATAAATCATGGGTGCAGAAGATGGCGACAGTTAATTATGTGTTATTATAATGAGGACATGAAATAATGAAATGCAAATGAGGACATAAAAAAGTGCAGAACAACAAAAAATTAAATTCAGAGCTACTAGAAAAGTTCAAAAAATAACGTCTATTTAATTTTCATGTACGTTCTAATCTTACATTTCTGTTATTCGCATATGTTTTTTTAATTTAATTATTTAATTCGTTTAATTGTTTATTATACTTGATGGAACAATTTTTGTATCGCCTCATACGCACATCTTGATCAACATGCTGCGTTCAGCGAATTAAAACATTAAAAATGTCGTATCTTCAATTCTTGGAAAGACGAGATATTTGTTGCTTTTTCAGTGCAGTATCGAACACACGGCTGATAGTTCACACAGAATAAGCTGACACAGCTATACAAATAAATAATGACAACATGTATGTCATTCGGGGTTTGTTTGTTCCTTGTAAGCAGACGTTTGAAGTCTTTGTCAGCGTTTACAAAATGTGAGTCAGAATAATAATCTGAACTGCCGGCAATCGCGTCTCACGCACAAGTACATTTCTACTACATATTCCATATCTTTTTACGTTATATTCTTTCGTTTTTATTATCCACGCGCGCGCGCATGTATATGGTATTCAAACATTTTCTTGACTACCGGTCACGCTCATTTCGGTTTGTCAACCGAACGAAAACTTAATTACTTATTTTACCTGATTCCATTATAACAGCACGTGTAATGTTAGGTCAACGTGTTAGAAAGAAGCCGATGTTGTGTGATGGCAGAAAATGAGAGGGAGGGGGAGTGAAATGTTTAGCGGACACGTGCCTCGTGTGACTCAGTCAGCGTAAATACGGGTATTGGTTCCTACTATTATAGGCATATCTGTAGCAACTGTGTGTAAATTATTTTGACTAACTTTCGTAAGTGTTTATGCCGGTTTCAACACAGTACATGTGAGTCACCGCACTCTCATCACCAGTAATAGATTGTCGTCATTATCAACAGTCGTCACTAAAGGAATCCACGTGCGTATCCTATTTTACACACGTATATTTACGTAAGCAGCGGTGTAATTATCGAAAGTTGAACGGTGCCATCAACCGAGATGACAAAACCGTGAGTCTTCAAACAAAAAGCTTCTGTACACTTGACTACCGTGGATAGTTTGCAACAGATCGTCGTTTTGGTAAATTGCGGTAAACGTCTGGAAAATAAAAGGCATTCATTTCGTGTTTTCATTTTGTTGTTCTTCGGCCTCCTGATCATGGACATGATATTTCATATGTGTTGTTAATATGTTGAGAACATGTTGATGATACTGAGAATAGCGCAAATTAATATAATCGAAGTCTAACAGGACATAGGATGTCCTGTAGCAACTAAAACTGTAGGAATGCTTTATTTATTATTTATTCTGCCATACCGTAAAGTGAGAAAACATAATCACGTTCAATCAGATACGGACTAGTAGGCTATGTGTTTATAAATGACAACAACATAAATGACAGCATAATCTGGAATTATGCCCGACTCAGAACTCACATAAATTTCATATACTTTATGTGAACGTAAATACGTTTAGTCTTTCCTTAACAGCCTATACTTTATTTATATGATAGTAAATATTGCCTAACTCCTAAGAATTACAAAACAAAAATTCTAAACTACATAGTAAAAGAAGGAGTTGCGACCCCGAAATTTAGGTTAAAAATCTGGAAAACGTGTAGAAAATAATGTAGAATTATTTAGGGGAAAATCTGAAGAAGCCAAAACTTCATTTAGTCTGTAATGCCGGTGACGATTGTGCTTTGCTAATTTGAGTACTACTCAGTAAGTTTGAAGACTGTTGAGTTGTCAGAAGGCTAACACATTTTTTCTTTGTTAATTATTCATTAAGCGTGACATTGAAACAATAAAGTAGTTTATGAACTTTACGAACTTAGCAAATGTAAAGGGGCTCTACCCATTTTCCTTGACTATCCTCCTCAGCACTTCTGCTTTATTTAATATGGACCCATCTGGAAGGATACCACTATGACTACCAGGAGAGCCAAGACAAATCATTCGCCTTCTGTGCACTAAGCCGTTTAAGGGTAGGAAGTCGAGCGTTCTCAGGTTTGGGGAACAAAATAGTTCGTCGCCCAGTCAACCATGGATTAGTGTTGGCTGTTAAATCATAGATACTGCAGCACTGGGACTGCAGTGGGTGACCTGTACTGACTGGGTTCCAATCAGCCTAAGAACCGTTGAGCCACATGCTATAAGGCATGCAATGGGAAAGCCAAGTTTTTCAGTAAACCAACGTGAAATACCTACAAGTGTTGGAAAAATATGTAAAAGCGCTAATTTCAAAATATTCTTTATAGATTAATTGCTATTCAAATTAAAAGTAATAAATCTCATGTCATTAGGAAACACTTTAATTCTGACTTTGTATTCTTAATCAATCTTGCGAAAATTAGTCTTCCTGAAGATATTGTAAAAATCCAGTGTTACTGCCCTTTCGCACTTCAATTTAAGGATCTTGCTCCAATAATATTTTAAGCAACTTATAGTTCGTGTTAATGTATGTTATTTTTTATGTAAAATCCAGCAATAAGATCTTCCCATTTTTACGAATTAACGTCACCAAACTACTCCTTACCTGTGCAAAGGTGACGGTTCAAACCATAGACTACAGGAGTCATGACACAGACAACTTTGTAAGACGAAGTGTGTCTCGGTTCTGCCTACGTTTTCTGGCGCTTGCGTGATTCTATGGCTGCAAATACGTACGTTCTTTGTCAGATGTTTAGTGATTGTCATTATTAAGAAAACTAACTTTATTTTATTAATTTACAAATATTTTAATTCCCTTTATTTCTAAAATTATGCTACTTATAAGTCTTAGCCTACTTTAGCACACGCAACAGGCTTAGTAATAGGCCTAGTTAAGTGATTATGGAATTTCTCAATAAGTGTGGGGGGGGATTAATCCCCCTGACCTCAACCCGTAATTATGCTACTGATGAGAAATTTGATATTAGGAGCACATATATTAAAGCAGGCTTTATTTTGATAGTTACAAAAACTGATCTGGTAATAAATAATTATAAAAGTCAGTCGAAAAGGAAGCAATGTTATTTGGCACTAAAAAAAAGGAATATAAGTAATAATAAAGATAGAAATGGTAATATATAAATACCTTTCTTTTCTCTATTCCGGTTCGTTAGACACACAAATAAAAACGTTCAACACTGTAGTGTAAACAAAGAAAACAAAACAACGAAATCAGTTACAGTGACTGCAATAAACCGTATACAGGTAAATTAATTTAGTGTAATTTTTTTTCTTTACTACGGAATACGCTGGCAGTAAAACAATAATATCAGTAATAAAGAAAATACAGGATTGCGAAAGTCAAGTGTAGTAGTAACCTTGGTAAGAATAACTGTCAGTTTTGTTGTTATTATTTTACACCTTGTTGTTAATTAGACTCGGAATAATAAATTATTACCTGTAATAACCTGAAAACATAGACTGTACGTATGTACCAAACAGATCCATTTCAGTCCATGCTTTCGTCAGTTGGTTTCTGTAAAACTTCCCAAGGCTTAGTTTGATTCACGTCTGACTTCAGACAACCAACTGTTAAATTCAGTGTATTTATGTATGCATACATTTATATATTTCGGCCGCGCATATAATAGCGAATAAATAATTTATAATTAATCTATACGTTTAATGAAATAATCTGTTTATGATCTTAAAGTAGAGACTCGTTTATCTGTGATTTATATGACCGGAAACACCCCTAATTGCCAAAAATTCAGATTAACCGAAAATAGTAAACAAACCTAATTGCATGCTTTCTTTAATATAGAAAATGGTCAAGATAATAGAGAAAATAAAAGGAACATACTTTTAATCCAAAAGTTAATTTAAAAAATGTTAAAGATCAAAGATTGATAATAACAAAAAACGAAATGAAATTAAATGCGTACACACACACACACACACACACACACACACACACACACATAAAGGGCTTGCAGATTACTGAGTGTGGCGCGGATCTATAAGCTACTAATCTAGAAGTACCGGTTTTAGTTACTGGGGGGGTACCATAAAGTCAAGGTGCATTTTTCAGCCCCTCCGTAGCACCCTGGGATAATAATAATAGGTAGCTGAAGCGTGTTGTAGCCACACTAATTTATTTATGTTTCGCCGGATTACTTAAAGCAGCCTATCTGTCTGACTTTCGTGGAATAAAAAGGAGTGATTATTATTATTTTTATTTTTATAAACATACATATCAAACAGTATTAATACAGTATTATCTGTAGTATAAATACATTTTAATCACAGAAACAAAGTAGTAAACTTCCAGTATTTCGTTTTGGCAAACATATTTTATATTTATTATATTATAACATTATATATATGATAATATATAAAAGTTATATATTATACATTTTTTAATGTTGGTCAGGATTAGGTGGAGGTCCACATTAGCCATGTCCGGTTTAATAAAAATCTAATGTATGTAATTTTCATTTTTTAATATCCGCTATCACGTGTAGCTAGTTCGGGCGTAATGTTCGAGATTCGTTATAGCCTATAACCAACAGCCAAATTTCGTTTCAAGTCATACAAAGTTATCCCGGACATTTCCGATGCAACAGTGTATTGCTTATGCCAGCTACCGTGGAACATCTGGTTTTACATCAGTTGATGCTTCTGATACGGTATATCCTCTTCTTCTTTGCATCCTTTGATCTTTCTGATTCTTATATTTTTCTTCTTCGCTGTCCAGGATGTTAAGTCAGATTAATCCATTAAGCCTCCCGAAACCCTAACCTTCACATGTTTAGGATTTTCCGAAGTTTCCTACGTCCGGTAAGATGTTACATTTGAAAACATTCACGCTTCCAACCATGAAATCCGTTCCATTTTTTTCTGTCGTCCAGAATTGCAAATACCATTGTTACCAAAAATATTACTGAAAATCATCATAAATGTTACTCTTCAGATTCTGCAAAGTGTCTGTTGTAACGTGTTCTTTCATTCGTTAACAGAAACTTATTTCTTGTAGCATATATTCGGCTCATAAATTTTCGCATAGATATCATAAATGTACTCTTACCGAAAAAAATTCTTTACTTATGTATTATAGAAATTAGTTCACGGTCACATAACATTCTTAAAGTTTTAATGACTCAGGAGTGTATGTTTACAAAACGTACTACTGTTTTGGCTGACACATATATACAGATCTAACCTCTGAACTCATGGCACTTCTTGTTTATCAACTGTCTGTTTTTACGTTTGCGCCAAACGTGTTGGTAGGCTGACGTATCGTACTACAACTCCTTCAGGCAAAAGTGAGAGTATTCCACAGAATCTATGTTCACACCAAAAATATAGGGTTTAGATGTCCTACGCTAGAACCGAACGCAGCAATCCAAAGTAGTTGGTCTCACAGTTCTCTGCTTTGGTAGAAAAAATGTAAATTTCACGTGATATAGTAACACAAAATTTGAATAGTTTTGTGGGCACCCAACAAAAGTGTAAATTTTAAATATTCATAAAGACGGTCTTATTACTTTGTCTTTTAAAAGTAATTATTCTCACTTCCTGCAATTATTTCCCTTCTTACTTTAAAAAGCATGAAATAAAAACTCAATTTTACAAAACATTAAGTATTCTAGTATCATATTAAGAGTTTTTGCAAAGCGACGTCCATTTATGCCAAAGCAAATTAAATTTCCTTAAATATCGGTAATCAAATATCTACGTAATATATAAGAAAATAAAATGTTATTTCTAATCTATTTCCAGCGTCTGTTCATTTAATTGTTCATTTAGAAGACAACTGTAATGACATTATATTTTTCATCCAGTTTTATAACTTTGTAAATAATTTGTTTTTTACTGTCTTTAATTTCATCAGTTTTTAATACTGTAATACGTTTTTCTTTTATTACAGGGACATGGAAGTGCTTTTTATTTGTGTTTGTTCATCATTATTCTTCTTCATCAGTAATATGGTTTTTAGTAGCTATATGAAAACCACAAATTCTCCGTTCTAATAATCGTTATTGGTTTCCAACTCTCCATACTCCCCCCCCCCAATGAATAACCTAATAACGAACGCGTACATGATGCCTACACACCCACGTTATAGAAATGGAGGTCGTAACAGATCAGAGAACCGAGAAATGTTTTGTTGGAAATTTGTAACCAATACAATAACAATACCAACCAATTTATTCTCTAATTACCTGGATTTTATTACTTGGTATCAGTTTTCTTAACAACTGTTCACTTAGGATTATCAATGAGGCCAAGTAACAATTTTTTCGGCATAACATTAAGGTTATCTCTTCTTAAAGGGTTTGTTTGTTTCGCGAGGTATTTTGTATGTTGAACGTATCTGTTTCTAGCAATGTGGATGTGACTATGACAGTATTATTCGACGTGTTGAGTCAAGTCGCAATTCCTGGCTTCCTTGCCGTAGTAGGCTATCTACCCGATTAATGTCGTACAGATGTTAAACTCCATTCTGATGTGCCGGGCGAACGAAGTATAACTTATTTTGCAAAGTGGATGATTGTGTCTTTGACAGTATAGTCTGAGTAGAGGAAAACTGTAACAAAACGATCACTGTTTTATTAAGTAGCCTGAGTCTAACGATAAAGATTCCTATCTTAACAGTTTTCGTCAGTATTCACTACGTTGTTGCAGGCCGTAGTTAGGAAACCAATAGGGAGGCGTGGAAGTGGCGAGCGACGTCTTTACTGCTACCCTGTACAGAAATATCAACCTCATGCAAACATTTTGATACATATAAAAATGGCAATATTCTTACAATATATACACTAATATGGAATTTGTATAATAGGACTATAGTAGATACAAGTAGATATATTTAAAAATTAATAATTATTATAAATTATTCAAATCTCTGTTGTCAAAAGTACTAGTAGGGCCTATATCAGCCAGCGACCTATCACGGTCGCAAACGAATAGTACTGTGAGATTTACACTTTGTAACGCGTGCGCACTAGTGACTTGTGTCCCTGAGCATATGGAATCATCACGTATCTTATAACTTGCGCTATATTTTTTTTTTTAATAAATGGTTGATGAACAGTAAGTCAAATAACTCACAAACACTATCAACAATATCATAATCGCACCTCTAGTACACGGCGCCTTCAAATTTCTGCCACTCAATATACGCCTAACTGCTACGTAGGGAAGTTACAACCCATAGAATACGATCTGGATCGTATGGAATGTACTTGCCTAGTAGAAACCATTCTACCTTAATTTGGTTCCATTTATCCGAACATACATGAAACGTCAGGGAAGATGTAGGTTTTGAAATAGTCAATGAGAATGTACCTTGGTTGACTACTAACAAATAATGGAGGACGCGACAAAGAAATTAGAAGATCCGGAATGCAAAAACTAAACTGACTAGAATCTGGCAGACAAAGCGATATCTCAGAACACCAAATTTAAGTTAATAAGGGCACATATATTTCCAATACGCCTCTGGAATCTAGACAATGAACAATACACCGCGAAAGAGAATTGGTGCATTTGAAATGTAGGTGTCCCGACAGAATTTGATGGACGCGGAATCGAGCTCATAAATCTTCATCAGCTGATGGTCTCTACATGTTTATCGAGGAAACTAGAGCAATCGTACCTGAGATAATGTGGACACATACCCAGAAGAAACTACGGTTTAGAGAAATTAGTTATACAAAGCAAGATCGATGGTCCACGAGAGTGTGTCAGAATCGTTGGATAGATCAGGTCAGACTACTTATTAGCCAAGCGAATAAAATGCTACTTATTAGCATCTAAGCAGCTGAAATGCCTGGAGAAACAGTCAGCGCCGTCGTCACATGATGTCCAGTGCTCTATTTAGCCCATTGCAGTAGTTACGAGAGAGTAATATTCCAACATACGATATTTTTTTGGACTCGAATACATGCTTCTGTGTATCCTAACAGATGACAAAAAACTCCGTTTTTACTTAGCAACATCACAGAAGACAAAAAATAAATCTGATGAATCTAAGCGAGAGTCAGTGGGAATTTTTAGTCTGTTGCCTTTTTTTAAAATGCATTTTACATTGCTTCGCTCTATTAGAATTGCTTTAATGTACTTATTTTTTGCACCTGATGTCTGAGAAAACATGAGTTCGTCCTTTTATAAAACACATTTTCATGAACGTGGCGCTTTTTTATCTTGCATATACGCCTACATATGAACCTTATCGCTTTATGGCAAAGGTTCATTATTACAATGTTAAAGTCAGCCATGGAAACTGGCAGCTGTGATTAGACAGGATAACTGGCTTTCTCATTAGTAACCTCCTTACTGAGAAACACTGTTCAGACGTACGCACGCACCACGGAGTTGTCACTTCCACATCTTTATCAATTCGTAATGATAAAATAGTATTTACAGTAAACACTAAGTATTCAACTGTAAACAAACGGAACAAGGAATTTGCCTTTATTTCATTTTGTAAATTGATCAGTACCTACATAGGGAATTAACTAACTTATATTTCCAAGAATGTACCTTGATTTACATTAATTGTTTTTAAAACAACTATTATAAGTGAAGTAATTTTCCTTAAATTTTCAAAATTAAAACTGTACGTGTATCTCTATCATTTTAAGTGAAGTAATATTTGAATTTCAAGGAAAATATTTCAGTAATGGCTATTATGTTCTGCAGCCACGGGCTTCACTTGTACTGTACATCATACTAATGTTACTCCTAAAACCGAATACGGCATATTTTCTTTTAGCCGATTGAATATTATTTTGTATTACCAAAAGTTATACAATCTTTAGACACAATACAAGTTACACGAGTTTTGTCAAATGCAGCTTACTCTAGACTCGTGTAAAAAAGCGACACCACAAATTTGCGTGACTGAAACATGCAACAGTCAGAACACTACTTTTTGTTGATTATTTATTTATTCACGGTTAATTTAAATGAAAAAATAATGTTGATTATATTAAATTAAAAGGAAATTTGCCACAGAAAGTTTCAGTTAACAAGTACTGATTTTTGTTTGTTTAGTTGTGAATATTACTGTCCTTCGAGACTAACCTAAATTTCAGTGAATAGTATATTTTAATTTTTTCTTGTTGAGAACTTTTCAATATAAACGATCGGATTCGAAATTGAAAATTGAAAATTCCCGTGTAACATACAATACAAAACACGTAAGAATGTGCGTGCAAACATAAGTATGTTGATTTGATAAGGTGCAGTGCAGTAAGCATTGGATAAATTTTAAAGTAGTCAGCGAACTGAACATATAAACTACTCGTAGGGTTTAAAACCCCGTTTTGTGTATACAGACCCGTCTGATGTGTGTAATTACAATTGTTTTTCATGAGATATATGTTTTTTATCGTGACAAATAAAACGTGTTAAGGTATTATCAGTGTTAACAGGAAAAAAATCTATTAAATTGCAATAGTCTGTCATACTGTGCCGCTTCGCGTGACGAATGAAATTAATGATATTAATTGTTTGCGTGCTCGCTAGAGAACGCTCTGCATTTTTCTGAAATCGATAAGGTAACGCCATCGATCCGCATACCAGAGTTATGTGTCACCTTTTTTCGCAAGTGGTTTCACAGGTAGGCCTACTTACGACTCTGTGATAAACATGAAACAGGTGTTCACTTTGAACTTCACGCGATTCAACTGTAAATATTAGCTCTAATGCGACTGTCAACCGAGGAACGCTCCCTAACAAAATGTGTGCTAAAGAATGTAATGACTTCGTGCAACTTCTCTTTTTGAAGGTTAACATTCTTGAAAAATACGAACGTTACAAGGAAAATTATGTTCTTGGATTTCGTTGTCCATGACGTGTCCGTTACTTAACTAAATACAACTATTTCATTAACGACTCAGAACACAAAGTTTTTTTATGAGTAAAAGCAAAAAGTTTTACCTTACAACCTGAATCGGTTTTCACTTTTAAAAAGCTTCTTCAGAGTTTTAACTGAAGAAGCTTTTTAAAAGTGAAAACCGGTTCAGGTTGTAAGGTAAAACATTTTGCTTTTACTCATAAAAAACTTTGTGTTCTGAGTCGTTAATGAAATAGCTGTATTCAAAAATTTATGTATTAATATGAAATATATTTTGACTCATTTTTGTGGCCCACGGAGCCGACTAAAGGGATTAAGCCAGTAACCCTCCAAAAGGACTCTGCCATTTCAGAACATGTAATTAGCAATGCTTTTAAAAGCATCAAGGTTTTAAGCAGTAGTAGATGAAGTCTGGTATCGGCAAGAAATGTCTTCAGCTTTAACAGAACAAAAATAACAAATACGCACATATACTCGTATGTGTTTCTGGTATCGGCTTAATAACAATTGAAAATGAAATGTACAGATCATCTGTACAATTTGCCTATAATTTAAACAGTTCATCTATAATAAATTACTGCAATACACGTTTATTTATTCCTATAAATTGTTTTTGTAACTGATAAAATAATGAATAAAAATTTTTTCATTATAAGAAATATTTTGTTATAAAATATTAGGCAAAGTACGGTACTATGTAAACAGTGGATCATCATTACGTCCACACGTGTACAGTCGGAGTCAAATAAAAGTGGACTAAGATTATCACTTAGAACCGTGGTCTGCAGACAGTCGCCAAACTAGGTTCTAAAGCAGCGTTTCCCACAGCACGCTAGTCATATACTGTCACATAGAGAGCACATACCCTCCCCCCTCCGAATTGCCCAATAGACCTTATATATGCTAGAAGTAAGATCTTATTGGAGAAGTTTCATCACGCTAGAAGAGGAGCTTAACAACTAGTTCCTAAGCCAGCAAATTAGCTTACAGAAAATTATTCTTATATCTGATTGATGCTGTCAATAAATTAAATAAAGTGTCAGCGAAAAATACCGACCTCAGCTAATACCGCTTCAAAGCCATCGTTGAACTAATTAAATCAATTTCCACTGCTTGGAAAGGAAATTAAGTTTATTATCATAATGTAGGTATCTTGACATAACAGTTAAGCAAAGATGATATTAGAATTATGTAGACCTAAAAATAATGTTACGAAAACTCTACTATATGTATAATTTAAAATATCGGTATGGAGAACCATACATGACTTCCATGTTCTAAGATTTATATTTAAAATCATTTTAGAAATGAAATATTTCCATAGAAACTACTTCTTTCTACTTATTGCTTCAGCCTTAAGCACAGTACTGTGGTCACTAACGTATACCACCTCACGTTATCGCACTCGATTTTCACAGATGATGGCAGTCGATGCACTGCCGAAACGTCTAGTTTTGGAGAATACATTGGACTAAGGCCAAACAGCCCGGGAAGGAATTTTAAAAACAAACTACTTCTTTGTTGCCTATAACGTAGTAGGCCTACACATATACAAAATTATCCCCCTCCCCCTTCAACTATAATTTTCATTTGTAGAAAATTACCCCCACCCCATTCAACTAGCCTCTTCATTTATAGATATTTCATCTACGTTTTACAGTGGATTATTATGGTCTTCTTATCAGGATACTTTATTTATTAAAATTAAGTACTTCACTCTTGTTAAAACATAAAACATTGCAGGTAAACTACCCTTTCCACGTAATCGATCTTCACCAAAATCAATAGGCCTTGAGTTTTCTACAATTCAGGAACGTACACGTAAAAATATTTGATTCTGTTTGAATGTGCAGAAGTTATCGTTCGTCATAGAAAAAATTACCCTTGTTAAAACATAAAACATAAAATATCGGTTGAATATGAATGGATGGATGGTCAAACGAATTCAATCATAAGTACTGGACAATATTAGAAAATAATGTGGTATATAGAGCTACCTATGCTTTTTAAAGTGTTTACGTTAGTCACAAGTAACATAACTTTATTGGTATTACGTAAAGACTAAGTAGTTTTACTGAAAACTACTTTATTTTACTTAAAACGTACTACTTAAAATAACTTAATAACTTTATAGAACGAAGGTGTAGGGCCTCCTACGTCTTATGGTCTTGCAGGATTTGGCGATTTATTCACCAGTGATGGTTACACAGGCCTTTGAACATAGTTTTTATGATTGCCGAAAGTAAAGTGTAAGCTCACCTTAATGCTGTAGTATATGAAAAGAATCTTCATACTAATTCTCGCATGGAAACTTTTTTATAAAGAGGTAATCAAATTTATTCGTAAACCTATCGCTCGCGTATTTGTCCGTAAAAACGTATACATGTCTGTCCGGTTTAAACTGATGTGTATTTTCAACTAGACCACAAATACTGCTCTGCTCAACTAACAACAAATAACAGTCGATCAGCATATGAACCTGGTTATTCGCTAGGCATGGCTGTAGGTAAACAATACGTCTCTCTACTAGACAGCGTTTCTCGTTACATTATTTACGCCTTCTTCTTGACGACCTAAATATTTGTCGAGAGTTTCTTGTCTTGTTGTAAAATCACTTTTCAGTATCAACAAGCCGTCATTTCGCCACTGCGGCCCCGTACATAAGGCTGTTGTCGACGACGTGATGTTTGTTTTCGTTCAGTAGAAATTAACAGACTTCAGAAATGACGTAGGCCAAACCTACTGTCTGTCAGTCACCACAGTGATAATAGTCACACGCTTAAGAAATACGAGAACATGTGCTTTGCGATAGTAGTAATCGTAATACACGAAATTGTTATTAATCAAATCCTTTGAATATATGACACTGTTAATGCCTCTATTGAACGCTGCCGCAGCTAACGTCTACATTCGTTTTCCGTATATACCTTTCTAACGTTCTCGGTTCCAAGATATAGTGGAGGTGCTATCACTACTAGGGTGGTCTTACACCGGAGAAGACAGTATTAGGTTAGGTACTAGAACGCAGCTAGTTTAGCCCCTTGAAATATGTATGAAGTATCGACAAATATATTCTTTTTTTAAAAATTATTGAAAACTTCGAACATAATTAAAAAAGAATAAACTGAATGGAAGTGTATGAATTATTGATTTCTGTTTGAGTGTTCACCATATTATATTAATTTTGTTAATGCATGTAATTAATGTTAATTAGTTAATTAAAAGACATTCGAGCTTTCTTAGGGTTAACTGGATAGTACAAAAAATTCTCGCCCCCACATTCTAACACCATAGCTCCCTTACTTGAATGGTTACGCAAAGGTAACAAAACGTGGAGATGGAAACCTAAGAAGAGGGCGTAGAAGAAATAAGTTAATAGATAGCATTAAAATCGGAGGGTGTTACGAAGAAACGAAAAGACTGTCATGCGATAGGACAGCTTGGAGAGCTTTTACCATTTGAAGATCTGGCTTAAGGGAGAACACCAAATAATAATAGTTAACATTCACAATCCGTGCGATGCCGTATTGGTATTAAGTAGGAAAAGTTACTTCCAGGAAAATCCAGGACATCTGCCTAGAACATTATGGGTTTTGTAGCCAGACCAAATCACTACACAAACGTCTGAAGAAAAACAAATCAGAAACCGGTCGAAAAAAATTCAAATACGGTAATGGAACTGGCTGTATGATATCATTAGTAATCCGTTGGATATCTAGCGATAAGCCGTTGAGAGGAATCCCACAATCATCGCAGCAAAGGGCGACTGGAGGTCACATGGAGGAGGCAAAGACGCTAGGAAACCAGGTCAGATAAAGGCGATTTGTGGACTCCACGATCTGTATTAATATATTTTAAGAGGGACAGACTTTACAGTGGTGTGACTTAGATTGCAGTGATCGATAAAAATTCCATTGTGTCTAATATCTTCCTGTGTTCCGTGTAATTCCGTTCTCACACAGTTCACGAACTGTTTGAAGTAAGGACTCTTGTTCCTCCAGATAAAATGAGCGTCAACAAGCAGATTCGGTAAAAGCGGAATTGTTTATTGTTCAGGAGGTAGCTGTCTGTTTGTGTGACGTACACACACACACACACACACACAATCATCCAACAGGTATAGTACGATAACGTACATTGTATAGATTTTTTATATGCGTGAAGTTGTAAGTAATTACTCATGAAGGAATTCAAGGAATGCAACGATATCGCGTGTTCTCCTTGTGTTTCCGGACCAGTCATGGTGTTGCCCCGTGTGTTCTAACGTCGCAACTATTGCGCTGTCGGTCTGGAATGTATTGATCCGACTCTCATCGCGATTACAACTAACACGTCAGTCAAACGATATTCTCTGCACCTATTAACAGCGTTTCCCTGTTTCTGCGTTTTCTCGAATTTGGAAGGAATAAAATGTTTGTACTTGCAGATTTTGAAGCAATTTCATTTTCATTTAAGATTTCTTCTTCTTATTATTATTTTCTTCCTTACTGGCGTCCTTCTTTTTCTTCCTTATTGGTCTTCTTCTTCTCTTTCTTATTCTCCTCCTCCTCCTTTCTCCCCCTCCTCCACTTCCTCATTTTCTTCTTCACTATAAGTATCAGTCCTTATAAGTATTCGCATAGAAATTCAGAAGTTTTGGACTTCACACAAATTTAATTGAAAAAATTTTGACAAGTTATAATCATGTTTCAACAATTTCTACTTAGCTCTAATTGGATGAGACGATATTTTAGAGATATCTAATATTCATCTCTAATTAGAAATAGTCGTAAATATACTGCGTTCATGTACAAAAATAAGTGTTATCAATTTAAAGTGTACCATTTGGATTAGTTACTAGTTTAGCGGCAATAGTCAAATGTTTAGAGTTAGCATTAGGTTATGATGTAGAAGATTTTGTAAGTGTTTTTGTTGACGATATTTTAATTATGTCTAAATTATTTGAAGAACGTTTAGAACATTTAAATATAGTATTTGATACATTATGGAGAGCTAACTGGTTTGTAAAGAAAGAGAAGTGTGAATTTATGAGATCTAGAATTAAATTCTTAGGTCATATCATATAGAAAAAAGGCGTAAGTACGGATCCGGAAAACATTTAAAGTATTCTAAATTTTCCTACACCTACGAAACTGAAAGACATTTCAGCTTTCTTAGGGTTAACCGGATACTACAAAAGATTCTCGCCCCAATATTCTAACACCATAGCTCCCGTACTTGAATTGTTACGCAAAGGTAACAAAACGTAAGATGGGAACCTAAACATCAACAAGCGTTAGACAACGTTAAACAATTATTTAATGATAATATACATTTTTACCATCCTGAGAAGGAAGATAAATATGTTTTATACACTAACGCGTCTGATGTTGCGGTAAAGGGAGTGCTATACCAACAAAATAAGGAAGGTGAGTTTCGAGTCATCCCATACGAGAATAGGACCCTTAAAGGAACTGAAAAAAATTATTTCACCTCCGGAAAAGAAATTTTAGTAATTGTATACGCCTTAAGTAATTTTAGGTATTATTTGTATGGTCAAAAATTTGAAATTCACACTGATAATCAAGCACTGTCATTCTTGTTAAAATGCCGTTTAACTAATGCGCGTATGACCAGATGGATAATGGCAATCCAAGAGTACGATTTTGTAGTTAAATACTGCAAGGCGACTGAAAGTAGAATTGCTGACATTCTAAGTCGTTATACTACAGTAGAAAAGTAAGAACACACACATGAAAACGTTGAAATTAAAATTAAAGCCATGAAATATGAGGTTTCACAGGAATTAAAGCAGAAACTGCGTAACTTAGGCGCCGAGCAGGACCAGGATCCGGGTATAGTGAACAGGAAGGACAGTCTACAGCAGCGAGATCATCCACGGTGTAAGGTAGAAGAAAATATCCTATACAGGCTGATGGATGATAGGTGGAAGATTGTCATACTGCGACACTTAATCGACGAGAATATATGGGCCTGCCATAGTAGCTTAGCGCATGCTGGTGCATACACATGTTACCTGGTCTTACGAGAGGACTTCGTATGGAACTCCATGATGAAGAAAGTACGAGCAACTCTACGTGTATGTCATGATTGTCACACATCGAAGTACCCCAGTCAGTACACTTATGTTGAGATGAACAACGTAATCACTAAGGGTGAAGGTGAGATATTATGTCCTTTATCTTATTTAAGGTGCAGAGAAAGAGACTTTTTCAGCCAATGAACGCTCGAGATTTGCCTAAAATCTCATTGTGAATTTGTTCTTCGTAACGTATAATTCAGTCTCGCTCTCAGTAACGCGTGGTCGTAGAGGACAAAAATGGTCTTGCAATAGGTCCGCTTTCATCAATCTTGAGTGAAATATACTTACAGCAGATAGAAGAAAATTTTATTCTCACAACCAAAAATCTATTTATACAACACATCAAATATTGGTACAGGTGTGAGGATGACGTCATTTGTTTATTTGTAGGTACTGCTAGACAAATCGGCCAACTTCTAGCATACATCAAGTCCATCAATTCTGACATTACATTTACAAAGAAATAGAGAATAAAGGCGAAATAAACTTCCTATACCTTACCATAAAACGCCATGCAAGCAAACATCATTTCTCTATATACAGAAAAGATACTCAAACAGATATTACCATTGACGCAGAGAGCAACCATCCCTACTCATACAAAATGTCTGCATACAACAGCATGGTATATCGAGCCCTCACATATTCTCTATGTAAAAACAGTATGAAAAAGAGATGTATATCATAAAACAAATAGCTTAAAGCAATTGATGTCAGCCTCAAATGATCGATAAAATCATTAAAAAACAAAAAAGAAATAAATCAAAAACAAATAACATATCAAGCATGAGGAAGAAAACATAGGCCTATAGCCTATACCTGCACATTATATTGACGACAACTCTAAAAAATTAACTAGAACATTTGCAAAATACGACTATCAATTAGCGTTCAGAACAAAAAATGACGTTACAACAATCTGAAAATAAGCAATGCAAAAAAGAAAACCAGTTACGAAAAAGCTGGAGTTTACCAATATCAATTGCCTGCCTGCTAATTCGACAGAATATAATGTGCGGTGCAACTAAAAATGCATAGGTTTCACTTCAAGATCCTTTAAACACAGATATATTGAAGACAACAGACATTCTCAACATTAAAATCCGAACTCAACAGTAGCCAAACACATAAAACAACAGTCTTGTGAATATGGTCCAATACAGAAACATTTAACCGTATTGAAAACATGCAGTGATGAAATAAGATCTAATATAGGCTAAATGAACAATACCGAATATACAAACATGTAAAAGAAGAGGGCCACGAAAATCTATTGAACATCATGACGGATTCAAAAATCGTATCACATTTGAAATATTGCGGCAAAATGAAAATCAACATACAGTAATCAGCTGATATAATATATAGAACGGAATGTAAACGTAAACACTCCGCAACAAAATCAGTTCTCGAGAACCTTTGGACAAAAAGGTACGTTTCACGTTCATTAATCAATGTCTACGAATTCGTTTTTTGTAAATAGTGACTGTTTTACAATACTGTGACCGAAAGTGCACAGTGTATAGTCTATGTCGTGACGATGGTCTATGGCCGAAATCGATCGAATTCTAAGAATGTGAGTAATTAGAATTTTATAATAAATCATATGTATGGTATCTTTAGGTTATGAACAATGAATACACCACAATAGAAAATTGAGATTATAGGTACCATTAGTAAACAACAAGTGTGTGTATATTATAAATACATAACATTATCATTAGTAATAATATAATAATACAAGAAGAGAGAAGAAATGAACAGTTACGGTTTGCTGCCGTTGTTCAGTGGTTCTCCCCTTACATATTGAGGTCGCTTACCACGCAGTATGTAGGCGTATTGCGTGTATTGAGCGTATTTGAATTATGTGCCAAACGTCTGTTCTGCTCTGATTAGTTTTTGGATAGATACGTACTTGTAAATTACACAACATGTACGCACACGTGACACTACCGACCACGATTCCCTCGGGGCGTCACATCTGGAGTCCCCAGCCAAGCCTTGCCCCGCTTTCCACTGTTACCTGTGCCACACGTTGTTACTTAATCGTCGTCTATAAAATACGCTCTATTGGTGCGTTTGTTTACTGCAGACAGTGAGTAAGCACTGTTATGGTCGATTTCACTTACAACTCTTAGGAGACATAGTTGATATTTAATAAACTGCTTTATAGTTTTTTCGAGGACATCACCTTATACATTCTTTACTTTTCCGACAGTATCCCGAATGAAAGGATTCGTGAAATACACGATAAGAAAAAATATTCAGGAAGCTGATAATTGAAAACTAACATTTGTATGGACAAAAAATATATCTACATAAGAGAAACGAATTGTAACGTGAGTATTATAGGACTGAAACCATGATGATTATGCAGAAGAAATGTAGCAGTAGAAGCGTGAAAGGGATTCGGAATTGAACGATGGGATAACGATGAGTCCCATAATTCGATAATTTGATTTTTAAAACTCGCTAAAAATTATCGTCACTAAAAATTACCTTTCTTACCAATCTACTACAGAAATCAAATGACTCGCGAATCAACCAATAAAAAATAATTAACTTATCTCAATAATTCTAGTACACTGTAGATTTAGTGGAGAGTAAAATGGAACATTAAGGGTAGTAATGAGAGTCAAGAGTAAATCATATGATACATAATCAAGAAAAACAGTTGTATTGTTATTACCACTGTCTTAGAATGTATGACGAAAATATTTCATATCCCCAGACAAGAAGAAACGGCCTACAATTGTGTGGATACTGGAGACACACAGGGGTCTTGCCTGAAACAGACCTTGGGGTGGCGTTTACGAATCGATGAAGAAGACGTAGGCCTAATCTACTCACAGTTACTAGCGTCAAGCATCTGTACAGATTAGAAACTTGCGTATGGACATTTAAGATCCAATGTACAGAATGTTTCAACCACGGCCGTCACATGCGGGGGTGACCCGCCCCCAATATTTTTCTAGAAATTTAAATCTTGAATAACTTTGTATTCGGATTAATTTTTCATTTTTGTACTCAATTTATTAGTTGAATAAAATATTAATTTTAATTCAGTGCCACTGATGGCCCAATTTGGGCCCCAATGTTGTATTATCTTTGTAATATCATAAAGAGGTGATACGTTCCCAGAAGTAATGTTTACGCAGTGAATTGTTGAAAGTTCTCAGTGAGGGCAAGCCATTTAGGCAGTGGCTCCAAAGAGAACAGAAGTAAACACACCTTGTGCTACAAAATGAAGTTATCAAGATTCTTCGAGGAGAATAAGAGAATTGTGGCAGGACTTTACAAATCAGTTGAACACATCATTCGAGAACTGAATGCGCTGAGGACGAATTCTTATTTATAGGACGAATTTCTCTTCAGTATTTAAAGAATTTAATAAGATTTCTGAGCTTGGTAGCAGGACTTCAAAATCGAATTCCCAATCAGCCTGGTGTGAAGAAATAGGCTTTGGTAGACAACATTTTTTTTAAAGGAAGGATGTGAAGCATTAGGCCTTTATAGATAACTTGACGCATTGTCGTTTAAAGTAAAAACAGAACTCATTCTACAAAGGTACAAGATGATCTGGTTACATGATGTGAGAATAGACTTAATCTCGATGAATAAAGAAGTCAGAGTTCTTTTCAAAAATGTAGCCCTACAAAGTTTGGTTGTCTTCTGCTTATGTGCTCAGCATCTAGTTGTGACACAGAGAGAAGCTTCAGTGCCCTTCGAATACTAAAGACTTATCTTGGATCAAATATGACACAGACACGGCTCATCTATGTAGCATTGTGCTATGTCCATGACAAGATATTGGACGACATCGACAATAATTATATAGCCATTTCTTTCTAATGTTTGTGCTAGGAGAAATGTGTTCGGAACTTTTTACGTTTCATTAATGATAAGAATATTTTAAAGTACTGAACTGCTTGATGGTTTTATTGCAGTTACCAGAAAAAATAGTAATGTAATGTTTAATACTTACTGAAAATAAATATTGGTAAATAAATAATAATTGGGATTCTCTAGTGAAAATAAAAAATAAACCTCTGCTTAAAAAAGTCCGTAAAGGACCAAGGCATACTGCACGGCTTTTGTGTTTAGTGGAACGGTTGCATGGCTAGTACAACGTGTCGCCAGCTGCTAGTTGCGGCATTCACAGCCAGGAGGCGCCACTGTTATATCTTCGGCTCAATTTTGCCTCACGACGCTGAGTGCAGCTGTACTGCGTCTCCTCCGGGAATTGAACCTGGGACCACGCGCACATAAATCGTGCGTGCTAGCCACTAGACCATCTGGAGGCTCTAGGCTGTGCACCTGGAGGTGTTTCTCTATTAGAGTCATCTTAATTTCTGCACCTAATCTTAATCTAGTGAATTACTACAGCCTTTAAATTACTTGATAAAGTAAAAATGCATTACATATGTCTACAATATTATATCAGTAATACTAGTAATATTAAAAGATTAAAAATTATAAAATTAGAAGAGAGACCCCAGCCTTTCAAAAATTTGACCACGCACCAATTATTCAATATTACCACAATGTCCTGTCCCCATCAATAATTGGTTCCAACATCCTATAGGTCTACTGTTAACCACGACAAAATTGGACTGACAAAAATTTCCTATCAGTTTGCAAGCACAGAATTTGTCTTAAATTTGAATTATTACAATAAAGAATCATAAAATATATGAACAAGCCACGCTCTTTTAAAAAAATTGCGACTAGACATGTTATTTAATTGAATTAACGCGTATAGCGATTTGTAAGACACAGCCTTCTTGGGGCGTGCAGTTAGTAGTTTCTCTATGCAAATTCTCGGAGTCGAAGGTGCAATGCCTGGCTACCGTCTGTATAAACAGCTTGTTTGTTTATGTTGTGAAGAATCGCCTGCACCGTACAATTACAGTCTGGTGGCCGTACTTACATTACCATTATCTGAAGTTGGCATATGGCCAGTTTCACGTCTGTTGCAGATTATTGTTACACATGATGCAAGGCTCGGCGTCAATAGCGAGTAGATACCAAGATTATGTCTACTTAACAAGATTATATCGTGTTAGCCAAACGCAGTTCTGGAAAACTATGAGTTTTGACGTAAACAGAATCGTGGTACCCGCGTTAAAACGAGTATCTGTTAAATATTTTAATTAAGTTGAAGAAAAAATTTACAAAGATCGAACAAAACCCACATTTATCAACTTACCTAAGGCAGTTTGAAGATAAAATAACAATCGTGTACAAATTTCACACTTGATAAACGTGAGAAACCCTACGGCAGCCTACAGTTTTATTTTATCGATTGCTTCCAGCATCTAAGAGGACGTCTGTATCACTGGAGCCCTCCAGGATGTAACTAATTTCTGTTGCTAATCATAAAAACGTTTATTATGAGGATCGTTTAATAGAAACACGTTTAGAGGCTGTAAAGCATTTTTTGTTCAACGATTTTAAAGAATGTCTCCATTAACATTAAGGCATGAGTCCCACTGTTGCACTAATCTGTAGATTCCCTGCACGTAAAAAATTTTTGCGGTTTTTTGCGGAACCATTCGCTAACAGTAAACTCTACCTCATCGTCTGATTTGAACCGCCGTCCTTTTAGTGATTTCTTTAATGGGTCAAAAACATGATAATCGCACAGGGACTCTAAGTCGGTACTGTAAGGTGGATGTTGTAAGACTTCCGACTTCATACGACCAACCAGATCTTGAATCATCTGGGCTTCATGGGGTCGAGCATTATCATGCAGAAGAATGACATCATTTGTGAGCTTCCCGGGACATTTATTCTTGATGCTGACCAGTAAGCGTTTTAAGCTGTCTGCATATCGCTAAGCGTTGATGTTGACACCAGGTTCTTTAAAATCTAAGAGCAGCACACCCGATATCAAAAAAATACGGTCACCATTACTTTTCCTGTCAAAGGTTGGGACCGACATTTTTTCGCCTTCGGAGATTGTGGATGCTTCCACTGGATACTCTGACGTTTGGATTCTGGTTCGTAGTGATAACACCAAAATTCATCACCTGCAACAATTTGGTGTAGAAAGGTATTACCTTGTTATTGATAGCGCATCAAATGCCGTAATGATAAGGCCGAACGCAAATTTTTCTGCTCATCAGTAAGCAGTCGTGGAATCCACTGAGCAGCAACTTTGGCATATCCAAGACTATGAATGATGGAATGGTCAGTTCCTACCCTGATGCTCAGCATTTGAGAAAGTTCTCTAACTTTGATGCGTCTATTTGCCGTAAAGCAGTTTCCAGCTGTCTCACATTTTCATCTGATGCTGCAACACGTGCAGGTCCGGGACGGGCCAAATCTTTAGTGGATTCTCTTCCTTGTCTAAATTTATTGCACCATTCAACCACTGCCGTCTGAGAATAACTATAGTCACCATATACAGCTTTCATTCTCGTATAAAGTTCCATTGGCTGACGCCCCTCAGCGGCGAAAAACTGAATAACAGCACACAGACTATCTTGGACGAATTTTCTATCATAGATGCAATTTTTCAACCCAGTCCCAATGCTTATAAAAGAGAAAACTGCAAATATTTTTGACAGACTCGTCACTAGTACTTAAACAGACAATATAAACAAATAAATCCCGTCAGCATGGCGGCGAAGTCACGGCTGCGCAGATAAAACGTGTTTCTATTGAACAATCCTCGTATAGACTATATAGTTTATATTATTATACAAATTACTTTTATATTATATAAATTGACCATAAAGTATATAGAAACTAGTCTCTACCTAGTTTAACTTATAAAGCTAAAAAATATAGCCTACATACTCTCGAAACTCCACGTTGCGACTGAATGTTATAACTGCTTTACTAATGGACGTCACGGAGATAACTTGTCTGTTGACTTCGGTTGCTCCAATGCCATGTTTAATTTGAAATAAATAAATGAACTAACAGTTACAGTCATTTAGAGTTTATAATATTTTGATGCTATAGCCGCATTGTTAAATTCACTTCACCTTGCTGCAATATGATTTTCTGCTTATAATTTAACTTTATTTATTATTTATTTGTAGTATTAGTATACATCTGTGTTTAGACTACTTTATTCACTAACTTCACTGTCAATAATACTTCATGTATTAAGGAAGTCTTTGTACTTTTAAAAACATTACTTAGTATTCTGAAAATGCGTATTCTTCAAGAATAGAAAGATACTCACTCCTGTGGTTTGATCCCCAGACAATAAGATTAACAATTTTAAAGGGAAAATAAAACAAAATTTCTGAATCATCGCAATACTGAAGCTTTCACGTCTGCATTCATAATAGAAAACCTCTTAGGAAAAAGGGCAATTCTAGATGTTTTGACTCCTTATGACTCCTTAGAGTCATCTCTGATGTAATCTCTCCTTAGGTCCACATCTGACCACGACCGGAATCAGATGTAAAATTTAATAAAAAAATGATGACGCCAAGTTTGTAGAGATAAGACATTATCACAAGCTGATAATGAAATATCCAAATTTACTAACGCGTGCTGCATCTGTAACTCTTGTTTGCAAAATAGATTAGAGAAATCGTGTTATGGGCCTTAAGGTAACCCATTTACCCATATGGTAAATAGCCTCTGTGGGCCATACGATACAGTTCCCGAATGTATAAGACCCGAAACCTATTCTAGGTTACGACACTGAAGAACGAACAGACAACGATCCTTTTAGTGGAAGATGACGGCTATGCATTAAAGGACATATGAATTTACGCGATAAAAATGAAAAGAATTTGAAAAAATAACTGAATATCAACACAGAATCTTCTAGAAATTAATTACGGGAAACTCCATTTACAGTGGAACCGTTTCAGACAATTTATTATCTGAACGGAAAACACACACACACCACAATCTTAATGTTTCAGCACGTGGAAATGTGTAGTTGGTTTCTTTTGGACAGTAGCCTCGTCATAGTTGTTTGTTGGTCCTGAAAAAGGGCGTTTCTGCTGAAACGTTTCTCAATGCTATTTTCTGGCTGAGTCATACTTGGGAGTCTCCGAAGGGCTGAAATCATGGTGAAACGACTAGCCTTTCATCTCTGTCAGGGCGACAAAAAATGCGCCATCCCTAGCAACACGACATCTACATCTACATCTACACGACAAGAAATTTTCACTACAACTCAAATTATCGGAAACTCCAAACCAGGATTTAGCCATAAGATCCTGCATGGAATTGTGCTAAAACAGTTCTTTTCAGAACCAATGAGAAAGTCGGACATGGGCTGTTCTAACCTATAAGTTAAGCATACAAAGGCGTGTATGCCTTTAACCTATAAATTAAGCGCGCGTGTGTGTGTGAGGAGCACGGACGGAACCAACATTCTAAAAAACGTAGTTGATTTCAAGAATAAGTGAGTATAAGGCAATTATGGAATAAGTGCAGCAACTGTAGTAATAAGTGATGGTGAGAACAGCTAATAGGTGATTGTTATATAGGCTACTTTATTGAATGCTCAGAATACTACTCAGTAGGCCTACTGGACAAGAAACTGAACTTTTAGAAAAATATTTATTTTATAAAAATACTAATGTTTATATTTAAATGAAAATAGAAGTATTGTTTTTCTTCAAGAACTGTAGTCAGTAATGAAAGAAGACCTATGCTTTAAATAAAACTAAAGCATGACAGCAAAATCATACTAGTAAAAAACGAGTATGCTTATACATTGTCAAAAACCTCTAGTAAAAGTATAACTACAAAAAATTAAAAAAAAAAATTAAATTACTTAACATTCTACCGGCTTTTACAAGAGCTGATATTCGGAATTAGCAGTGCTTCAAACGATTTCTCAGTATTTCTTATATTTTTTTTTTATTTAATGACTCTCACTCCCTTTTTATAGTAAAGCCAACCTAACGAGCCCAATTGACTCCGTTAATGGTTGATCATTTTAGTCAGCCTGCAGATACATCGCTTGGTAATAATAACTCGGGTTATTCAAACATAATAAATAAAATCATTACCATAACAATAAAAATAAAATTAGAATTTTTCTTTTATATCCCTTAAAACAACCACCACCAGCATTTCGACTTATAGACATATAAAAACGCCGTACCAACATCCCTTTCCGAGCTATAAAAAAATTCTTCGGCCAATCACCATAAACAGGTCCTCTCATTTCACATTAACGGTCGCACAATTTATAATTCAGAATTGAACATTATTTTTATAAGTATTAACATAACCTATACAGTTCTATTTTTTTATAAAGATTTCACTGATATCACCCCGTCCTCCTTGTATCCCGTCAAAAGGCTATAAAACTGCCACTGAAGGTAGAGGGCGTCTTTCTTCTCTCCCGTGTTGTTAGCATTCGAGATATAAAAACAACCCTTCTGTCGTCGGTGGGGAGAATACAGAAACCCCTTGCATATAAAAACCAAAACAAATTACCTTCTCCTTATAGGAATAAGGGTAGAGAATGAAAACTATAAAAAGCTCTTCATTCGTTTTTTTTTTATTAACAATCAGTGAGCGGAGTATTGCATTATTTGCATAGGCATGTCCAATACTCAACAAGTAAGCAGCCAAGGCTTAATCTAATACTCTAACGATTCTCCAAGATTTCGTTTCAATTTCATTGTTTCCTCTTTACAAGCAGCAATTCTTCGCGATTTGAATTCCTCGTAAGGACACAGACACTATCGCGTTCCGTTTAAGCCTCACGCCTTTTTTTCAGATTGCTATTCTCACGAGAATTGAAACGAACGGCTTGCATTTGTTCGGTTGATGAAAAAACCACCCAAAGGTGGTGTACATACTCATGTGCATTTTAGAAAGTTTAAATTTTTCCTCTAAGAGATTGACTTCTTGTTGTTCTTCTTCTTTATCTGATACCTCTACCTCTCAGCGTCGAGTAAGGGAATTGACAATTCACTTAAAGAAAGGCAGTGATCTTCTTCTTCTCCTTGTAAATTTAAGGTATTAGGTCTCGTAGTTGCCGCCAAATTTTTTCCTATACAAAGAGTCAACTCAGCAGAGGAGATTGTTGGTTAGACCACTTTCGAAAAGTGCTTATTCGAAATATATATAATCGTCATCAGTTAGTCAGTGTTAAAGCCTTACCTTATTAGCTCTGTTACCGATTAACAAGACGTAAAAGATCCCTAAAGGCAGTATTAAAAGTCAGATGAACACGTAAATAGTCTGAATACAAAAATGTAAAAATAGTACGTGAATCAGGCTAGAGAATGTCGGCGCAGAAAAAAATTGACACACGTGAACAGTTGAGACGCCACGGCTGATACCTGGCTACTGATTCATTAATGTAAATGAACTAACGATCCATATGCATGGGTCTCACATCCCTTCTATCTGTTTGTGAATACACAAGACAAAACATTTTCAGTAAGGAATATACCTATAATTATAACGAATATCAATATAAGCATACAAAGAATTTCTATGGTTAATTATATGTGCGCAAAGTCATAGTCCAACTTCCGTTACCTCGTAGAATACCAGTGTAGTTTGTTAATACGAATATTACAAAAACTTGCTTCAATGAAACATTTGGGACACGGTATATATTTTGTATCACAGAAATTTAGTTTTGAACATAATATGATGTCCATTATTGTTTTTCCTGTTATTTTTACTTGGTATGATATAGCCTACTCAGTTTGTTAACCGTGTGTATTAGGCTATCACAAAAGCGGCTTGAAGAACTGCTGCTACATCTCTGTTGCTTTCATGTGGAGTTTGTTTGATTCTTCTCTTCCTTTCAACTTTTCTATCTGTCTGTCTGTATGTCTCTCTCTCTCTCTCTCTCTCTCTCTCTCTCTCTCTCTCTCTCTCTCTCTCTCTCTCTCTCTCTCTCTCTCTCTCTCCTCTTACTTCCTACGAATTACTTTGTCTCGCTTTACGTTATATGCTAATCCGTCTAGACATTATTTTGAGAGCGCATGCAAAAACTAAGAGCTGAGCGCAAATGCTCGAAGTATATTTGTGGCAACTACGCACCGCTGACAACTCAGTAAATGCGGTATATTTTTTACTCAAGTCACAATAATTTTCTTGTAACTTGTCATTTCAAAAAAACTGTAATTTATTGACAGTCTATTTTTAAACAAAACCCATATTAATTAATAAAAACTGAGTTTGTGAAGAGCTGCATCTCTCTTTTAAAGAGCTGTGATCTTCCAAAGTAAGGAACGTAACCTTCTCTCCTCTTGACTCTAGGGCTCTCCATTTCTTTTGATCTTCAGCTCTTGTCAGTGAGCTATGAAACGACCTACTTGTTACTTGCTGGGTAACACTGGCCTCGCAAGTTGAAGAGCTACCCACTCTTGTATGTCTCTTAGCGTCATTAACAACCTCTCGTGCTTTCTGATTGGCAACGTGATGTATGTTAAAAACTGTATTACAGGCTACAAACAGATGAAGGAGTCTTAGGCATATGGAGGTAGTTAATTCGTCCATAGAATTCTGTAAGTCGCCGATGTCACTGTCGAAACTCACATACTTCTTATGTTTATATTACCGAATCCTGCAAGTTGCTGTTCGATATATGAAATTTTTATATAAAAGTGGATTACGTCATATCTCGCGAGGGGTTTGTACCGCTTGTTAATGTTCAGTTACAACAGTTCGGACTTTTATAATCTGCTTCGTATCTATTGTGATGTTATTATTGTTTTGTTAGTAACGAATTGAATCTGATCTCAACACAAACGTATATATACACAATGCTATTTTAAAGTACACTTTGTAGCTTAAACTTCATTGTTATAACTATTTACCGTGTGGAGGAGGCAGGAGAAACCATCGAATTAGAAATCAAACGGTGAGAAAAAAACTACAACCTATTTAGCATCGATGAGAGAACTGACTTTAGAGAAGAAAATGGTGTTATTTCCATATGATTACCCAGAAATACTAGCATTAAAATAGAAAGATATAATTCGCCACTACTAACTATCGCGAAAGGTCCTGTTCAAAGTATGTTGAAATTAAATTCTGTTCTGGCTAGACTACGCCTGCTGAATCTTTGGAATCTATGTTGTTTGCTAGACTATTCATCTCCATATTGGGGAACGAGTCCTCGCTTCAGAGGGCGTGTATAAACGAAACTGGAGAACTAGAACTTGATTTGTTGTACCGTAGCGTGCAGCATGTCCGTGGAAAGCATTAGCTCGTGTTGATAGGCTACTTTATCTAGGAAGACCATCGAGTCGCAGTGTTTGGTTACGTAACAAGTGTCCTTGGTGGATTTCCGTCGTCAAAATCGTAAATCTCCGAACAGAGACAATTGTACATGTCTTGTGACCGCAGATTTAAAAACAGGAACGACGGTTACCATGTAGCAGAGGTATGCTGATCTGGTCAAGTCTCACAGCCTGTGCGTCTTACGTTTGCAGCTCCGCCGTGTGATATGGTGTCTGCCATGATGTCGTCGCTACAAGCAAGTGGGTGTAAAGAGGAAATACAGAACTGAAATTGTTCCACAGCTGCGTGTCGCAACAATTTCGTGGACACTCTTCCTTTACGTACCCACAGTCGGGCTCATAATCTATGGTGTGAAGATTTTGGTTGGTCTATTGTATAATTTGCAGAACTTAGAACAACAACACACGCGAAGACGCCCAATTTGAAAGCCCCCAGAATAATAATAATCTTATCGATTTTGTATGATAAAGAGTGAAGAGCAACGGAAATATAGTTTTTAACATGAATGTTAAAAAAATTGTTCAAACCTAGGACAATTAAAAAACAGTATAACAACGAATTAGTTGAAGCAGTTACTACATGTAACGTAAATGTTAATGTAAAAGAGCATAGGAGTACATAGAAGCAGTAGTCGTCGAGCGCATTAATATACCTGCGAAAAGAAGAAATGAAATAGAAATAAAGTGTAGGAAAGACTCCTCTATAAAGCTAAACAGACCTTGAGGATTTAATTCTTTTTGAGAAGGATAATCACGTTTAGATTTGCTGTAGTTCGTACTGTTAACTGTTCATGCATTCGTTTAATGTAATAATTCAAATAACGGCACAATACTTTAAATTATATGTTTAAAATATAACCAAAGAAGTTAGTCGATTAGAAGAATGGTTATCAAATACAATACTGATCCGCCAAGGAAATGTTTGTATGTTACTGAAGATTCAAGCTCTTCACAGCACTATAGTGTTTTGTAGTACTATGGTTTAATACTACTTAGCAGATCTATGATCTTGAAATGACTACTACTAGGGGCTATATCCCTAATAGATCCGTTTGTTATGACAGTTAAACAGCAACATTTGGTCAGTTTGTGTGTCGTTGTTAGGCTTTGCAGTGACATGTGACATGTGATTACTAACCTGCAGTTGGTTACTGACTGGCGACTCCCGTCACTAGGGAGGATTGTCGATTTCCTAGCATGACTTTCATACGACCAAGCAGATCTTGAATCGTCTGGGCTACATGGGGTCAAGTATTATCATGCAGAAGAATGACACCGGAACAGAAGTGTGAGCTTCCCGGGACGTTTATTCTTGATGCTGACCCGTAAACGTTTTAAGCATATCGCTCAGCGTTGATGTTGACTCCAGGTTCTTTAAAATCTAAGCGAAGCACACCTGATAATCAAAAAATACGGTCACCATTACTTTTCATCCCGAAGGTTGGGACCGACATTTTTTCGCCTTCGGAGATTGTGCATGCTTCCACTGGATACTCTGACGTTTGGATTCTGGTTCGTAGTGATAACACCAAGACTCATTACCGGCAACAATTTGGTGTAGAAAGGCATTACCTTGTTATTGATAGCGCATCAAATGCTGTAATGATAAGGCCGAACGCAAATTTTTCTGCTCATCAGTAAGCAGTCGTGGAATCCACTGAGCAGCAACTTTGGGATATCCAAGACTATGAATGATGAAATGAACAATTCCCACGCTGATGCTCAACATTGGAGAAAGTTCTCTAACTTTGATGAGCCCATTTGCGCCTAAAGCAGTTTCCAGCTGTCTCACATTTTCATCTGCTGCTGCAACACTTGCAGATCCGGGACGGTCCAAATCTTGTAGTGGATTCTCTTCCTTGTCGAAATTTATTGCACCATTCAACCACTGCCGTCTGAGAATAACTATAGTCATCATATACAGCTTTCATTCTCGTATAAATTTCCATTGGCTAACGCCCCACAGCGGCCAAACACTGAATAACGGCATGCATATTATCTCTGGACGGATTTTCTATCATAGATGTAATTTTTCAACCCAGTCACAACGCTTGGAAAAGAGCAAACTGCAAATATTTTTGACAGACGCGTCACTAGTACTTAAACGGACAATATAAACAAATGAATTCCGTTCCTATTGCGACGAAGTCACGGCTGCACAGATCAAACGTGTTTCTAATGAACAATCCTCGTAGTTGGTCAATACCGGTTACTGGTCAATACGTTACTGGTTAAAATTTAAAGCAAAAATTTTGCTGAGTAGTCGGCGATATAGGTGTAACTTCACGGTGATGGAAAGTGTAACATCTCCTATTAACCACGTTGATCTTTTACTGACCAGAGAGTAGCAAACAGGGCCTTCCCAGGGGACCTTCCCCCCAAGGCTTTCATAACCGTTAGCAAAGAAAAACAACGTCAGAAATAAAATCCGTTAAAATGAGTTTGATTATTCTTTCTAATCGGTTTCTGTACGCTATCGACCTGTATATCTCCGTCACACGTAATGAGCACTGCAGAAAGTCAGTTAATACCAACTATTCGAGCATCGTGAGTGTTTGTTGCACAATATGCGTTGTAACAACAGCTCCGCTGGCTACTTGATAAATGAAAAATCGTGTTCTGTCAAGATTGTTTACTGTTTGGCATAAATTAAACATTACAGCTGATTCGAACCAGCTGCATTCAATGCTAATGCAACTGGTTAGTTGAGACGTTTGTTTTGTTATATATAAATAAATAACTATCCGCACAGGTTCATAAAATTTAATATTTGTTCTGAATAATGTAAACATAAAAGGTGTGTCCAAGAGTGTCTCACTGAGGAAGTTATGCTTTCATTGTACTATGTGCTGTTTTAGAACAATGGTCCGTAATTAAGGGACACATATTAAAATATTAGTTATTCGTTTACAAGTATCGGTATTGAACTTTACATACTTTACCGATAACAATTAACGATTCCCTTTACTACAGAACTGAGCGGAGGTAGACTTACAAAATGAGTTATTGTCTTGGTAAGGCTGGATCCTGTTCTGTTCTGTTCCTGATAAAACTCAACAGTTGCACGGCAACTTCCGCCCTTGAAATCCTTCTTCGGCTTGAGGCCTTTAGACTAATCTCCGTTTTCAACTCTCATCCTTCCTTAACATTATTTATATAAGGTTTGCTTTTCGTTGTTTGTCTAATTTTCGTCGTTTCCCTTGCGGTGATAAATAAATAATGTTTATTCTCATGTGACGAATATGCATCTCCCTCCGACATTCTCGCATTATGCCTGCACCATTGGGCTATTTAAATTATATTTTACTTGAAGATTTTATTTCCATTTTCCGTTATATTTTTACTGAATGCCCATCCGGTAATTGGGAGGTTTCTTCACATAAAACCAGGTTGTGATTTGTCAACTGTTATTTCTACGGTTACATGAACTATTTTCTCACTTAGGCCTACCTGTAATATGTAGTCGGCCAGTTTCCTGTACACTCTGGAATAAATGCTTAGTACTGTTCCAAACAGTGTACTGTAATTTCAGTTTACCGAAACGAGAACTAATATTTACAAGAAAGGTTATCAACAAAGAATCTTTGTCTGAAGGAAGAAAACTATCCACCAAAGACACCCTTATGCGGTCAATGATCCAACTCGATAGAAACCTCAACTCTTATCTCTTGACAGTGGCGTCCCATATATTATAAGAACTGGTGTATTTAATTAAAGAAATATTGACGTGTTTAGGATTTTGGAGCTTTAATTTTTTCGAAAGTGGCCCCTATGAAGTTTATGACAAATTCGTGTCAGTAAAGATATCGTGTAGTACAACAGAATATCAATATCACGCACATAATTCAAATCTTAAATTTTAATTGAAGTAAAAACTAAGATAATGAAATCTTCAATTGAATTCATTTTAAACTAGAATTATCTTAAATTGTAAAGTAACGAAGAAAGCGATATCAGCTCTATCAACCACTGGAATCCACTACTGCTTTCCATTACTCGCAATTTGTTTTTCATAGAATTCAAATGAAAAAATACGTTTAAGTTGTTCTTGCTTCACGACGACGTAACTAGCTATATGCTATTATCGTGCCATTATGTCCCTAATGTATAGCAATTCTGGCAAAATTCTTTGGTGTATCCTACTTCCTTAAGACGACATTAAAGTAGCTGAACGGCATGTCAATATTTCACTTACGGAAGAAGAAGTAAAAAATACAAAATTAGCCCGTCAACTCTGACATTGTTGAAGCTGACAGTTCTTAATTACGGTGAAAATTAAATTGGGAATACAAACATTAGTTAGTAAAATACAATCTGTAACGCGACAGGAGACGATATGCATTCCAGTTTCAGTCAACATAAGTATTATCACTATCCAGTAGTTACTACCAAACAGTCGTGTCGGTAGCACCGGGGTAACTTATGTTCAAGGGTCAAGACATTTTTGCCGTTTTCTCTGGGCGTACTTAATTTATACGACCCAATCGGTTTGTTAAGCTACACATAGTAATCCGCCTAATCCGATAACACTGTGATCCCGGTAGGAAAGGAAAAACTGGTGGACAGCAAATGCCAGGGGGACATTCGATAATCTTAATAAATACTGTACAGTAACTTCAGAAATAAAGTTACAGAGGTTGAGTACTCCAGAATACCATCGAAATCATTTAATTTGCGCGCGCGCGTGTATTTTCTTTCTATATAAAACCTGGAATACGTAAATATAGAAGATAGGCCTATAACAGCAAATATCCGAGAAAAGAATTTGACATAAGCATCGTCAAAGGAAAGAACGAGGTAAAGCCTGAAGAAGGTAATGTGACGTTACATAAAAATTTACTAAAAATCACAACGAAAGTAATGTAAGGCATCGGTGCGAATGTAATAGTTAACTAAATACAGTGGTGACTGGCAACCGTTGCAGTAAATTCCGAAGAACACTTCTTAGTATCGTGTGTAGCTTTCTAGAGTACTTACTTCTTCCATCACGTGAAATTGAATTAATTTGATTTCTTCTTCTGTCTGTTTTCCCATTTATATTTATACCTTACCCTGTTGTATCCTCTATCCAAATTCTGTATAAGTTTCTTCTTCCATACCACTGTAGCTATTTCTTTTTTTAATTAAGAAAGTTGTATTAGTGGTTATAATCACAAACAGAATTAACACTGTTGCACACCACTATAGAAAATTATTCCGATTAGCGCTTTCAAACTTCACAGCTCATCATTTCCGATCTGATGATGAGCTGTGAATCTTGAAAGCGCTAATCGGAATAATTTTTTCTATAGTGGTGTGCAACAGTGGTAATTCTGTTTATTCCTTATTTTTTAAATAAACAGTTGGTATCGTTATTAGTTTTCTCTTAAACGTCGGTTTTCGATTCTGTCCCTTTGTGTTTTAAAGCTAGTCTTCTGTGGTATTTCATGTCCGATGCTGTTACTCTTGATCTTGTCTTGTCTTCGTTGAGATCCTGCCCCATGTCCCATGTTGATTGCTATGCGATTTATAAACGATGTATTTTCGTTTTTATTGTAATTTCTCTTTTACTTATGAGAGTGTTATTTAATGTGATCCGTTTCTAAAATCTATCCAGTGTGAAGGGGGATGTGGTCTGTCTCTGCTGTCTTTCTACTTGTACCTGCTCTCGCAGCCTCTCATCCGGCATCGTTTCATATGAATCTTCCATTTACATTGTACTACTGAAATTCTAATAAGGCCTACAAGAGGAAAGAAAATGTAGTTTCAGTAAATAAAATAACACTCCTTTACGCATGGTTACTACAGCGTGTAACGAAATAAACGTGCGTTTGAATGAGCAATAGTTTTAAACAGCAACTTACTTGGGTAAAACAACTGCGAACCGTGGATCAGATCGTTGAACTGCGTTCATGTTGGATAATTACCTTTGTGTCAAACCAATAAATACTATAGTTAAATGCGCACAATTATACGTTGCTGTTTGCATTTAAATAGATGTTTAAACTTTGTTGTTTTGACGTCAATCCCATAGCTAGTGCTGCTAAATGTGACTGGACGAAATTAACTTTGTCTCGAACCCACATTAAACTGCTGTTTCATGTACAGTGCAGACGTGCACTAAAGTAGTTGACTAAAGTTATTTTATTTTATTTCTTAACAACAAAATGGTATTCTTTTAACTTACAAATTAATCTTTGTTCTCAAATGACTGTCCAGTCCATCAACACAGTGATTCTAATGGTGTTCACTTTGCTTTAATTGTCTTCACGTAAACATTTGAATAGCCTATTGTAAATTTTGAATGAAAAAGTTAAAAACTTTTTCAACAGCCTGAAAAACATCTTTAAAGGGGCGATATAAAACAGAACTGCTTCGGTAAGGAGCTTAACGTATCCTGTCGCCTGATAAGTACAATATAACATAAATATATTTACAGTTAATTTTCCTTCCCGGTGTTTCAGACGTTTTTTCAAACCTAACCTAACCTAAACTTAAGGTGCGTCTGTACTATGATCACGGTCACTTGTTATCTGCAGAGGTGCCTACAGGGGTGTCGCCATTGGCGATATTTAGAAAATTTTTGGGGGGGATTTTTTTTAGTATTCCATGAAAAATCTTCCCCACAAAACTGTAAAACACTTATGACGGACACGTATCAGAAGCACAATAAATCTACCCAGTTGACTTTTTCGAGCGGTAGGCGGTAGTTGACCCAGTAGGCGCGGTGTGCACGGAAAAAAGGATCTAGTCTTCTACTCGATGCTTCAAACAGGCTACAGATCGAGTTTAACTTTCTGGTTTTCCCAATTTAAATAGAATTTGTATATAAAATTCTTTTGTCTCTTTCCGTAACAAGCTGTTCGGCAGAGATGACCATGAGCCGTCTCAAAATTGTCAAAAACCGTCTTAGAACAAGCATGAGTAATAGGCCTACTTGGTTAAAAAGTTTGTTAATTTTATGCAGTGACTCTGAAGTTTTAACCAAGATTCCGCACGAAGAAATCATTGACAAGTGTGCATTTTCCACCAAGCAAAGACAACAAATATTATTGAACAGCTAAAAACACTTACTTATTATTATTTTTTTGTCTGTTTGCTTATTTATAAGTTATGTTTCAACTTCAGATACCACAAATATTGTGATTGTAAGCTTAAAATATTACATTGTTCATATTATGATAATGTAATTTTGAAATACATTTTATTTTTTATTCACTGTATTAATAAAGTACAGTGTGCAATAGAACTTTGTGTTTATATTTTCTATTTATCTTGCTTTCTGCTACGTTTTAGTACACTACGAAGGGTCCAAAAACAGAATGAAATTTTTATAGCATTTTATCGATAAAAACAGATTTAAGTGAGACGATTAAGTTGCAAAACTAAATATCTTTCCAATAAAGTCATAGAGTACTGGTATTGTAAAACAAATCACGTTTTACTGAAAATATTAATTTGTGATTTATTGTTAGAAATCCTTATTTTTTTTAGTTTATAACTACCTATAATCAAAATATATATTGTTTCGGTAAAAGGTAATATTTTGTAATAGTTTTGAGTTAGAAAGCCCCGGCGTTTGATCGATTAGGTAAGAAATTTTACTGTAAAAGAGAGAAAAGTTCTTGTCAAAAAAAGGGGGGAATTTTTTATAAAATTGGGGGAAGCGTCATAGGGGTTGGGGGAATCGGCACCCCTGGTTATCTGTATTAAAATATTGTACAAAAATAAAAACGAACCATTTGACAAAAGCACGTTTCATTAAACGTTATTTTATACGACTACGAATGCACTCTCGTTAAAGCAAAAACTGAACTAAAGAAATTTTACGCTTATCACAGTTAAATAAATACTTAATTTTAAAAACTGAAAATGTTTTACAATCATATTTTTATTTTGACTTATTAGGATTTTGTAGAACAAATTTGACACAAAAATATTTACTCAAACATTCATAAAATCTGATCTTAAAGAACCGAAAATTTTGACGTTGACAAGTTATTCGTTGTCATTATTATTCTAGGAGTTGCGCACTGAGATATTATCATTCCAGTATAAATGTTATCGATACATCTTGTCATTATGTTTTGAAAGCTTGAATTTTCCGACTATTTAAAAGAAATATTGTACGCTATTATAAGCAGCCTTACTTAAAAAACATAGTAATATAATTTGAAATAGAAAACCACATACTATTCAATTCTGTCAGCTCGCTATTACTTTCGTTCGGAAAATAGTATCTATATTTGCCTATTTACTTCTTTCTTTAATAGGTTCATCGTTTGCTGAATTACTTCTCCTAAAGATCTGAATATTCTAGATTTTGAAGGGGTTGTTTTGTAGATTAAACACGTTTTTAGCAGCATGCAATACTTCTTTGAAAGACCTTCAGTAAACATCGTACCGTTATCCTGTAGCCTGTCAATAAATTGATATCAGTATATTTATACCCAAGTGTTACTGTCGATATGTCGATACAATACACCTGACACGTTGATATGTGGTTTTGACAGTAGCCCACACAGAATGTAATTGGTTTTCACATAATGATACATAACATTGTGTAGGCCTATATCACAAATAATTTTTATAATTTACATAAGTAATTTAATATATTGTAACGTCACAGAACGTTCCATAAAGGAAATTATTTGCATAGCAATTTATCATAAGAGGAAATTGAGGTGAACAGTATCGAACCCAAGTAATCCTAAAAATTTTGTAATATTGTCTAATAATTAATATCATTAACATGAAAAAACGACCAGACTATGACTAAGACTAAAACCCCATATATATTATTTAAGTGAAGAACAGTGTAAAACCATAATATACTATAAGAGAGACAAATAATATCAGAAACAACCAAAATAAGGTCATTAATTATTAAGTAATGTAACTCTGAATAGGGTATAAAAAACTATTTATTGTGAATTAATGGACAAGATCCATTATTATACTATGTAATGTAAATAAAATAAATGTATTAAATGATTTGAATACATTATTAGAAAGGATCTAAGTTAAAATAAAAAATATATAAATGTTATGACAAAAAATATATGTTTAGGAGCTGAGTCCAAACACTCAGATTTCATGTAAAAATTAATTATTATAGAATTGAGATAAAAACTATATGTAATTGTCAAGTAAACAAAGATGAACAATTTATCTTAAATAAAGAAAGCTGTCAAGTGATTAAAAATCAGTTAAAATAGCCAAAAACAGTATTAACTGAAAACATGTAGTAGACCTATAATATTGTAATATTTATGAATTTAATGTTGACAAAATGCAACCAAATTGCATTATAAAGTTGAAATACAGTATAATGTGACTATACTAATATATTTGACTAACTTAAACACTTTAATAGTCGAGTTAGGAAACTATTTACCTATACCATATCTGGCTGAAGCCAAGGACCCATCACAAAAAACAGTCATATTTGACAAAATAATTGCAAAATATTAGCAAAAATAAAAGAAAAGGGTACAATACTCTAGTGTACTATAGTAACAAACACACTCAGTTGAAAACAAGCTCAATTATTAAAGAATTTGACTTATGAGAGTGAAATTTGTCACACCAAGAAAATGAATCACTTATGCAAACCAATATGATGCTAAGTAAGCTTACAATAAAAATAATATGTATCAGGATAAACCAGGTATCACAAAAGATAGACAATATAATAAACTCTCAGTGTATGCTCGAAAAATCCCATATATAATAAGGAAAAAAGACAAACTATTGTAAAGAAACAGTGACATTAACTTAGGCCATATGCATGGACCATGTAAAACTGAACTTATTTATATATTATATGTGTTAAACTTTATTTATTTTGTTATAGAAAGATGATAATATTATGTATTAATGTTGTTAGAAGGAACCAAACAACTTCACAACAATTTTTTAGTTAAAAAATTGAATTTTTATGTAAACATTCCAAGGTAAGAGTTGTATTTTATGTTATTTTATTAGAGTTAATTTATTCAAAAACCAATCGTAATTAGTATCATTAGATTCAGTTGAAAGCAGAGAATCCAAAAACAGTAATGGCATGCAGATTGTAAGTAGTTATGTAAAATTGTTTGACAAATACCAGAATAATTTTTGTAATATCCTTAGTGTGAAGAATAAGAAATTTTTGTTCTAAAGCTTCTACGGAAGTCAAATTTGTTCCATGATGTTCCATTTGATTATTCTCGAACGTTCTAGAAGGAATTTTTACACAAATACACCGGAAGTTCATGACAAAAAGTTAAAACAATGAGCCTTACAGAGTATAAATGGAAGACAAAATTCGACCGAAAAACACTTTATGCTTTGAATCCAGAAGAGACACATCACCCACGAAACTGATCATCACACCCGAGGCGAAACCGAAGAACGAGAAGTCGACGTGAGAACGCAGAAAGGCTTTTCCCGTACATTGACAAAAGACTGACTTAACCTCTACAAGTGTATACGCCAATGTGTTGCTGAAATAGAGCAGCAACACGACACATTTAATAGAACGCACGCAGCCAGAATATCAGCGGCCCTGGAAAGGACCAAAATTTTAATAGAGAATCAATTCTGCTGTATTCGCTAAGACAAACTGACTTTGACAAAAATCCCAATAACTTTACGTACACAAAGCCTATTCCTCAACTGTGAGAAGAGATCAGCGCTGTGGCGGCTAATTGAGAAACCACGCGGACAGCTGATTGTCGGCGGCACTATTCAAAGCGTAAATTCACTGCTAAATTTTTTTACGAAATTGCGGAGTTTTAAAAAAACCGTATTTTGACTTTTAAATAATATCAGTGCACAAGGAACGTCAACACGAAGAGGCGAGATTGAAAACGTACCCGAGAGAAGTGTCCAGTGCGAGAAATAATTACCCATCGGAACATGAGTTGTTCAAAGTTAAAATCATTTTTACCTGGTAACATTTGTCACACAGTTGTACTACATATGCCACACACCTTCAAATCACTTAATTTTTGTAAAGCATCTTATTGATCTGTCTTGGTAGTTCAAAGGAGTCACGTCCTGAGTATAAAGATTTTTCATACACTAAACTCATGCTTTTCAACTGAGTAAAATAAAATATTTGTTAGCCGATATTTGATTGGAGAAAAAAACTTGTCAATAATAATTTCTTGTAACTCTGCAATTTTATTTTTTCACGAATGTTAGTCCTTCAGACGATTTTTTAAGATTCATTAAAACATACGTTATTTTTTCAAACTCAAACTGTCTTGTTCACATTTTTTCATAGAATTAAACTAACTGCTAAGAAATCAAAATTTCAATTTTAATAACAATTTCTTGGAACAAAAGATTCCAAGTGGCGCCCACAAACACATAGTAGCTTAAGTTGTTTTGCAGGACGACATCATCGCAGAGGATCCAGTCATCAGTAAGTATCATAAAGTGCGCGGAGTGTAACGCCCGACATATAATAACACGAACAATTCACGACTCCATTTCTTTTTATTATAAATTGACGTTTATTTAAATATAAATATATAATATATCATTATATAATTATATATATAAATATCTGAAATATTTCTGTAATATCGCATTGTTTTAATAGAAAGTCCATTTTAAATGCTAAAAACGTAAATAACACTTGCTACTACTGATGTTCTTCATTAAATGTATGCATTTCGGTACGTTTTGTATTTCGTAGTTATGTACACTGTAGGATCTACATCTGCCTCCTCATAAAATTAACATTGAAGTGAAGATGGGAAGATGATAATACGAATGCAGACGTGCCTGACTTTGATATAATACGTTTCAGTTATCTACTGCCTGTAACAAAACACTGTGCTGAAATAAAAATATTTTTTATGAATTATTGTACATTTTTTACGAATTGATATTGTCTACATAGTCAGTTTTCACTTTTTTTTAAGAATTATTGTGAGCAATTTTTAAAATTATGAGACTCTACTGACAAAATCTATTCGTTCCATTTTCTTAATGTTTTGTAATTGCATTCTACGTTTTTCTCATTTACAATTTTATTAAATCCATTTTAGTATTTACACAAAACAGTATGGCACACTTGTAAACATTAAAAATTGATATCAAATACGTAAGATAATAAATACTAGAATTATCCAATTAACCACATATTCAATTATATGGATTTACGTTTCCAGAAGTCAATCCGAATATCTGGGGCAATGCAGTAATTTCAGAAAGGAACAGAAAGTCTGAAATATAAAATACTGAAAGAAAACAAGAAAATAAGATGACATGGAACAAGGATCTGGTCAAATGAATACTAAAATATTGGTGCTTAAATTAAAGAATTTCAAGTGGAAGAAAGGGGTTCATAATAAGAATGACCGCGTAATTCGGAAAGTTAAAAATAAGGGAAGCAAGCTTATATTATTCAGAGTAGACCTCTGTTTAAATTTGTGTAGACAAATTTTCCACTTGCCCTTAAACTAAGATTTTTATGTATTGGTGACCACGATAACCGACATTGCTAGATCTAAATTGGGACAGAATGTTTATTTTTTGTGCTCGGAAGGGATTGAAAAGCATTTTATTCAAACTCGAATTCAAATAACATCATTAAAAGTTATAAAATATGTAACTAAAAAATGTTAATCCATACTACGTTTTTATTTGTACTGAAACCAATTTCATAGTTGCGAAATTTATTCGTTATACCTTTAATCTACAATTTACCTTATATGTTTAGTGTCTTGATTCCTACGTATTCTGACAGCCAATGAACTGTAATTGTAGGTAAATAAAAAAACAGGAACAAATCAATTTTAAAAGATGTGTTAGATGTAGCTATAAGTTATTTGAAATTGTGTTTGCATTAGTCATATGGGAACGTTTATTAGGATATGTCCAACTGAAAGCAAGAGTCCGTAACATGTTACATTATGATTTCTACTTCATACGACACAAAACATTGTCGAATAGGCCTATTATCGACGATTCCCAGTTAACACCTGTACATGACAAGTGAGCATTGCTGGACTGGACGTGATGAGTGTACAATGGAGCGACTAATTTATTGTGAAATATTAGATACAAATTATGTCCTGTCGTTCGGTTAAATGAGTTAGTATAGCTACGCACAACAGTTGTAGCACATTAATCATAATCAGACAAATACAATTAGGTGTTTCATAACACATTGACTCCTAGTACAAATAAATCCTTAGAAGTAAACAAGTGTTTAATACGGTAAACACCTGTTAATAATACCAGTGACCTATTATAAAATAGGTAATTAATACGCCCTAGGGTAAATAACGTCTGGTCGGATGACGACAGCTGACTGGGCTAATGTTTGGAAATTGAGGAGAGTGGTGGTGCAAGTGTTAAGTTAGAAGAAGCAGGACAGGGGTTGGGGAGCAAGAGACGGCCGACAAACCCTCCTTGTGTGCACTGGAATCAGACCCCCATAAAGTAAAGCTTTGGTGAACAAAAAACTTGCTACCCTTCAGTAACAGTATCTGCTACACTTGCTGGAGACAACAAGTGAGTGAGAGTGGCTGGGCCCACCTGTGCATCCCCCACCCCTGCTGACTAACAACAACCAATACAGTTTTCTATTGTGCAGGCAAATATCAGCAGCATTAAAGGATAAGCTTAAGAGAGCCTTAACGTAACGTCCCTTGCTTTAGGGGAGTGGTAGTCGTAGTTATTGATTTTAGTTTTGAAAATGGTGTTAGGTAACTTCGATTCGGACGGGAAAATGTTTTGTAAAGTCACCGGTTTCTGCACCTGTCTCGCGTCTAGACAGGGCAATCTCTGAACGATTCCTGTTTTGCCGTTGGGATCAGCGTGGGGAGAATATATTACTCTTGAGCAACATTAATGGACTTGTTCTCAACTCACATTACCATGCATTATCACTAAACTGAGAAATCGGGAAGGGTAATGCTGGTGATGTTATGAAAAAACTGCGATCTGACCCATTAACGTTTATTTATAAACGTGCAGATAGGTATTGCCTTTATGGCATTAGCGTCAACATGTTAGAGACAATTGGCAAGTCAATCTTAAAAACGTAAAAATGGTTTTACAAATAATGTGTGAGTGTATGCGCGTGCGCACTGTATACATGTTAACCGCCGCTGGTAACACCGCAGCAGGAGCAGATAGCATCCAATACAGCATTTTAGAACGGAATCGTCGTATACAATAACATATGGACCTATCCACTAGCGTAGACAGAACCAATTGCCATTCATCTTGTTGAGTCCGTTAAGGAGTTCAGTTGAAGCCAGTCCAGAGTCTAGATCAGTGGTTCCCAACCTTTCCGGACCCGCGTACCACTGTGGTCTTCGGCGTTCATTTCGAGTACCACCGGAGCTTAAAGAAAGGTTATTGGGGTTTTCTCAATAAAAACCTTGATGAAACATGAATAGTAAAGCTTATTTTTCCTAGTTATATACAATTATTTAAATCTAATACATAGAAGTTAGAAAACGGGAACTGATTTTTTAAATTAATTTCAGGTTGGATTATGGTAAAGTAAAGTATAAAATTCTTTCAAAAGACAGTTAATTACTTTCATTACAGATTTTCTTGTTAGTACTGAAAAATAACAACATATTAGAAAGGAAATAATTAATGTGAAACTTGTTGCTGCTTATTTTGTACCAGAGAGTTAATGTCGGGTTGTACTGACGTTATTTTTAACCTTAAATCACACTCAGTAGTCATCCTGTTAGATTTTAACGAAATATTACTGCAAAGTGCTTATGTTGTGTTTTTGTAAGGGTAATGGTTTTAAGTCAGGTACGATGAAAATTGTTGTTTTGAACATACATTTTTATTTATTATTATTTTTTTAAGTAAATACTTTTTTACTAGCTAGGTCTTCTTGCGTACCACCTTGGATCTCCGCGTACCTCCGGTTGGGAAGCAGTGGTATAAATCATGTACACTGGTATAGGCCTATATAAATTTTGGTATAGGCTACGTTGTATGTTGTAGGCCTACCTATGAATTATACAAAACTACACGATGTAGATAAAATTATATCATATATAGAACACAAAAAAAGTGTACTAGGCTATAATATGCATTATTGCTACATACATAATGTACAATTACCATGTTTTTGCTTACTATGAGTGACGGTAAGCATACTGCTTGGTGATCGAAATTTGTCACAAGTAGGCAAACAACTATTTTGGTTGTACGTTTATAATATTAAGTTATAGGCCTACATCCAGAAAATAAACTGTAACAAAATTATATATTTATATATTATATATTTTATAACGACTTTACCTCAAGATGTTTTCTCCCTATTTGGAACATGTTTCGGGAAGCCTTGTGTTCCCATCTTCAGCCTTCCTAATTTTGAGCCCTGTGAGATATTTGTGTGTTGGCTGGTTGTTGCTTTGATTTCCTGTTGGTCTCTGGTGCTTTAAATTGGTATTATTGTGTGTGATTGTGGTGTATATATTAGTATTTTGTGTATTTTCTATGTTGAGTGCTTTGAAAATTGTGTCATGTTTTGTATTGATTTGTATTTGTTCAGGTATTAGTTTGTTTCGTGTTTTATGTTTGTATATTTGTAAATTTTTCCAAATGTTCATTATGGTCCCTTTGTGTGGTATGTGTTTTATTAGTGTCATATTGGTTATGTCTGGGAATTCATGTCCAGTGTTTATTGCATGTGTGGCCAAATTAGATTTATATATATTTCCCAAATATATTGTAGCATGACAGATAATGCCCATAGTTCTGAATGGAAAGAAAGATCATAAAATAAAATGAAAACAAATTTAAATCCAAGAAAGCAACATTAAAAATTAATTAAGAACCACCGTAAAGCACAATCATAGTTTGAAGTAAGAATTTCATTAAAACCAATTATACAATGAATGATGAGTAACCAAATAAACCAAAAAGCTAAAAATAAAAAGGAGATACCCAGGTAGGATAGGAGTAAGTAAGGAAGAAACCAGAACAAGACAACATCCACGATCAGAAGGAATGCTCTTATAAGAAACAAAAACGAAACCCCAAAAGAAAAAAAATATAACCAATGAAAGTATAACAAAAACCCAAATTTAGAAAACCATGTAAAATAGACATAAACAAAAGTGTATAAAGTAGAATAAAGTGAACCAATGTGAATTAATTATGTAATTCAAAAAACAAACCTTCATTATCCTCTATAAATAAATTTCTTGATTTTAATAAGACTATAAAACTAATTAGAAATAAAATCAAAGAATAAAAGGGGATCAGTGCAAGTTTTTATATTATATTAAATAAACTTAATGTGTCAATATTGGAGTTCATAAACTGAGTAAATTGTGCATTTATACAACTTTAAAGTTTTTATATTGTGTCAATAAATAATCTTTCATTGAGTATTATAATGACAAATAATACAAGTGTTTCTAAATAACTGCCACTCTTTATATACAACATTCATTTGAATGACAGTAATAAAACAAGAGCAGGCCAGTAAAAAAGTGAAGTGACCAAGAATCATTACCCCAAAAATCAAACAAAAACAGCTAAGACTGAAAATAAAACTAGGTATAAGAAATAGTGTAAACGATGGAAGGACAGATATGTTTTGTTTAGAATAAGTTCAGATAACTCAAGACTGAAATGTCAGAGTTAAATACCATTCTTTTATTATGAAAATGTTTATTATGTGTTAATAGTAATGATCAAGATTAAAATGTCTGAGTTTAAAAGACCAATATTTGTTATGGATAAATAGTATGAATTATATACTAAATGTTCTTTTGTTAAAGTAAGGAAATGTTAATCAATATTATATTAGAATAGAAAGTCAGAAGGGGTATAAACAAGATGTATTATTCAAAAAACTTTGTATGTAAAAACAGATAAAATCTAGGCCAAATGGTAAATCTAAACAGCATTATAATTGATGAATTAAGTACAGAAAAATAGTTAAACTGATGAAATTTATATAAGGTAAATCAGTCACAGAGTCATATAACTGGAACTATAATTAAGAAAGATATTGTAAAAAGATAGTAAAAATTATTGTTAAAAATGCAAATGTAAAAACTGAAAATTCAAAGAGGGGTGTCACAAATTAATGAATACTATTTAAAAAGATAATCAATTAATTAAATTACAAGAAATTAAGGGAAGATAAACCTTTTATGTCAATCTGAGATTTAATACAATCATAAATATAACATATAAAATGGCAAACATTTTGAGAAGGACAGGAAGTAAATTTTAAAGCCTATTTCAAAATGAAGTAAATATAGTATTTTAGATAAAAAACTTAGTAAAACTATCTTATTTGGTATCAAATCAAACAGAATGAACAAAAGAAACAGTTTATGTATTTAGTATTTAATAAAATTAAATAATAGCAAAAATATATTCAGTAATATAATGTAATTTTGATGCATGTAACGGAAGCAAAAGAGATTTGAAACAATGTATTGCTAATATTAAATTGGCTAAGACGTTTTTAGAAGACGAAGGAAGTTAGAACAGTTGATTATTAGACTTTGTCGAGCACGTTTGAACGAGAGTTTGGCTAAATAATAACCTAATAGCGAAGACAAGCATGGCATGGTTCAACCCATAAGCCTAGTCTACTGCGAAAATCGCGAGTTTTGTAAAATTTCATTTAAACATTAAATTCAGTGGAACTAACACTTACAAACATTAAAATAACTTAACACAGAACAGAAAATAAGTGAATACGTAATTTAAACCATTAAAACCAATAATTCCGAATAACGAAACGAACAGTGCAATTGTCGACCTTATTAACTAAAGTGAAATATAACTTAATCCAACACATTTTATCGAAGTGAACCACAAACACTTAACCAGGACCACTCCACTAACACCAGCAGGAATAATCGCAACTGCAGGAACGAGAAAGAATTGGAAAAGCAGCCTTTACTTGAAGCAAATTCGTCGAGGTGCATTTCGTCAACTACATCTGAATACAAAGCGGCCATCTTTGACTTCCCACAATTCCAAGCGCCACGGCCAGTATATCTTTACGGTTCGAACAATTTCTTTACTTACTATTATATATTGAATGATATGTTTGTATTTTAATTAATAAGCTTATAATTTGTAATGTTATACTTTCTATACTTTGCCCTTTTCTCTGACTATATATAAAATAACTGTTCAAAGAACCCGAGAATAAATAATTGTACAATCTATTGATTTACCCTGAGAGAGTCGATTCATCAATCGATATAAAATCGATTACTTTATTATTTGTTAATAAAATTCCTTGAATATTATAAAATTGAATCCTATTTATTCCTAAACTATAAATAGAATAATATATCACCTTAGTTGAGACACAACTACCAGAATTTGACAACGTTAAAGGAAGATAACCTGCAAATAAGGAAAAATCACCAATCGATTGTTCCTGGAGACAATCCTATTAACTAATAAAAGAATTCTAAATACACCAAAGGATATAATTCGACAAAAACAATTAATAAGAAGTTCGAAACACCACGAAACACTTTAAAATAATTAATATTAAATTAATTAAAAAATATATATATAAGTTATATAAATAATAACATTTTTTTTTACAAACTACAAGAATAAATTTTTATCACCAGTATACAAGAATCATTTGTAAATGTTTTACAATATATATTTTTCCATCCCTATTCATTGCGTTTTATAAGGATGAAGTAAACTTTCTATCTACTTTCGGATGAGTAGAAGATCATTTGATGAACTCACCGGCAGAATTAGAGACATGATACGTTGTCAGGACACGAATATGAGAATTTCAGTCCATCCGGTGGAAGTATGAGCTGCAACACTGGGATAAGTATAACTCGTGGCCGAAAATTAGTAATTTTCTTCAAATTTTGGTTCAAATACAGCACAAATTTTTAACCATTTTGTTCTTTCGGCGTGTTTATCACGATATTTTCGCACTTCATATCCAACATTTCCCTGTATTTCTTTACTTCTTCAAACAAACTTTCTATGCCCAAGGACCCGGCCATTGCGAAGAAAAATAAAACAAAAAGACGAAAGAGAGCACGTCACACAAAACCAAAGTAGTGTGAACGTCGATGTCTGTGTGTAGTCGTTCAATGTACTGACACTCGTCCGAGCGTCAACGTCGCGTTGCAGCAGTCTCAGCGGTGGCTGATCAACGTCGCGTTAACGCTCAGACGTGTGTATAGGATAATCATATACTACGTACTGTCGAACCGCCTACCGATAACGTCGTCGCGTCTCGACGCTACGCCCGTATGTACCTAGCCTATTTACCGTATCTTCTTCTTCTATGGCATCACAGTTCGAAGTCAAACCTTAACCTCCATTTTCCCTGTCCTTAACGATCGATGTCCATCGTTTAATTTTAAGTAAATTATCAGCATCCCTCGCCACTGCGTCAATGCAGGTGTCTTGGGTCTTCCGACAGGCCTTCGATTTGACTAAACAGTACCTTCCTAACCTAGCCTATTTATAGGCGTCAGAAAATCCTGTTATGTATTAATGCTCCCTGAGTGGCAGAACTCGCTCACTATTTTGAACGAAGTATATTCGTTACTGGATTAATTTTGATATTAGATAATTTTCAATTATAAAAAAAAACGAATAACCTATTTCTCTACTACTTTTTGTTTAGTACGTAAAAGTACAACGAACGCTAAAAGTTCCAAGCAATAGGGTTTGTGTTAAATATCCATTAATCTGACACCCTGCTGGATTTAAAAATTTTTAATTTTTGTTTCAATTTTGGCCCTTGTGGTCAAAAAGTTTGAAATTTTTAAAACTGTACAGTATATTCAGATTTTGGTTAAACTCATTTTACGTTATATTTTTATAAGTGGTTTTAAATCATGTCCTACAAAAATTTATTGTAGTTTTGAACATAAATTTTTATTTAATTTTTTAAGTAAATACTTTTTTACTAGCTAGGTACCACCTAGCTTTTACTTTTTTGCGTACCACCTTGGATCCCTCCGCGTACCACCGGTTGAGAATCACTGGTGTAGATCATGTACACTGGTATAGGCCTATATAAATTTTGGTATACGTTGTATGTTGTACCTATGTATTATGCAAAACTACATGATATAGATAAAATGGTATCATATATAAGATAGAACAACAAAAGGGACATTTTTCATTTTATATCCCACATGGAATTTACGATTTCGTCAAACTTTTGTCCCGCTTTTTGGGACCTGGCGTCCCAAAATTTTGAGATTTTGTAAACTTAACACTATATTTAAATTTTGGTTAAAATTCTAATTTTATACACCACACGGATTTTTGTGATTTTTTCAAAATTCTGATTGACATTTCTGATTCCACGATCAGTCTCAAAAACAATACGGTTGTGTAGGACATGCATGCCAACTTTACAAAAATCGTTGGTGCGTTTAAAAGTTATCGTGATACATACCCCAAAAAGATAGATAGACAGACAAATGTCAAACGGTCAAGTAAAAACTGAGCATCCCCTCAAGCAAATTCATTTCGCTCTTTCAACTATAACTTATAACATAAATTCTTGCTGACCAGTCGAACGAATTTCATACAGACCGGTTGAAACAACTACATGTCTTACTGAATTGTTGAAGCGGCATATGAAAATGTTTCTGACCGACCAAAATCCAAACAAAGACTAGAAAGTGCAGCGTGTTTGTCTAGACGCTACTTAAAGAGGCGATACTTCAGCCATGATATCGGATCGGAACGCCGGATCATGGAGGAAACATCCTTATGACGACATCGTCCAGGTATTTTTGAATTATATATGTAGCCTATATTATTAATATTAACTTAAACATTTTGTACAAGAATATGTTTTTAAAATATAACATTGTTTCGATAGTATAAACTATCATCATCATATAGGCTATACAAATTAATTTTTATTTATATTGATTAATTGATTATAACTGAATTGTTTAATTTAGTTATTTATTTATTTAATCAATTAATTAATTAATTAATTACAACAGGAGAGACATTTATTTAATTTATATATTATTATGTATAGGCTTGCATACTTATAAATTATTCATATAGGGCTATGCTCAAATTTTTCTTTTTATTTTATATTATTATTAATAATAAAAAAACTTTATATAGGATATCTGATGATGATAGTTGGATTACTATCGAAACATTTGTAGTTTACAAAATAAGAAATATATTCTTGTTAAAAGTTTTTTATTATTAATAACAATTATAATTTTATAATTTCAGGTTTTATGTTTATGTGTTCTTTTACAACAGTGTTAATTTAAATGTTAACCTTTTGTGACGATAACTTTTAATTTTTGTATTAGGTTTAGCCTACGTTGATAGTACAAGGACAGATTTAGCATAACATCGGTGCTTTATTCGTCCCATCGTTTCCTCGGACGACTAAGGCCGATTACACACAGGGCGGATTTTCGTCCGCGCGGAAGATTTACCGCGCCGCTCAAAGAAATCGTTGTGTTTACACATTCGACGGTAAAATAGCCGTCGCCGTCGTTAGCTGTCTGCAGTTGAATCCTCCATTCCAAATGGCGAATATTCCATCGACCCTTTAATGTTCAACCTGATTTTGGTATTGATATTGTTAAAGCTTGTATTATTCTTCATAATTTTGTTCGAGACAGAGATGGATACATGATTGAGGATACAACGCCAATTGCAGGGTGGAATATGTTTAAGGAGAGAGTACTGCACTAGGAGGTCTAAAAGCTAACAATGTGAGGAACACTGTAAATATTTTCTGCAAGTGTTGGAAGAGATTCCTGACAAATGTCTAAGGTATAAGGACGGGTGTTCTAGTAGCGTTCCTATCTTTGAAGATGTCCAGAGTTTTATCCCAAAGAACAGGCCTTTCTTGAACTAAGGAAATGAGCAGTTCGTTGTCTATATTTATGTCAAGCTTGTTTCACAAAAAAAAAGTAAAATTATAACAACCACTAAAACACACCACAAAACAACCACTAAATTATAACAACCACTAAACAAAATTAAACCACTTTAAATAAAAAAAGGAAAAGCCACTGATAGGACGGCGACGGCAAAACTACCGTGGATTGTAGTGGCAACGGGCGGCTGCACAGCTACCGCCAACGGCAAATCTACCGCGCGTTTATTTTTCCGCCTAATGTGTAAGCTCCAATGTACTTCTTCGCGCCACTGTTGGAATGGCGGCGACGGTAAATTCTCCGCAGCGGAATTCTCCGCCGTGTGTGTAACCGGCCTAACACTTCTCTTCCCTAGTGGCCGATTGTGTCTAAAACTTGTAAAGAGGTTTAGAGGTTTTAGACAATTAGTTGTGTGTAAAACTGGTAGTTAAAAAAAAAAAAACAGTTTTAGTAACTTGTATTTTACTTGTATTTTACTATTTGTATTAGTAATTGGATACAAATAGAAGTGTAGCTACTGAGACGAGCTCACCGATTTAGAAATAAGTATTGAATGTTGGAACGTTAATTTTGTATCAATTATCTAATATTTGTTATAGTTTTTTTTACTCGTATGCTGACATGTAAAGTTAGAATTAAGGTTTAAAAACTTTAATGAATTGTTTGGTTTATATCTGATAAGAATTCTGTCTTGTTTACTTAGTTAACAAGGCTAGTAGCGTCTTGTTGTTTAACTAAATCAACGTCTAGTTGATACGGCTAATAATGCAGGAAAGCAAATATTAGTACATTTGCTACCGTTTGGATTCTTTTGTTTTTTATTACATGCAAACTTAAAAATGTTATGCTGTAAAAGACTATTATGTCCAACCACTACATACTGGAGTAGATGGCTGGTTTAGATTTCAGTTGATCTTGTAACAAATACCATACATTTTTGTGGAAATTAAAATATCTAACTAATGATGACTACTGATATAAAATACAGTGAAGTGTACCTTAAAAGATACGATGACGTACAAAGACCATTTTGGCGATTGCAGTACAATTAAACTATGAATGTTAGCTAATATTTCAAATCAAAATGCAATCGGTAGGCGATTGTATACTGCAAAAACACAATATAGAGCATGAAGGCTGACGGCATTACAGAAAACAAAAAAGTAGAGTAACGAAGTCTACCATAGACATTTGGCACACAAGGACTGACGTGTTGAACTGGAAACGGTGAAACGGAAAATAAATCAGCAGAACTCGAGACAGCTCGGAACTTAATGGCTCTTACGTAGACTAAGCAGGAAATGCAGACTAATAACGACACAGTACGAGGTCTGTTCGAGGCTAAAAACAATTAAGCATGTTTCCAAATGTATTGTGTGTCCAAGCAGCCATGCGCCCTGAAGGACACATATTGCGACACATGCGCCTAATCCTTCAGGGCGCATGACTGCTTGGACACACACAAAAAATAAGTAAAAAGAATAATAATGTACTGTTGGTTCAAAGAAACCTTCAGCATGGCACGTCTTCGTCGGGGAAAAACCAACAAATCTTCATAAATTTAAGAAACGGACCGTAGCCCACACCTTGAACCGTGAAACGAAAAGTAAAACTATTAATGAATATTAATTATTATCGTCCCCTAATTTTAAGTGTCCTTCAGTCAGTGAACAGAATATTAAATATTAATATGATAGATACGATCACGAAAGTTATGATGATTAAAGGCATCCAGCCTGTGCTATGGCTTAAGACTGTTAATGACGACAAAGTGTTACAATGGAAATCATATTAACCCAGTGACGCAATTTACTTTTCTTAGTTTGGTTCAAGTATAGTCCTGTACTTTTGCTACAGTTTTATGCTGTACCAGCAGTTTTCTTTTTTTCAGTCGCTGTCTTAGAGTTAGATCAGCTCTAATTTGAAGTTCTAAAGGAATCGCCCTTCGTATGTTAACATCAAAACAATTTCTCTCTCTCTCTCTCTCTCTCTCTCTCTCCTCTCTCTCTCTCTCTCTCTCTCTCTCTCTCTCTCTCTCTCTCTCTCTCTCTCTCTCTCCCTCCCTCCCTCTAAACACGCGCGCGCGCGCCCACTCACACATCATATCGCAAGGTCAATGTAACAGACGCACTACGGGGAATGTGTGGTTCCATAGCATTTCAGTTTGGGATGGTTGCACAAATCTGTTTACAGGGCACCGATAAGCACACCTCCAAAGTTGTGTGTGTATTGTCAAGTCCAGGTTGGATTCAAAAGCTGGTTCCATATCATAATTTTGTTCTCATTGGAACCTGAGTTTTATATTCCTAAAACCAACATCATTTTATACAGTTTATACTTCCTCCCTGTTCTTCATACGATCCTTCCATCTGAACGTCGTCGCGTGTCAGAATCAGGGAAACAGTGTCGTGTAAGTGTAGGTGTAGTCGAGTTTTTGTAATGAAGTTTAAACTTCCAAGCGTGTGTTTCACAGCCAAGTGAGTGAAATAAGGATTCAGTTTGTTGAATGTAAATGTAAATCACTCCTGTAAAAAGTATCAAAAATAGTTTTAAAATATTTTTAAAACTTTTGTTGGTGAAATAAAATATCATACTGTGCAGACATATTTACATCTATCAGTTGATATTTCACGTGTACCTACATCGAGTATTTTTGCATGTGTAGAAACAAAATGTAATCTGTTAGTGGGAGATAAAGGTCACTGGAGACCACGCGTACTTCGATGATAAATAAGCGTTAACGGATTTTTATATTACCGAAATTAAATTGAATTGTAGCGAAGTGAATTGTTCAAAGTATATTGTAAGTAAACGGAAACGTACGCTACGTTATATAGGGGTAAACTCGCTAAGCAAGCAACATACATATATCTGTCACACACACACTCGCACATGCATTACCAACGAACTGCAGTAATAATGGAGGAGGGACGTAAGGTTAATCGGCGAGGGCAACTAGAACTTGCAGAGATCACGACACGCTCAAACTGACAGAAGGTTAATGACTTGACATAAACCCAGGCGCGCGCGCGTGCTGTAGTCGATGGTGAAACTATTAATGCGTCCGTGTATTATAGTTACCGACCAATAAATGTCAACCCACTCCTCTCTTATAATGTTGCACGGTGTTTTAATGTTGAAAGCCAACCACAACTGAAACGATAGCAAATCTGACTGTCTCTGACTTACCTTGGTTTGCTCCTCCTCTCACATCCTTATACTTATGGCGTAAAGCCTTCCTCGGGAAACGAGCCGCAGACTTTATGATTTATCTACTCATAGTGAATCAGCTGCAGAAATAAAGAATGCCATTTTGCTCGTTAACAGTCTACAACAGTAAGCAAACACATTTAATGTTTCCTCTATCTACACGCCTATTGAATGATAAAACTTTCAGACGTAGGGAATCATCCCTACAAAAAGGTTGAATATAGAGAAGTCAAAGACAAAGAGACAAAGAGGACAAACAAACAAACAAACAAAGACAAAGACAAAGAGGTCATTTGACAAATAGAATGATTGATAATTCTAACAGATAAGTGAAAAATATCTGCCACGTAGACGAATGTGGAAGAATAGAAGACAAAAACCGAGCAAACTGGAGTAGTGTAACAAAACTTAAGTGTTTTGCAAGAAACTGGAAAAGCGTTAAACCGAACGTAAAAGTCCCAGTATCAGTGTCACATTAATCACACTAAACACCCACTTGTTGACCGCCGTAACGGACATACACGGATCTGTTTTCTTATACCTGACTGTCAACTACTTCACTGTCACTTTGCAAGTTAAGTGAGTTAACTGCACTCCACATTCTCCTCACACACACACAAATCGCATTTATAAGCAAGCATAATATAAATGAATTGTCTTTAGGCTTCTTGCCTTACCTAGCTTGAAATGTAAAGTTTAATGGTGTATTTTAAATACACGACAGGTAGAACCCATCCAGTTCAAGCAGGTGAAGTATGAAGAGGTATACCAAACACGAAATTTATTTTAAACCTCCCCGCTTTATGCCGATGATCCGTGAATCAGGAAACGAGCTTAAATGTGTCTAACTGGTGGTCAGAAGCATTTACTGTTATCAAGAATTTTGTAAACTACAGGTTAAAAAACATTAGCTTGGAAAAACAAATAGTTAAATCAGATACTCAGCAAACATCCGTAGACAAAAAAAAATATATTATGGAAAAACGGTTGGCTCACGATGTCCATAAATATATTATGCCCATAAGCGAGGAAGAACGCCGTACACTTTTTGGCTTGAAGATTACAGAACATATCAGCATTGTGACAGCACGCCGCGCGTGAATGCTTATGTGCCTATGTAACTGGACAGATACCCGCGCGCGCGATCGCATTAAGTAAAGATTTATTATAGTTTTCGTACATATAATAAATTTCTGTATACCTGAAGTGTCAGAGTTCGTTTATAGAATAAATTACTGTTTATGTTTACAGGTCATGTTATGGGTCAAGTTGGTGCCCACTCACTGCGAGTTTGGACACCCACAGATCACTATACTAACACACTGTGTGAATGCTGAGCCCAGTGCTAAAGAAACATGAGTAGATTTGAATTCAAATTTCAAGTCGCGGTGGTGACAAAACACTAGGCCTATATATTCTAAACGTCTGTGATGTTTTTAATGAATGTTTATATACTTTAAAAAGTAGGTAACAAAACTGGATACGATAAAAACAATGTTGTCAAGGAGATGACATAAGTGCGCGGTCGAATGATAATGAGAAAAATGGAATCAAGTTAATGGTTCAAGCGCGATGGGACATTGGTCTACGTTAAAGTCTGAAATACCGGATAAAGTCAGAAAAGAATATGACCGACAGATGTATGAGACATGATGTACAGAAGTATGATGTGACCGACAGATGTAGATTCCAATAAGAAACGAACACACACACACACACACACACACACACACACACACACACACACACACACACACACACACACACACACACACACACACACACACACACACAAGTGGAGCTGTTTAACCGTACATTCGTACAACCACCGTATCTTTAATTTCTTAATTTCTTATTACAATTCAATAATTTTTTATTCATCCTTTTCAAATATATTAAGGATTTCGTCATTGCAGTCTGAATATGTATTAGGCCTATTTCTTTTTTAGGTACACGTTTGAAATCCACATGAAAACGTATACTAATAACTGAACAAATCCATTTGAGTATTATTTTTTGTTTTCTTCCTAAAACTCTGTTAACATTTTTTCCATATCATTTGGAAACGCGTTGTTTTTCTCTCGTGGCCTTGTTGAATTATATTTATTGCCTGTCATACTATTGCAGATTAGATGTTTGCACTATTATTTTATTATTTACCTCAACATCTAATCTAGTATCATTGTAATTTTTTATTATGTTCGGCTTAAAACGAGGCAGCATAAAATGAGGCACAGTCAGTCTTTGTCACATTCTGTCAAAATAAATGCGTGTGTCTGAAAGTCTGCCTTGTCTTGTCAACACAGTCGGTGGCAAGCGAAGTCACCTTCATGTCTACGTACCGGTAATTAAGAAATACAGGCCTGTTTATTATTGTGTAAATAGTGGTAGCGTTCAGTAGCGGCAGCGATGACGTCATTGGCAACTAGCTGTGGTGTAACTGTATTTGCGTCATCATGTCCACATCCACAAACACAGGAATTTACATAATTACTTGGCACTAAGTTTATGGTCGCGGGTCGTCGGCCACAGTTCCGGTCCAGGTGAGAGCATCCCTGCCGCCCGCATTCTGTCGTCTTGTACTCCATCCGTTTCCGCGTTGTACCCGAGTCGTTCAACTTGAGTGTTATTGTTTTTAACGGCTTCCAGAATGCGTTCTTTCCTTTAGGCTGATTGCAAACACGTCCCTTAAATAAACTTTAAACTACGGGTAAGGTGGCGCGTAAATTATCAAAACAAATGCGATCAGCGGTTAAAAATTTCTAAGAGAGATTTATAACATACTACTGAAAAGAATAGTCCAGCTGAGCGTTAGGTCGGTTTGAGCGACAACCTGTAGTGTTGTACCTGTAATATTAAGCCCTCGTAAAAGTCGCCACTCATAAAGAAAACTTTGTGTAACTGAATTAATATAAAATTCAAAATGCAAATAGTTATAAGTTACAACATGCTTTTCTGTTTGTAAAAAGCAATTTTATCACACCCAATACGATCATCGGACATAAGCATCGTGGTTCCACATGCAAAGTCGACCATCATGAGCAAAGCACGGATAGGCATAGATATGAGCTCATCTGTCTAAAACCGCATTGCGTGTACGGGTTTAAATTACTCATAAAAATCATAACCACTTTATATTACGCTTAACATTTATATTTAGGTTACAATTTTACGAACGGTATTTTAAAGTGTGTGTGTGTGTGTGCGCGCGCGCGCGCTTTATTAGTTTTCAGTTACAGGAATTTTGATTCTGTAGGCAGTTTTCCATACGAGTGTGGCACTTACAGTTTGACCTCTGCGATTCAACAAATTGTTACTAGTCTAACACTAATATTACTACGACATTACACTAAATTAATATTATATTAGTATATTATGCAAATCTTGTTATTGTTATTAATATTATTACTATTTTTACTTTATCATTAAAATATATACACACAGACTACAACTACTAATAATAGAACTGCTAGTTCTACTACTACTACTACTACTACTACTACTACTACTACTACTACTACTACTACTACTACTACTACTACTACTACACGGCTATATTCTTCTTCTTCTTCTTATCATTAATATTATTATTATTAATGTAATTGTAATTGTTGTTGTTGTTGTTGTTGTTAAAAGTAATATTGATTTATTTGATTTATATTGTGGGGGGGATTTGCTTACAGTCTGTTAGATTTGCGTTAAGCCTGAATACTGAAATAAACCTAAAGGATGTATAGCCTATAATTGAAGTATTCGTAGAATTCAGTCTTATAATCTTATTTTTAGCTAGAGCGTTTTCAGAATACAGCTAAAACCTACACTTTATTGCTCCAATTATCTTCCATCTGTGAGTTTCCTGTGTATTTTCTCGAGTGCAGTCAGTCGCATCGGAAAATGCTATACCGGAAAAATTCCGTATGCGTGGGGAGGCGCGTACGTTCGTGAGCGCGCTTGCGAATATGCATATAATATGTGTTTATTTAGATCATTTCACAAATGTGTAGGGCTTCTATTTTTTGATATACATCGTCCGATTTGTTAAATTGTGCCTTTGTTACGATAAAGCCGTTGGGGACAATGAACTTTACGGGCGACAGTAAGCCACGGGATGGGTAACTTTGGTCTAGGTTACTGTCAAGGCCAAATAAGTTATTTCTCTGCAGTGAGTCTCGGACTCATGACATCGCGAATACACATTGGAAATCCGTATCACATTATGATCTCAATCGCATGACGCAATAGGTCTATATGTTTTCGGTTATTCCCCTTGTCTGAAGGCGTGTTTTGATGATACGATGAAAAACACGTAAGCGTTCAACGTGTATCGACCTGTAACAAGGATACTGAAGTCCCGTTACCTTACACAACTATCCCCGTAATGATGAAAGCCTCAGTAGGCTTCGTTTTATGTCTACCTTTACCGAGTACGTTGACACGTTAAGTTTGAACGTACAGGAAAATTCTGAAACAATACAGCAGATTTTTAACACCATCCATTTATTCCAATAATTAACATCTTACGCCATTCGCAACTCACTTAGAGCTACTCACTTCGTGTATGACTTCATCAATTTTTTTATTAATTTTTCTTTCATATATTCCTGTTTGTAATTCCAGTTGTTTCTTTTCATCTGGATTTTTAGCAACCACTTTACGAGCGTCATAATATTTTTAAACGTCTTCATAAAATTCTGGTATCATAAACTTCTTGTGAGGATCCGACCATGTAATACAGGATACAGGGTCTTATATATTTTAATTTTTGTGTTGCGACTAATGAGTTTGCTTCTCAATAGTCTGCTATTGGCATAATATGTCCCATTTCCTATTTGTATCCTGTCATGTATTGTTGTGTTTATGGACCCTTCATTATCTATCATGTTACCCAGGTATCTGCACTTATTAACTCCATCAAATGAATTATCCTCATAATAAATATGAAAATAAAAACGATTGAAATCATCAACAAGCTATTTTTTAACATACATAAATATGCTTTTCCGATTTTTATTATGTAACTAAAATTATGTGCGATATTTACTACATATCGATGGCAACTATCGCATACTCGAAATATTGAAAATAAGTGACGTGCCGTTACTGGAAACGTACCCGTCGATTCGATACAATCTGAAGGATAGAATAACCAGACCAAAAGTTTGTATTCAGTTATCGATCATTACGTAGTTCATTTCATTTTATTGTATACAACATGTCATTTTACTTTGTGTATTTACAAACGTATTCAACCTTTCTTTCTTTCTTTTCTCTCATATAACAGGCGCGGAGGCTACACTACACTCGCCTGCGCTTGTTCCATAACTGTCATAACTGTCATCCATCTGACCCGATTCTGATGTCCATTTTCAGATTCTTTTGAGATTACCGAGTACGTCTCTCTCTCTCTCTCTCTCTCTCTCTCTCTCTCTCTCTCTCTCTCTCTCTCTCTCTCTCTCTTTCCTCTAAAACTCAATCCTCCTTATGAGCGTCTCGACGACTCAACCATTTCATCAACCAAGCGTCTCGACGACTCTATCCTAATGTCAGAGATAAAGTTAAGAACTTCATAAGCTACATCAGCGGCATAACTAGGACCTGCTTCTGGGGGGGGGGGGAGACTAGATTCTAGAGGGGTAGACAAGCTTGAAGGTTGGACTCCCTATTTTCCTCTAGACAACTGAGAAGTACAGAATTCTTCCCACATGATTTTACAAATTCTTTGCTTCTCAGAGTTTTTGAGAAAATCAACTTAAAATTTAAGGGTTGAAAAAATGGAAAACCGCTGACTTCTAAATATTCTATCTTCATTAACTGTTATTCAAATTGAAGGTAATGAATAAATGTAATTCTAAATTTGTATTGTTAATAGATGTTGTGAAAATGAGTCTTTTTGAAAAATTTTTAAAACCCCGGTTTTATTACCCATTCGCACTTTAATTTTAAGAATGTTATAATGTCATAATTTGACTTGGTTATAATTCAAACAAATAGAGTATGTCGGTACTTATATAGCAAATCTATAGGCCTACGTATGTTGCACATACCCACTGGACCTATATTACCTAAATTTTAGCCAATATAGCTGTCATGTTGTAAATTTAATCCCTTCCAGTTTAACATTTCATATTGTTATGACGAAATTACAAAAAATCAAATCAGACACTATTTTTCGTTTATAAAAATAATTATTTTATGTACCTATACTTTTACCTGTATTTACGTTCTCGAATAGGCTTTATATCTGTACTTGTTCAGTTACGCAAATATCAGTATTTGTATGCTTTATTGCGCTTAATTAAAAGTATATTATATAGGCCTAAACCTGAAAGTAGAATAATGTTTAAAAAATGAGCAACTAGCAAATGATTAAATGTATTTTGTAGGAGCATAAAGTCTGAGCCTTAAGTCCTAAGCAGCTCAAGTGGCAGAATGGCTTCCACATTATCACATTAGTGATGTCTCGTCTATCTCAGCAAACTCCGCAGTAATCTCACAGATAACAAGCTTTTCATACTCCGAATCATTGCCAGATCCACAGGCTGATCTAGATGGGTAATAAGTCTAGATGGGTAAAATCTAGATCCACTAATAATCAAACGGTTAATAAGTATCTGTTATTTGTAATACGTGTCATACTAATTTGGGCAGAGTTTAGGAAGTGTAAAGTCGGTGGTAGCGTAAATAGCGGAAGCACCAGTAACACCCAGTGGACAGTCAGTATTCTCCCCATACTTATTCAATGTCTTTACATGTAAGACATACGAGGCTACAGGAACATGTATATGCTTCAATATAACAATTTTCAATTAATCAGCCTTTCATACTCAGTAGTTAAGTGATTGTGGTGCATGTGTACAGAGACCTACGTAACGTATTTCAAGATTTCAATATTAGAATCAGATGTGAATGAACCAGTGGAAATCAGAGGCGTCAAAGTGTGACAATCATTAGATCATGACGGTGAAATGATTACTGTCAGAAAATTAGTTATCATGTGCGCTATCACAGCGTTAGTGAGACAGTACAAAATGTCACTTCGAATATTCATGAAGAAACCAAATAAAATGAATTTCGTAAAATTGTGCATAGCCTACAGTATGCAAAGACAATTTCTACGCCATGTTGTGTAATGTTAAAGAAACATACGTCAAATAAGTGTCCTCAGGACAACATCGACAATTTCTGTATGCGGGATGTGTGTGTCTTTGTATCCTCATTACCTAAAACCGCATCGTCAATTCTGTATGGGCGCGATCGTGTGTGTGTGTTTTACTTATCGACATGCCTGGACACGTCCATCAGCTCCAAACTTTTTCCATTACAACCCCCTGTTTTCATCACGAAATCTGTTCCGTTTGTACGTGTGGGCGGTACAGCAAAGAAGAGCACTACGGGACCGCAATTTAGAATTGCAAATGCTTTGTATATGGCAATTAACACCGGCATGGCTGTGGTCCTCAATTGGCCGGCCTAATTGTTAGCCCATTGTCAGACTTGTGTTCAATATTGGTTAATTGAAAATGGAAATTCGCTAGCCGTCAGTCCACTTAGAGGTAATAGCAGGTATTGTCTGTCATCCACCCCTACCACCACTGTGTCAATCATAAATACGTGCTTACTGTCTTCTACCCTTACCCCACGTCGGCCTATATACGTTGTTACGTTAACATTACACTTTTACTCACCGCCAGACTCAAATTGCAGATATTTCCGGTAGTGTATTTTTTGGTGAAAACATGAATGTAAATAGTCAATTCGGAAATTATTATTTTGTTTCCCAATGTTGACATAAATGTGATATAATATGTCGTATATATAAATATATTTTTGGTGATTAATATTATGCATTACTATAAATATTGTTTACAATCCCCAAATTTTAATACTTGCAATGCTTGCAATGCAACAAGCATTTCACCAAATATGTAGTAATAGAGACCTGGTTCATTATGACTTATTACCGGCAAGAATCATCTTACCTACGTACTAAAACAAAAACACGAGTGAATGAGAACTTACTGGTAGTAAGTTAAAACATTGATTTCATATAACTTCAACATAAAGTGTAGTGTTTGTGAAAAGTGTGAAAATGAAGTTTGTGCATGTATTATTAAAAACACATGAGGAAAAGCAAAAGTGCTGTATTACATCCACCGACAGGCACGCTACTTAGACATACTAGCATGCAGAATGGTAAAAAGCTTTATTGCCAAATTATTTAAAATTTAATAAAATAAAACTATTTAATTCGTAATTCACGCCAGGTGGATTAAATTCTACTCGACTTTCTGGTCGTCTACTCGACACGTTTAGCAGGTGATCAACTTCTTTGAACACGTTTTGAAAAATGTTTAGTTCGAAAGTAACTGCAGCTGTCTTATTTCCCAGTCACCTTTCAATTTTCATTTTTCTGCAATATGATATGACGTCATTAGACTCATAGAGCAACAATCATGTTTATTGTTTGTAAGGAAGAATTCCAATTGAGGCAAGTCGTGACTTAATCTCTCAACTCTGTAACACTGTAGTAGGGTATAGGCCTACAGGGCCAGCGCAATAGTGGCCAGGATCGAGCAAGCAAATTTGGTGGTGGAGGAGAAGAGTTTAGTTTGCAGAGGGGGGAAATTATGAAACGTTGGATTACTCTTTAAAGCTCTAAAGTATAAATGATATGAGTGGGTGAAGATAAAAATGCAGTGTGTTATTTATCAGCCAAATAAATTTATTAAGATACAAGTATAAAATCATATCTGTGTTTCTCACTAATTTATGACAGATATCAAATAAAATTTGACATACTGGTAGATACAGTTACAATATGAAGTAATTTTGGAATAAAATCACAAACCTAGACAACGTGATATGAATTTTGTATCATGTTCAAAACACAAAACCATTCTAAACGACGAGAAAATGTCGTCTGAAGTGATCACTTGGAGGGGGGGGATTTCTTATCGTGTTGACCGAAGACATCCCAATAACATTTGGAGGGGGGATTTCTTGTCGTGCTGCACTAGTTGACCGAAGACATCCCAATAACATTTTGGGAGGATGTTAAGAACACTGGAATCGGAGGACGGCTTGTTGAGATCGTCAGTCGACAGAACTGGCTGCATCATGTATCGATGTGCATCTTCAACACTAAGAAAGTAACAAACTTATTATTTTCATTAATATTTTATAAAATAATATTCCGAAGACAGATGAAACTTTAAAGACATTTTAATTAATTGTTAAGATTTATGTTCACATATGCTACTAAAAAACTGTAATTTTATATGATTCATATTACTCCTTGTAAATTGAGTAAAACCTTAGGTTTCGCTTTTATAACATTGTTTCAACAGTGTTTTGTAAATGATATTAGCCTATTTAGTAATAGAATGTTAATAAAATAATAAATTATTTACCATTATAACGGACTTAACTAACGTCACAAGCAAGTAGTTCGTCTGATCATTGGTCTTTAAAATATTGAATCGCTCCTTCTCTGATATTATCTCAATATTCGCACAGATTTCTTGACGCTTGGGGGGGGGGGTCTGATTACTTTATACGCCATAGTTTGCCTTCCATGTCGGCTTACATCATCCTCTATTTTTGCAATGTATCTATTCTTATATCTTTCCCAGCTTTCCTTCTTTTACCAATCTTTTTGCTTCTGCTACTAGTTTTTTATAGTACTGTAGATCATCAGATTTCTTCGTACGCAGCCTTTTGAGAGTAGCTTTCTTTTCCATCTGAATAGCTGATGGAGCTCAACATTCCACTCGTAGAGGCCTTTTCCCTTATTGGGCTTCATTTGAGGGCCCAGAAATTTCTTAGCCGCTTTTCAATAACGTTTTGTATAGTATCCCACTGTTCATTAATTGAGTGAGCCTTCTTTGGTCGATATCTTTATTTAATGGTTTTTGAAGCAATATTTACTTTCCCAGTATTTTCAGCTTTTTTTGTTACCTGTGTGTTTTGCCACTTTGTTTTCAATTTTAACTTTGTCTGAAATTATCAAATAACCATCCGATCCACTTCCAAGTTTGCTCATTACTTAGAAAATAATTAGTGATCGATCTAAATACTTTAGCAGCCTACGTATATTTATATACATTCTCATGTTGGAAGAAGGATTTTATCATTCGAAGTAACTTCTAATATTATTGTATCCTGTGAACTTTCTCATAAGCTTCCATTTTTATTAAGAGGATCTTCTCCAAACAGGTCTACTACACAGACGGCCAATAATTCAACCAGTCATTTTCATTTAGGAGCATTTCAGTAATTTGAATGTTTCGTGGCCGCGTTACGAGCGCAGGGCAGGGTAAGCACGGTGATGGGCTACCGGCCTCACTGCCTCTGACCTACATGGCTATTCATCGGGTTACCATCCCCTAGGTGCATTGCTTTGACCACGGCTACGGGGTTAAACTTACTTCATTTCATATCGTGGCCTAAAATTGTGAAGAAAAGCTTTGTAATTGTAACAGGTTACAAGCCTGTACAAAGAGTGAGTGATAGAGGCGTGACACGTCTCTAAAAACCTTGGTATACCTGACCCGGCTGGTAGTACTTTATAAGGGTCTCTATCTAGAGTAACGCTGAAGTCCTGAACATCATATTTGGCGAAGAAGAAGACATTCGGAGTGGTGCAGTTGACGGTTGGGACCAACTGTAATATTACACAGATCTTAAACCCTGTGAAGAGTTTTAAAAGTGTAACTTTAATTTTTTTATTAACTACCGCTCTGTTCCGGAATAACAAGATGCAGATTGTACGCGTTTGTATTGTTAAATCTGATAATGAATTAATGGATTTATAATAAGTAAGCTGATGAAAATGTGGAAGTTAGGGAAGATGCGGAAAATACTCTGTAACACAACACACTCTGTAAAGGCAAGAACCTGTACGTCTTAAGAAACACAGGACTTTCATAGAATGACTGAAGAAGTGATGAAAGTGAGAACGACTGGAGTACGTAATAGGCCTGGAACGTCTGAAGTATCAGTGTATAACAGTTAAGTTAGAATATAACAGTTAGAGGCACCGTACAGTTAAAGTATAACTGTTATAGGTGTGGGACGTGTGAAGAGATTAAATGAGGATATAAACGACAACACATTGCTTGAAACCAGTCTAGTCCTGACGATGAAAGGTAAAATAAATAAATATATGATTAAAGTTGTAGAAATGAATTAATGTAAACAGTAAAAAACATTAAGCAAAAGTATAGTGTTTTCTGTTACCAAAAATACAATTTTGAAAGCTGCAGTGTTAACATGCATAAAGAGAACTGCAGTCGGTCTTATTAATAAACAAATATTTTATTATCTTAGAGGCCTTTTAATAATTATGTTGTAACCTACATTTTTATCGGGTTTCATTCGATCCAAAATATTCTTATTGTTTTATTGCCTTAAATTTGTATTATTACAGCCTTTAAACCCCAAACTGTTGGAGTTACATTTTTCGGGGAGTATGATCCTGTTCTGGTGAAAACGATTCACAGTCAGACGCTAGAACGCTAGAAGTGGGATTTACACTGCAGATCACCATCGTGGTGATCAATACGTACGATGAATATAGTTCTGATAGTGAAGGCTCATCCAGATTGAAGCTTTAGTGTTGAGCCCATATTTCTTAATTTCTGTAATTTCAGAAATAGAGCCTGTTAAAACATTTGTACAATGTATCAATGGAAATAATGGAAGTTATCAATGGAATCGATGGTAAACATCGGCCGTGATTTAATACAGGATAAAAGAACTTTTGAAACTCTTTGAACCACTTTCGCAAGAAGGTTTCTGAAGATAGTTTTACCTCGTCTGAGAGTAATAATTCGCTTAAAACTGGGCAGAAACGTGAGTAAAAAAACGACATGCTTAAAAGTGTGTGCTTGAGAGACAGTGACTCAGGTGTAATGATCGTGTAGGGAATAATGAGCACCGATTATGTGGAGTGTGAACACGTGTGTGACTCAATAATGATTACGTCGGCTATAATGCGTCACTGACACAGAAGAGGAAGTTTCAAATGAAAGTGTAAATGAGGTTAGTATAGTGTTATTGACACAGTCTATGTTCTTAACACATCTAACACTTTTGTCAAGATTATGGCCTACAGTATTTAATTAGTTCCAAGAGAAATTTATTTAACGATGTATAAACAAACTGTAATGTGTTATATTAGAAAATATTTAATTATATTAATGACACTTTAATAGTTTTAAATTCTCTACAGTCGCTGCTGTGATCTTAATCTCTGGTCAGTTATTTCCTAACATCGTTTTAAATTCTCTACAGTCGCTGCTGTGATCTTAATCTCTGGTCAGTTATTTCCTAACATCGTTTTAAATTCTCTACAGTCGCTGCTGTGATCTTAATCTCTGGTCAGTTATTTCCTAACATCGATATGCTTAATTCTTGTCTGTGCGGTGTTTACATCGCTTTCCTGCCGTTTCAGTCTCTCTCTCTCTCTCTCTCTCTCTCTCTCTCTCTCTCTCTCTCTCTCTCTCTTTTTTACGCCGTCTGACAAATACCACAAAATTAATTCTTTTTCACTTTTATTCACGTATTGCAGTAATCCATGACTCGTTTTTAGAAGACGAATGCTTCGACAGTACATAAAGTAAGGAATATTAAATATGTCATCGTATGCGTTAAAAATGATAAAATGCCTTAAATGTAAAAAAGTACATATATTTAATACGATGTTCATTTTGTCGTTTACTTTCGTATACGTATGAATATTTTAAATTACTATTGTTATTATGTGGGGATGTAGCTCAGTGGTAGAGCGTTCGCTTTGCATGTGAAAGGCCCCGGGTTCGATCCCCGGCATCTCCAAGATATTTTTTACCAATTATTTGTTAACACATTAGTGAAACGTGTAGTTCCCAATTAAAAACACAATTTTTACATCTCACAATTAAATCGGGTAGTATTTACATACATTTAAAAATTGCGTTCATTGAACTCGAGCAATTTAATTGTTCCTTATTGTGAGAGCCGTTAAATACAACTCTGATTTACATAACAAATTTATGACAAACATTCGCCTTCAGTTCTCAGTGATTATAGTTACGCCGAATATTTACCTCTGTTAGATTGATAAGAATTCGCGTATCATTAACTCTGATAAGAGGATATGATATCTTTGATAACGTAATCAACCGTAACGTCATGAAACAGTTTTCGAAAAGTAAGTAATGAAGACAAAAATGTGAAATTTTGGAGAATATTTACAAGTTCTTTACAATAAATTTAATTTTTTTTTAAAATACTCAACACGATAGCCTTAAATAAATTTAATTTTTTTTTTTTAAATACTCAACACGATAGCCTACACGGGTGTCACTGTTAATACCCAACCATGACCCTTGCCAGATCGCAGCTACCCTTTATACTTCATTATGCTGAGCTAACATAAACTGTAGTACACAGCGCACCGCGCGTTTCTGACTTTCTACACGCACTTTCAGTGAGTATTGTCTTCGTTTACACAATCAGCTCTGTGGCACTGACCATTGTACCGAGTCCGATAAGTCGTTGCACTAGACAGAAAAAAATATTAGTTACTGTTACTTTGTGCAAGAGCGTTAGTTTTTTTATGTTGACAGTGCTAGTAGCACAAAAGTAAACTTTTCTAAGTTGTTAGTGCATTTTTTAATTGTATTGCCGGCTGGTTTTAGTTCTGTGAATTGTAACTGAACGCAGTATGTTGAATAGAGAATCAGACAGTACATGGGGCACTCGAAACTGTAATGATACAAGAAAACAAGTAAACATGATCTACTAAATTGGTAGAGATCCGATTTAAATCAATCGGAAGATTATCTGCATTGACTTCAGTTCATCATAAACAATCATGTGAGTTTTATCTTACATCCCGTGTTTAATTCATAATTAACTGATGCAGACTATGACAGTGGAGTAAATAGTTTGCATAGATTTTTTTCTTAGGAAGCAGGTCTATCTTCTAAAGTACTTTGGTATGACGAAGCAGCAGTCTGCAACTCTTTCTGGATATGTGAATTGGCACAACCTTGAGCTGAAAACTGAAGCTACATTCCCAAGGGCTTGTGTTTGGAGAGGCCTATCATCATTTGGAGTAATTGGCCCCTACAGTTTTCTTAATAGCAATTAAGATTAATTGGTCTCTTATGACAATGACTTAGAAATATTATGCAATTATGTCATTCCAGAGTTTCAGTTAGTACGTGGTGAAGGTTTTAATGAAATATGTTTCCAATTTGATGGGGCTCCACTGCATTATTCTCGATGTAATGACTTATGGAAGCCTTTCCGTTAACAGATTCTACAAACTTCCTATCTACGACAAGCTACATCATAAACTAATAATATATGATAAACGTCATGACACTTATTGTCTGTTCTGCCAATCTATGTCTATTCCTGCCAAAAAGCTAAGTCATATTTGAATCTTACCTGTCGTAATGTCTTAACTATTAACAAAAATAAAAGTTAATGTTAAACGCACATTATCATCACAAAGTGAGCAAAAAAACTAACAAAGAAAACGAAACTTCGAAGCTTAAGGGTTCAAGTAAAAAAAGAATTGAGTAAAACAAACTGAAACTGTACAATGAACAAATACAACAACCATAACATTTGTAACATGTGAAAACTGGATTTAGTTTACATGTACCGGTACTGTATTTAATAGAAGACTACTGCCAGAAGGAGGATGTACACGTACACGCTTCTGTATCTGAAATAAGTACTTCACGAAGTAACAAGCAAATACTGACTAAATGTAACCGACGACAAACAATGATTAAGCAAGGAAACCCGTTACAAATATAAGTAAACGTCCGCGCGTCCGAAACACACGCACAAGTGCACTCATACACGCTGCCGAGATATAATCGGTCAAATTGCAAACCAAAGGCGTAACAAATCTCTTGTTACACGGAGCTGAACAACAGCACAAGATGTGGTTCAACGACCATACAGAAACCTGACTGGGTACAACAGCGAAATGGGTCAGCCAGGCAGGTTCTGTGGGCAGCGGGCGACGGTGAATCATTTCGTGTGAGTCACAGTCAGTTCTCGCCGCTTTTCACACAAATACACTGTTTTTGTCAGAGATGTATTTTTTTATGAGTAAAAACTTTTTCATCAGACTCGTTATTCACTGAACGTCTCGGTCTGTGAAGTAAATCTTTACACTGAATCTACGACTAAATATTGATCAACATACAGGTTCTCGCTATTGTTTATCGTGTCAATAGAAATTGTTAGTTACACTCCTGTACTATTTGGTTTTTAAATTCAAGACTAATCTTATTCTTTAGCTCCGAATTCATGGGATCAATAACAGTCGTTATGAATTACATTTTTCTTTAACTACGTGATTTACTTTACATATAGGCCTATGTTGAATGAATGATGAATGAATATTTGTACAATTCAAAAATAATTTCTTTCTTCTTACAAGATTTTTAACAAATAATTTTATTTCTTAATTTTTAGACTTCCCTGAAACTCCTATTTATGATCAAAACTCCGATTGGTACAGGGAGTCGACGACATTGAGGTAAAGACAAGGGCTTCCCATGTGCTACAGTTTTTATGCAAGTATGCCTACAAAGAAACTCGCTCCATTCAATATGCCAATACAGGCTAACTATCGTCTGATATTTTTCGATTACATATAGCATATTTTCAATGTAACTTTATTGTCCTATATTTTAGTAACACATCTTAACCCAGTAAATATATTTAAAATATTTGTATACCTCTTGCGCTCAGGAAAACAATCAAAGATGAGATAAAATTTCAAATTTTTGACTAGAATGTTTAACATGTTTTAGATCTATAAGTAAGCAGAACGTATTAACACTGAAGCCTAAGGGGGTCACTCTCAAGTGTTATTACGAATAGACACGACATTGGCAATTCCTTGTGAGAAATATTAAACATAAGATTACACAAGATGCCTATTAATTATGTAATACACGTTCTGTCAGGGAAACGACCCACTGGAATGCTGCAGGAAAGATTATTTATCTGTTAAAGTAGTCTAAGTGAACTGTTGGAACAGAAATTTACAGCATTTTTAGAGAACGAATTTTTTCCAGAAAATATTGTTATAGGTAGTATTTATTACATAAATCAGAACGCAGAACTATTATATTAGTATTGTCACTATTAATATTAAACACGTTGTTATTATTATTATTATTATTATTATTATTATTATTATTATTATTATTATTTAAATCCTTAAATTTTTAGTGACCGTCAATCAGTGAATGTTTTAGTGGATAGTTAGTGAGGATCGGTCAATAATACAACTTTTAGTAATTTTGCGTCGACGTTTCGACAATATTTATTGTCATCTTCAGGACCTGTGTATGAAATACAATAGAAATATCAAACACAACGAAACAATTAAATATTTGGGTGAACGTGTTGGTGATGTGAGTGTGTGCGTGTGTATGTATGTATCATTTTTTATGTGAAGACTTATGATAGTTTGTTTACATCTTCAAATTATCTCTCATACTATAATTATTTCTCATATTATAATTATTTCTCTCATACTATAATTTGCTCGCTTTCTTAAAGATAATTTGAAGATGTAAACAAACTATCATAAGTCTTCACATACAAAATGATACATACATACACACGCACACACTCACATCACCAACACGTTCACCCAAATATTTAATTGTTTCGTTGTGTTTGATATTTCTATTGTATTTAATACACAGGTCCTGAAGATGACAATACATATTGTCGAAACGTCGACGCAAAATTACTAAAAGTTGTATTATTGACCGATCCTCACTAACTATCCACTAAAACATTATTATTATTATTATTATTATTATTATTACACACTATTTTCATTAATGTGATTCCACTGGTGTTAGTATTACTATTTTACTGCTATTAATTTTATTGCGCGCGCGCACACACAACATTAATCAAACTGTATTGTTTTTGATGTTGAAGGCTTCAGTCATGAATATTTACCAGAAGTACCAACTTCTGAGTTTTTTAAGAATTTGCCTATTTTTCAGAAACATGTTTATAAAATTCTATGGAGTTCGTTTCAAAAATTTTCAGAACTTGAGGAATCCTAGCCAGTGTGTTAACTTCTTTCCTACTAATATCGTCACACCCTTCAATTTTCATATAAAAGAATATTCTTTCGAAGTTGGTGTGTGAACCTGTAGCGGGATATATTGTTACACTGTTTTACAAGTTCATACTACTGCCCTTTACCTTCACAATTAAGAAGCCTATCCACTTTACGTGAGTTAATTTTTCTTTTCACCTTCTTTCTTTAACCTAAAATTTATTAAAACTTGTACTTGATCAAAAACCAAATGTTACAGTTTAAATGTTACAATACCATATATTGTACTATTGTAATACTTTACAATATTTCTAAGTAAAATTTATATTTTAATTACGGCAGAAATTAAATTGCTGTTGATTCAAAATAATTAATTTTAGTGCATTTTCTGACTCATTTCTCAAAACAAAAAGAGATACGTTATAATGTATAAAATCAGATAAGTTTATATACACGTTGGGGCAAACGTTTTAATAAGCTGGTTTTCTCTAGTTGTTGTTATCATTAGCCCGAACGCCAAAGTTATATTAGATTTCCGCTGTAATATAATTTGTTTTAAATAACAAACTGCTAACCTTTACACAGTTACAGTCAGTTGACTTAAGGAACTGCTTTGTTCCTGTAAAAAAAAATGTTCCTGTACAGAATTCTCGCCACTCTCAAATTTTAGATAAAAATATCAAGCAAAAAAGCGAATGTTATTTTCGAATAAATACTAGGCCTATATTTACAGTGACACCGATCATAAATTGTTTAAGTTAAGCATAAAATTGAAATCAGAAAGAAATATTTCCAAATCACCAAATACAATACGACAATTAAAACAAATTGTAAGGCATCGGGTGACGGTGTATTTGGCGACGAGTGCGACTATCAAAGATTGTCAAGGGTGACTGACGAGGGTAAATAAGTTACGATGGTTATCTCCATAAGAAGGATTCCAATTTTAACAGACATATTTTGCTTTTTATATTTTTATGTAATTGTTATGTAAAACTCCCCAAATTTCCATCGTTTCTACGAACAACCCTAACCATTAAACATTTGTAACTATTTTAAAATTAGGTAGTGTTTTCTCTTGCCTTTGTTTACTGTACTTATCCTCCTAATTATCGATGGCAGAAGCATTAAAAAGATACGTGGGCCTGCGGGACAGTTGGCTGTATTTTATTTATAATAATCGGTCGATTTTTTCCTACAGCGATACGCCACATGGACATTGTTGGGTACTCCGTGAAACCATATTTACCATTATACATTTGATATAATGTGTTAGTTTAATAAATGATATTTATAAATAATAATAAAATAAATTTAATAATAATAAAAATAACTTTTACATCACTGAAATTGTGTGAGTAGCATGTTCCCTGCTACTTTCAGCAGTATTACGTTTAAGGAGTCAGTGTAACCAGCGCTAAATCTAATAGCCTGTTGTTATCCAGTATAGACTACTAATTTACTCGATACACTGAAACACTCTTAAGTCTACATGGGGAATTCTGAAATTGCCAAGGATCGAACCGTCAACTTTAGGCTCGTTGGAAAGTACCGTACTTGGTGCTATACTATATATACCATTAATGACACATCGACTTATCTACACATCGAATTGATTTCATTCAAAAGTAAGGCGACTGGATTTAATCAATTGATATTAACTTTCGATTAAAATATTGGATGTCGTTGTGTAAATAATGTTTAATTTACATAAAAGTCTCTGTTTTAAAACTCAGTAATCTGAGCTTTTAGGGCTACAGTGCTGTATTTATTCTGTCATCTAAAATTTATTCAATTTCAACATGTTGAATTTGTAACAACTACGTAAATAGTAAATACTAAGTAATGGCAAAGTTAAACTTGAATTACAGTTCAGTCACTTTTAAATTATATTTAAAAAATGATAAGTATAAGAACAATGTGTTTATTAATTTGGTACACATGGTTATACGAACAATTAAATATCTACGTATTTTCTTACTGGATGGTGCTTTGCATGTCTACTGTTTTTTTACGAAATAAATTATGCACATAAAACCGCTGAGCGAGTGAGTTGAATATTCAATGTAGGCCATAATCAAGTAAGCCGGTCCGTCTCCCCACAACAGGTTCAGACCGAGTCGCAGGTTCAAGGCTCTTGTGATGTGTTTTGACTGGCGCGGATTCACTCACTTTCTAACAAAAACAGACAATTCGATCCCAACTAAAACCACAATGACGCCCCACTGGTTGCATTCAACATTAAATTCTTTTATTTCTTTCATTAGAAATGAATTACTGTACCAAGTTCTTTCGCCTAGACCGTATTCGGAAGCTATACCAAAAATGTTATACCATATAATATTATTCGAAAAACATGAAATTAAAAGTAAAAAACAATTTAAAGAAACTAAAAAATATTTACCATACCGTACTTAATTCACACCTGATGGTAAATGAATAAGTTTTGTGACAGTAGTAGTTTATTTTATACAATATGTGAGGAAAATTTGGAAATCAATCATACAAATAATAAATTTAAGAAAACTATGTCATTAACAACATGATCCCATCATCATCCTCATCATCGTGGTCGTCGTCGTCGTCGTCATCATTCAACCATAGGCCTAATCTTGTCCTTTTTTTCTTCAAAATTTTAAGAATTAAACCGCTAGCCTAATCATGTTAATCAAATTAATCATGTTATAAGCCTACATCTGAATTCTATGAATTTTTATTTCGTTGCGTTACCAGCATGAGTTCAACTTTTTCAGAATTTATTCATTAACGAGTTCAATCATGATTTTTAAATGTTGACAATATACTGGAAAACTCTACATTCATTTTTAAGTAAGTGTACCTGTCATTGTAGAAGTGAAAGTTTGTATTGTGCGGTGGGAGGTCGAGCTGCCTGGGCGGGGCCTCAACCCGCACACATGCGCGTTTACTGCGAGAGTCTAGAAAAGTAATGTTCTCGAAGTTTTAAATAAAAGGAAAGATCTGGAATCTGTTTTTCTATATAAACAGAGATGCCCACGACAAGTTCAGTTCAGTTTTAAATGTGCTCTTGTAATGTGTATTTCGTGTGTCCGTTTTATGTATACTTGCTACTAAACTGTTCCTTCAATAAAGCGTGTGTTTGCTCCTGTACTTAAATTATTCATTATTTTTACTCATACCTTAACAGGTTATGGGCCCAGTGGCATTTTAAAATCGGAGTGCAGTGTGTAATTGGAGTGCAAGTATAAAATATTTGTGCAAAAATGGAACCGAATATAAAAATTGAAAAACTTCGAGACAAAGATAATTGGCATCAATGGCGCTTCGTAGTACGTACATTGATGGAAGAGGATGATGATGTGCTGGATGTTTGCGAAGGAAGATTAGCCGAGCCAGCTGCAGGTGCAGAAGATCGTGACGCGTTGTTGGAAAAGTTCAAGAAGGCGGACAAAATTGCCAGAAATTTAATTGTTACAACAGTGGAGAGAAAGCCTCTCGAACTTATAATGGGTTGTTCTACTGCCAAGGAGATGTGGGACAAATTGAATACAGCATATGATCTAAAATCTGATGAAAATCTGTCGATGATTCAACAACAATTTTTTGAGTTTAAGTGGACAGAGAGTGAAAGTGTTACGTATAATATTTCAAAAATAGAACAGTTGGCTAGAAAAATGAAAAATCTCGGGGGGAAAATTGAAAAGACTATGGTGATGACTCGTGTTTTAACATCTTTGCCACAAAAGTTTAATCATTTTCACAGTGCTTGGGATTCGGTATCTGACGATAAGAAGAATCTCGAAAATTTGACTGAGCGCTTGATGGCAGAAGAATTTAGATCACAAGAGCAAAAGGAAGTACACGAAGAGACGACAGCGTTGCTAGCTAATCTGAAAATCGGTCATAAGGAACAGAAGAATGACTCTTATAAATATGAGAAGAATGATTTGAAACAATAGCAGTGTTATAATTGTGGAAGACAAGGTCCTTAAAAAGGGACTGCTTCAGGTGTTATACGTGCAAACGAAAAGGTCATAAAAGTAACAATTGCTTCTTGAATAAGAATAATGGACAGCGAAGATGGTCGAATAATCAAGAAAGAAGTAACTCGTCTTCTGGACAGAAGAAATCAACATCGAGGATAGCACTAATAGGTGACAAAGGCAGCTGTGGCAATCGGGATGATCTCTGGATTGTGGATTCGGGTGCGACGGATCACATGTCGAAGCATCGAGAATGGTTTTCAACGTTCGAAGAATATACAAAACCAGTCAGTGTAAGAATGGGCAACGGTATGACAATGTCTGCATATGGTAAAGGTAATATTGACTTTGAAACTTATAAAAATAGTGAACGAGTAGAAGGTACTATCTATAATGTATTATATGTTCCTGATTCAATGTATAATCTGTTTTCTGTTAAATATACGGGTAAAAGGGGTATAGATTATGAAGTAACACATAATGCTACGAGATGTACTTTAAAGCATGGTAATGAAATTCTTGTAACTGGTTCCGAATATAGCCTGGTAGTTTGCTAAAATTATACATTCAAACTTTAATTCCAAAAGAATGTAACTTGGTAGAACAAAAGAGTAGATCGAGCATTGCCAACGGTAATTTTTTACAATTATGGCACGAAAGACTTTGCCATCAAAATGTAAAACATGTGAATAATTTTTTGAAAAATCTAAATATAAAATTTACGGATGAAAATTTCTTTTGTGAAGGTTGCGCTTATGGTAAATATCATAGATTGCCTTTTCACAAAAAGATCGATCGTGCCACTAAAACTCGCGAAATAATTTATACTGACGTTTGTGGTCCTATGGAAGTAGAGTCTCTCGGTAGAAAGTTATATTTCGTTTCTTTTAAAGACGATTTTTCAAGTTATAGAGAAATTCATTTTATTCGAGAAAAATCTGAAGTAATAGAAAAACTAAAATCATTTTGTATCGGGGTTGAGAATCAATTTGCAACAAATATTAAAGAAATTCATTTTGATGGTGGTATAGAATACGATAATAAAGCTGTGATCTCTTTTTTAAATAGTAAAGGTATAAAATATTCGATTAATGTTCCATATACGCCCGAACAAAATTCAATTGCAGAGCGCGATAACCGAATCATTGTAGAGGCTGCTCGATCAATGTTATATTCAAATTCAAACTTACCTCTATTCTTATGGGCAGAAGCAATGAATACTGCTGTACATGTAATTAATAGAACAGGCCCAACAAAACAAAATAATAAAACTCCTTATGAGTTATGGAATGGAAAAACAGCTACTGTTGATAGATTTAAAATATTTCGAACCATGTGTTATGTACATATATCAAAAGAAAAGCGTAAGAAACTTGATAAAAAATCGATGAGGGGTTATCTGGTCGGATATCATGAGGATTGTAAAGGTTATCGTGTATATGTTCCGGAAGTGCGAGATGTCATTATAAGTAGAGATGTACTTTTTAAACCTGAAAGAGTACTAGCTGATTCAATTATTTTGAATTCTTTGAACAATAATAATAAAGAAACTGAAGAAAATGAAATTATAACTCCTAAAAATAATGAACTTTCACTTAAAAATGAATCAAATGAGTTTGAAGAAAGAGAACCTTTACAATCTTCAAATAGCGATAACAATCAAACTGGACGACAATTGCGCGATAGAACAAAATTAAAACCTACAGAATATTATGGATGTCCGATCACGTTTATTGCTGAAAAGTTACCATCTAATTATAACGAAGCAATTACAAGTAAAGAAAAGGATAGTTGGCAAGCTGCAATGCAGGACGAAATGAACTCTTTGTATGAAAATAAGACATGGGTATTAGTGGAAAAGCCAAAAGATAAAAAGGTGATTAACAATCGTTGGGTTTTTGTGAAGAAGCTCAATCCAGATGGTACAAAACGTTATAAAGCGCGGTTGGTTATTAAAGGTTATTCGCAACAGAAAGATATAGATTATAAAGAAACTTTTAGTCCGGTTGTTCGCTTTGATACAATAAGATTGATACTTAGTATTTCTGCTCGTGAAAATTTACATATCGGTAAATTTGATATAAAAACGGCTTTTTTATACGGTGACTTAAAGGAAGATATATATATGAAACAACCTGAAGGTTTTGATGATGGAAGCTCACGCGTATGTAAATTAATGAAAAGTTTATACGGCTTAAAACAAGCACCAAGATGCTCGACTGAGCACTTCACTAATTTTCTTGTAAATTTAGATTTTTGTCAAAGTATGGGTGACCCATGTTTATACATATATAACAAAAATAATAATAAGATCTTGTTAGAAATTTATGTTGATGATGGACTTATTGCAGCTTCAAATGAAAGTTTGATTGATAAATTGTTGAATGATTTGAGTAAAAAATTTAAAATTACTAGTACTAAAGAAGTTACTAATTATCTTGGAATGGAAATTTGTAGATTGAATGATGGGTCTGTTTTCATTCATCAAAGTACTTATATTAATAAAATATTAGAAAAGTTTAATATGTCAGAAGCTAATATTGTATCTACGCCAATTGATTGTAATCATGATGTATTTATCAAAAACTATTGTAAGTAATGTACCTTATCGTGAAGTTGTCGGCAATTTGATGTTTTTGCAAATTGTAAGTCGTCCGGACATAAGTTTTGCTGTAAATGTTGTATCTAGAGTTTTAGACAAACCAAGTGTAGCTCATTGGTCAATTGTTAAACGAATTTTACGTTATCTAAAAGGTACGATTGATTTTGGATTACTATATTGTAAGGATGGCAACTTTAAAGCTTATAGTGATGCTGATTATGCTAGCGATACAGTTACACGTAAATCAACTTCTGGCGTAGCTTGTATGTATGCAATGGTGCAATTATTTGGCGAAGTAAGAAGCAACAGTCTGTATCATTATCAACAACCGAGTCAGAATTTGTAAGTGCAGCATTAGCAACAACTGAAATAATGTGGTTAAAGAAGCTATTTAATGAATGCGATTGTAAGACCGATAAATATGATTTACATATAGATAATATGAGTGCATTAAAACTTATAAGTAATCCTGAATTCCATCAAAGGACAAATGTGAAATATAATTATGTACGTGATTGTTTTCAAAATGGAGAAATTGATGTACATTATGTTAAAAGTGATGAACAAGTCGCTGATATACTTACGAAAGCTTTGTCAAAACCAAAATTTGTTTATTTAAGATCTAAACTTGGACTTAAGAGTAAAAATGAATTTTTTTAAAATTAATGTGATTGTGAGAATGTAGAGTTTTAGGGAGGGTGTTGAGAATATACTGGAAAACTCTACATTCATTTTTAAGTAAGTGTACCTGTCATTGTAGAAGTGAAAGTTTGTATTGTGTGGTGGGAGGTCGAGCTGCCTGGGCGGGGCCTCAACCCGCACACATGCGCGTTTACTGTGAGAGTCTAGAAAAGTAATGTTCTCGAAGTTTTAAATAAAAGGAAAGATCTGGAAGCTGTTTTTCTATATAAATAGAGATGCCCTCGACAAGTTCAGTTCAGTTTTAAATGTGCTCTTGTAATGTGTATTTCGTGTGTCCGTTTTATGTATACTTGCTACTAAACTGTTCCTTCAATAAAGCGTGTGTTTGCTCCTGTACTTAAATTATTCATTATTTTTACCCATACCTTAACATTAAATTAAATTTAAAAAATGATTAGAAGACATAAATTACACCTGTTGTATTTTTACACTTTACTAGGTTCGTTTTTTTAGACGTATGCAGTAGTAATAATCATGAAACAGTGGTAAACTAATAACGGAACATTACATTATAAACTATAGATATGGTATATTTTCCACTCACTTACATGTAAACTTGGTAATATTTGTATATCAATGTCTTCCAATTGTTTTCTGTATATTTTTTTCTGCGTCCTGATCCGTCATGAAAAATAAACGGATATACATTTATGAAATCAGTCTTAATCAATATTTCCTAACTCCTCAAATAATTATTACAATCATAATCATAACCGCACCTGATAAATAACAGTTCTTCAGAGGGTTAGGAAGCCATGGTAGTATGCAGTCTTTCTGGCTTCCAAGGCATTTCCGTAGTGACAAATGATAAGCACTACAGGTCATGTAGCGCTTCTGTGAAATATTTCAAACTGATACTGACTTTGATCTGTGATCAGTATTTTATTCTGACTGCACATTCACTCGCAAATTATTATTATTAATATTATTATTAAAACTCTGAGAAATGCCTACTGTTTTCTGACGAATGAGTCAGAGGTTCGAGGAATCGAACTCAGCTGTGCCAACAAATCCTACTCTCACGTCCTCGAAGACATGTGTCCCGTAGCCTCTGGGTACATGGTGTGCAATGAGTGTACGTTATGTAGCAGACGAAAGAGGGTGAAAAGGCGAGTTTCCGGCGCCTATAATTAACTGGAACATATCGGCTAAGGGAAGATCACAATGGCGGTGAAGGCGGAGAAGAGGAACTTTGTTACGGCGGATCCGGCAGAGGTGGCACCCCAGCTCATAGGGTAAAGATAGAACCCCTGCCAGGATATGGTAAAGCTGCTGCCTTGCAGTTAGGTGTTTGATCACCAAAGACAAAAGGAAGAAAACCTTGATTACAAATTACTGGTCCTCCAGGAAGGAGGGTTGTGCGATGGGCTGGTAACCCATTCACGTAAAAAATCATGTACTCATAAGTCTCAAAAGAATAAGCCGGATGATTTTCAAGAAAGCCCTTGAATATCATCGAAGGGGGGAGAGAAGTTTGGGAAGTCCCTGTAAGCAATAGTTGGATGACTTCCATTGAGACTGGAACATGCTACTAGCCTAAACCGTAAAGGATGACGACCATTATTTCGGTTTTGCATTTTGCTCTTGAACGAAATCTGATTACGTAAATAGCGATAAAAATACAACCATAAAACTACCGATAATCAAATACTAAAATTCAATTTTCATACAAGAAATTAAATAAACAGGAATTTATTTTCCATGACCAAAAAGCGTGAAGTGAAAAAATAAAAAGCTTTGCTCGTTTTAAAAAAGAGTATTAAACAATTAACTGATGCTCGTTATCTAATATGCACGAAATACCCATTTTCATTCAAAAGAGTATGATTATTAACAGGGTAGGGAACGGCGATAGCTATTTTTGAAGTTACATTTTTCTTTCAGCCACAGCTTACCTTTATACTCCGAAACGCCTGGTTGAAGTTTGGCGTCAGTTTTGGGACCCCGGAAAATTAAAAAAAAAAATTAAAGCTCACATCCCATCCGAGAATATTAAAAACATTTAAATATTAATAAAGATAATAATATATTGTAATAAATGGTGGCAGTTAGAGTACTGTGGCATTGGTACTAGCAGGTAGTAGTAGTGATCCTAATTTGTGATTAACAATTAACTTTAAGTTTCAGTTACAGGGACACGAAAAAAAGACACTTTTGGTTTCATGATTGGTACGAATCTTTAATAACAGTGTTGGTACAAAAGTTATCCATCCTCAACGCTGGCGAAGCGAGGGTGACTCACTTTTCCTCATTGGATTCTTTTGCCTAATTTGGATTTCCGGAGACGGACATAATGACCAGGTTTGTGCATATTTCGCTGGGAGCAGGTTTCTTGCCATAAGACACGACTTCCCTAAACAACTGATCTACCGTGACGGCAACGAGTGACTGCGATGAGACAAACTAATCGCCGTTACTGAAGCAAACTTAATTGTTTACGGTGGAAAACGGGGCGGTCCATCCGCAGCCATAACTAACAGTCAGGGAAAATAATGACAGGTTATAGATAAACTGAGAGGGAGAAATGTGTGTGTGTGTGTGTGTGTGTGTGTGTGTGTGTGTGTGTGTGTGTGTGTGTGTGTGTGTGTGTGTGTGTGTGTGTGTGTGTGTGTGTGTGTGTTTAAATATTAAATTACGTTAACGAAAGAGGGAAATTAGTGGGCAGACTTGATAACTACAGTCTTGATAACTACAATAATAATATTAATGAGAATAACGTGAAACAAGTAAGTAAGCTAAATAATATAATGCAAAGTGTATACGAGAAAAAAAGAGGTTAAAAGCGGAAACAAAGAAAATAAGTAAGTATATAAGGGACGACTGTTAGTATGTGAGATACTTTATATGAGTATGTAAACTTTTTACTTATTTGACTTCGCTTTCAGCGGCTCAGAGTGTGATATTACGTTTCAAACTGTTAAATTTATCCTACGGGTTCATGTCAGTACACAACATGTCATGTAAAATTACGCATCCTACAAGTTATTGACATTTTAGGTCCCACTTCTCCTCCCTATACCATCATCTACTATCGGTTCCTTTCACAAAGAAGAAATATTTCGTTATAATAGTAAACTGAGTCCGAGAAATCAAGACTTCACCGCTAAACGAGATAATGTGTACACATGCGTCCGTCTGTCATCTCAATATAGACAGTGAATTTAAAAAAAAATTGGTCTGACAAGAATCTAGTAGTTACAAGGCTTTCCTTCCATCGGTTGAATTGTTTAATGAAGCAAATTTAAAGCCGATTATGTTTTAAGTTTAGCATAATCCTAATGCTCATGCAGAAGCAAAGTGTTGCTGAGAACCTGATAATGTCAATTCTTATTCCTAGATTATATGCTGCCACATTAGAAGCGTAATGATGAAGTAGGGAAAGCAGAATGTTTCAAGCTAGAATGACAGCTTATGAGCCGATATCTATGCTCCGTAGTAAACTACCGTATTTTCATCCACCGTTGGCAGTATTAATCCACTACCACCGATCTAAGGTAGCCAGCAATAAATAGTGGGCCATTATAGCTGTATCAACAGGAATTTACTATCTCTTGAGACTAGATGATGATGATCACAGAGTGAACAGGTCACATGCAGTGCCACTGTTGCTACTCTTTATTCATTTTACGTACGATGTCCAAGTACCGACCAACCATACCAACGACTTGGCAAAGAGTTACTCATAATATCAATTAAGAAATATAAATAAACAAATTCTTATACTTCAAAATCTATTATAAATTTCAAAAATATATTACAAATAAGAAAAACTCCAATATATCGATTGAACAATATTATTTATTACAACTATAATATTTAAATTTATATGAAATAGAACTACAATAAACAAATTCATTTCAATCAATGGACTAGCTAGGCCTTTTCTGACGTAGGTAGGCCTGTTTGGATCCCGTCCCGTTCTAAAGATTAGCGATAAACTGTTCGAACATAGGCGATCCTCAGCGAAGTCAATGTCGACTTTCTGGATACTGAATGGAATATCGTATATTTAATTTCTTTCATAATTTCCTAACTCAATGACTTTAAAGTCAGTGTGTTTGGTGTTTAATAAAAAGTGTTTGAACATTATAGAGAAATCACATTTCGCTGAAGGAGAACTGACTTTAACCTCAGAAGAGAGTGATTAGATTTGCTCGTGGATTACCGCCCCTGATTCATTAAATTCAGCTGTATAAAAATTAGATCAAATTTGTAGCATCACCTTACGCTTCATAATAAGCTGATAACTTATTTTACATTTTCTGCTTTTAACGCAACGATAAACAAACAAATGTTAGGTAATTTCTGAACCGCGCCAATTTTATACTCTATGGATGTTGAAGAACTTGCAATTTTGCCCGCGAACTCAAAAGATTTAACTCAAAATACTCATTTAGGCCGTACACACTATCTCAATACCTAATACTAATTTACATGAGTTTAAATAACTAAACATCGTTATATTGTTTAAATCTATTAATAATTTTAAAAAGTATATTGAAACCCAGAACTAAAGAAGCAACGAAAAATTGCTCAGCTGTGTACATGTTGCAAATGCCATGATCGTTATAGGTTCTGCATTGGACAAACTGGTAGAGAATTCATAGATAATTCAAAGAACACCTGCCCAAAAAGAATATTAGTTCAATCAAGAACAATTTCGCGTTACACTTGACAAATGAAAGTCATACTTACACCGGGTTTGCGGAGAGTATGAATCCTGTGCACATCTGCAGTAAAGGTCAGTATATGTTAAGGTCCTTAGAGGAGTTTAACATATACAAGGCAACCAAGCTTCATAAAGGACGACTGCTTAGTAATCGGTTATCATTTCGATCAAATATCCTATATGACGTTGCATTACGAAGAACAAGGAGGATGCAAAAACCGACTGGCATTATCAGTGAGTTAAGTGAAAGTTGAACGGCCCGACAGTCAACCCCGAGCAGTGCGCACTGTTTCGTCGTTATTTCAATAATTTATATAACGACTGCTTTGATTTTCACCGACACGTCCTCATGAGAGGATAAGAATTTTAGGACCTGATGATGGGAACTTGTTCCCGAAACATGTCTTATCAACGAAAATAATAAGTCGCAAGACGGATTACGTTAAGGTAACTGGTTACAGGTTAGTGGACTATAAAGTTACAGAGCTGTGACGTTTCCTCCGAGCCAATCTTATATTGTTCAAACTACCAATTCAAATCCTGTCTTTCATTTCCTTATGGTATCAGTCAACACCACGTCGCGGTAGTAACGTCTCTGTGATGACACAGTCGCCAACAACGTCGCTGTGTCTCTAGCGACAATCAACAACGCGATTAAGTTCTTGTCATGTCCATTGAACATTTTTTTTACACTATGGGTAGAATTATAAGGGACTATTTCTCTTAACTTATACCTAAGGTTTAAAAGACCGTAACAATACGTGACTAAAGCGCAATGCTTTCCACACCGTCTTGTAGGCTATACCGTACGAGTCGACCTAGTAGCAATCCGCCCTGCCTCTCCTGAATATTTCACTGATACAAATAGCGTTTTATTACTACCTGTTTATTTATTAATATTTTGGTTTTCGTGTCAGAATTGCACTCTCTTTTAAAGGTTGTTTTTTTGTTTTTAGAATTTGTCAAATATAGTAATATTCTCAAACACTGTCAAGGAATATTAAGATTTTAAGGTTTTTTTCTTATTGAACAATTTTTGGCTTTAGCTTATAATTCTGATGACGTTATAGAAAACTCTATGAAAAACTGTAAAAATAAAATTGTGTTTACTTATTCTGTAAACGAGTTTATTTTTAGTTTGATATTAGTCTATCCCCACGATACATGAAATGCAGTCGTCATTATATCAACTACTTAATAAAACACTCAGTACTCAATGTTATTTCTAAACAACTTTTCAACCAGATTATTCATTCCTAAAAGAATAACGTCGTGGAAAGTCTTGAGCCTTGTATGCCATTTTCCTCATTATTTGCTACTGACAGTTCATTATTGAAGTCTTAGAGGAAAAATGAATAGGAAACATAAAAAATAGAAAAGCTAATTACGCTTTATAATCCAAAATATGATTACAACTGAGGTAGAGCCGCAAGTATGTCAAGAGAGTGCAGTAGCCTCCTAGGTAGTGCTGCGGGCGCCTCAACGCATCCCAGCTCTTCCCCTCCTGAATTAAATATAATTTTAATATGACAATTCTGAATTATTTTTCATAATGCTACCAATAATTTTACTAAAAAAGATTCTAGATTTCTATTTAATGAAAATAAATAAACATATCAAGTCCTTCAGTTTTTATGGCGACATTTTTGAGCAGGATTTAATGACATTAAGATATTATGACGCGATGACATTCTGACATGCAGACATCTCAGTTGGATATTCTATAGACTATATACTGTTCATTATGAACACTGTATGCATAGGCAAGTATCAAGTAGTTTAATTTAAAGATATCTATACAACCGCAAATTGAGAAAGCCCTTAAGATTTACTAGTGGTGCGAGCTACCCACGATAAGAGGAACAATATTTATATTATATTAATCATAAATTCCAGAAATCCTCAATTATTAACTACACGATATGCAAATGGTGTAAGTTATGAATTGACAAAATTTTCAATCGATAATCTTTAACTTAACCTTTATGTGTACGAATGTAACTTAACTTATGTACATTTCAAGAATAAAATATAAATTATGAAGAAGTAAATTAATTATTGTTTCATTATTAATGTTTTGTGTTCTAATCATAAATCGTTTAAGACAGTAAAATTAGTGAATTCAGTAACTATGGTTTAAACATAAAGCAGAACATGCGTGTTAATAATAAAAACAACAAAAACATAAGCAATAATAATATTAATGATAACAATAATAACCGAAAGAATAATTTAAAGTATGAAATAATAGAATTGCATATGTTATCCTACTATATAATTAATACATACAAAAACAAGCACGTGCTCGAACACACAAAGTTTATCTACCTTTGCTTACTTACAATTAATTAACAGTAAAGAGAGCAAATCTTTACCCGTGTGTGTGCGTGGTAATTAATGTTGTTTTGCTGTGTCGACTAGACAGCGATTGTTTATACGACAATTCCTTAGAGTTTCCTTGAGTCTGGCGCCTCTTCTCTTCTCTACGTCTCTGCCTCCAGCTCTACCGGTTTCAAACAAAGATGGCCATTTCAGACACGAAACCCCACTGTTTGAACGTTACCACATACCGTATATGCACGATAAGGACGCATTCACGTGAGTCAAGCAGTTCACTAAACAATATTTTGGAAGTGAGATTGTCAATCCTTTAATTTTCGTTTCTATTCTTCAAGAATTCAGATTTTATTAGCCATGTATTAAATACACGAGGGTCAAGAGAGGTGAAGAGATTTTTGGTTTAATACGATTTATTACGTATAACATTATTATGTAACGATTATTACGTATATACGTATAACATGTTACCAACTTTTCAACAAAATCCCAACTACAATTATACATTTTTTCCTTCGCTCTACTAGTTTCTTCATGCAGCAACAAAGAATTCTTTGTGTTGAAATTTCAAAAACCGTTGTACATTACTTTCCATTTCTCCGCTGTTGTGAAACGTGATTCCACGGACTGACTTATTAATGGTTTCAACCAAAAAGTAGTAGAGCAAAGCGTGGACTACAAGGTGTGAATATATTGGATCCTACCAACCTAAGTTTGGATGGAAACATTTGTTTTCTCTCTATACTGTGGATACATTTTCCTGAAGCCAATCTTCCACATGCTTCATGGTAGTTCAGTTTGTTATATATAACTGAGTTAATATACCAAAGCTTCCATCAGGATTTCAGCAATTGTTTTTACCTCAACTTCAATACTTACATCAAATCGAGATGCCAGAGATGGAATTGAAATCTCATTTTTCGGTCCTAACACTGGTTACCTGCAACGCTTTTTGAACAACACTTGAATATTGCTCAACCGATTTGTAAAATGCTGCGTGGCCGAGGAATTTTTACCGACATGCTTGTGCATCGAGCAGTGGATTTTAAATGGTTTTACCCAGAAACCTCTGAAACTATAAATTTCATTAATGGAGACTGTTCTTCTAAATTGTATTTTTTAAGAGTACTCTGCACTGCTTAATGATTGATTTAGATTATGTTAATTAAAACGGTTGTCAATTAACTAGTATTGTGGTATTGATGACAGAATACCAATTTATAGTTACGAAAGTATTATGCTTTTTACTTAGATGTTTTTAATAGCAGGTCTCTGTATCTTTACTTACTAAATGACTATCGCCATGTTAGTAGTAGATAAAACATGTCATTCAATAATAAACAATAGGTCAATGATCCGAGTTCATGGCGCGATGCCATAATTTAAATGAAATTCTCTTTTACAGTACACACGATTCTATGTCAGGGACGGATTCAGAAGTTGAACAGAAACAAGGAGTTGTCCTAAAAAAACTCGCAATATCTTTTTCGGGAAAACCGCACGTTCATATTTTGATATTCTTTTCTTATTACTGTGTAAACATTTATTAGTATGATTCACAAATATTATGTAAATTTTCACGTTTCAAATATATACTTGTAAATCCAAAAGGTATAATTTTACAAGAGTGTCCTTATCGCCAATGCGCTGAATATTACCGTTTCCCAGGATTTCAGACTACATCAGGCTTGCCAACCGCTTTAATTATTTGTAATCATAAACCGGATAAAACGCCACAGAACTCCTGTTCAAGAAACTTGAGCACTGTCGATGCACACACTTTTTCGATAACAAACAAACTACAAGGCTGAATTTATTTAAACATTAAGTAGCTAATAACCATATAATAATCGTATTTATAAAAAAAACGATAGTTGTAGAACTGGATATTCATTATTTTAACATTTTTGTCACATAGTTCTTTTATAGAAAATATCTTCTTTCACTTTACGTTTTAGGCAGCAGATATTTCTACGGTTTATAGTTTCACACACCAATAAATTACACACACAATACGTAATATAGGCCTAAATAGGCTACAGTTGCCCTCGGTTACAACGCTAGAACGTATTTCGCAAAGGTCGTGTCAAAATTATCAAAACTTGTTTGTAGCGCTCTGTAACCTCGGGTAGGCGTCGTGTTAATACAGTCTCGGGTTGGTATACCGACGAAGCCTAAGGTTTGTCTATTTTTAACTTTCCGCGACAACATGGATAATAGCTTTTGTGTTTCGGGACAACAGAGAATGTTTAATTGTAAGATTATGTTTAAGAATGGAAACATAAACAAAATCAACAAAACACTTTCCTTAACTTGTATGGAATGGTAGGTCTAAATGGTAAAAACCTGAACTCACAGCGAATGGTAAATGACGACACTTAAGCCAAGAAACTATAATCATAATTTACAATAACGACGACAATTAGTGGGAAAAATCGCAAAGATATGTTTTCAGTGACGCTCGAATTGTAGTCAGTCACAGAAACTTACCCAGTGAACAGCCGAGCATAATCTTTACAAAATGTAAATACATAGGCCTGGAGTTACTGCTAAACTAAGACGCCTCTCTTTACCTGGATCATTAAAAATGTCATACTGGTTGTGGCATCACCTCACATATTCCTTTAGTCTCTTCGACTGCGGTGCACCGTATATCCGAGGTCGAATTGATTATCATTCTATGGTGGGGAAGGTGTGTTTTGAGTATGTGAAAAGTCATTGTTATGAAACATTATACTTCTGTATACTTGCACTTATGCATAAACAAAATAAGGGTTGTGTCCAAACTTATACTACTGTTACTACTATAATCTGCTTCTTTTCTGTCACATTGAAACCCCCTTTTTATTTTATTAAGTGTTTTATGAATTTTTTTTTGTAAAGGGGAGAGACATAGTATTTAAAACTAGGTAATGAACCTAGAGGAAGCCTAAAGTGTGCAAAGACCCAAGCCACAATTTCAGACATGTCCACTGTTTGGATGACAGGACTTGCAAATAAGAAACTCTATTAACAGTAACAAATTTATATTTATTTGATGTCCAGTCTGTACATAATATAATAAGCATGAGTAAAGTACAATTATATAAATGCCACTGAGCAATGTTAAAATACAAAATATATATGTATATCCTTGATCAAGCCCTAAGCCTCATGTGAATGTATGCAAGAATTTTCAATCACCAAAATGTATTGTTCTGCTTATGACAGTCATTACTATTATAAGTTATGTATATATATTTTGTAATAATACGTACTTGCTCGAGTTTATTTTGTTTTACGCCCCACTGTTGTGAGCGCTAATTTTGTAATATTACGTAATTTTGTCACAAAATAAAAATTTTGTTTAATTAAAAAAATATTATTATATATATATATATTTTTTTTCATATTTATTATTTATTAATTAATTTTTGTATTATATTCGTGTAAATTGTAACTCGTTTATTTAATTTTTCATCAACTTATGTCACTTGGTGTAATTATAATTAAGTTCTGCGTTAATATGATTATCTCCGGTACTAATCGATTCGCAGTTCTTCTTCTGAGTGTAGGCTCCTTCTACCTTGGTAATTGCCGCTTTTCGTGTAGTCCGTGATTTAAATATTATCTTATGTTATTCCTTTTATATGGTTTAGAAATAAATAGAAATCAATTTTGCAGAATTCCAAGTTTTATTGACAAATTAATTAAGGATCGATTGTAAATCGATTGTTCAATCAGTTAAAATATCGACTCGTTCTCTCAGGGCGAACGATTATTTTATATATAAATTATTAAAATTAATTACAGGTTCTTTGAGCTGTTATATTACATAGTCAGAGAAAGGGCAAAGTCTGGAATGTATAACACTTACAATTACAAGCTTAATTATCTAAAAATACAAAGATATGATTTAATTTATAATGTTTATTAAAGTATTTGTTCGAACCAAACGTTGTGATGTGAAGCTAGCGGACCAGCAGAGGATCATGGGATTCCAAAATGGCTGCTTCGTACTGCATATGTGAAATGACGACGGCTCGACTGAATTCTCTGCAAATAAATATCGCCTTTCCAAGTTTTCCTCGTCTCAGCAATGGTGATTAATCCCGCTGGTGATAGTGTAGTGGTCCTGGATCAGTGTTCAGTGATTCGCCTCGTTAAATTGTGTTGGATAATGTTTTTAATTCACTTTATGCCATAAGGTCGATAATGGCAAGTTCCGTCTCACTATTCCGAGTTATCGTTTTTATGTGTTTTAATAGTTAATTCACCTTTTTCTGTTCAGTATTAGTTTAATTTACTAGTTGTACTGGTTTATCTCACTGAATTTAGTGGTTGTCTAAGTTTTTTCCAAAATTCGCGAATTCAAAATTATTCGACTTGGTTAGACTCTAGCCATGTTTTACTCTTTCGCTATATGTGAATCTTTTGCGAGAGCTGGCTTAGATGTGTTATGTTCAACGGATAACCATCAACTGTTCTATTTTCTTCTTCATCCGAAACGTCTTAGCCAATTTAATATTAAAAAGACATTGTTTAAAATTTCTAGCATTTCCGCTACATAACTGATTTTTACATTATATGATTGAATACATTTTTACTATTATTTAATTTTATTAAATACCTAATACATAATCTCTTTCTCTAGTTAATTCTACGTGATTTAATACCAAATATGATACTTTTACAATGTTTTCCATCTCGAAATGCCCTATTTACTGTATTTTTAACAGGTAGGCCTAATATTTTACTTCCTGTCATTTTAAATGGTTTACAATTTTTATGAAGTTATTTATTATTGAACAAGATCCCTGATTGAAATAAAATGTTTATCGTTCCTCAATTCCTTGTAATTTTATGAATTAGTTATCTTTTTTAAATATCATTCTTTAATTTGGGACCACCCTTTGATTTTTCTGTTATTACATTTGCATTTTTTCCAATAATCTTTCATACCTTTTTCCAATATCTTTCTAAAGTATAGTTTCAGTTATAATACCATGTGTCTAATTTACATTATACAAATTTCATCAGTTTAATTAATTTACTTGACCTATTCATTAATTATAATGTTGTTGAGATTTACCATTTGTCCAGATTTTAGATTTCTTCACATATAATGTTTTATGACTAATACAGCTTGCTTATACCCCTTCTGACTTTCTATTATTATATAATCTTAATTAAAATTCTCTTACTTAACTACATTAACATTTAGTATTGAATTCATACTATTAATACACAACAAATATTTGAAAACAAAAGAGTTGTACTCTAACTCAGACATTTCAGTCTTGATTAATACTGGTAAACATATAATGAATATCTTATAATAAAAGAATTGTATTCCATCTCAGACACTTAGCCTTGATGGATACTATTAAACATAGTAAATATTTAAGAACAAGAAACATAATGCTCTATTTCCAACATTTAAGTATAGAGTTCTTTGACCTTAAAATAAATAACACATATGTCCCTTCATTATTTTAAGTAATTCTTAAAATTAAATTTATGCAGTCTTGGCTGTTTTTATTTTATTTTGGGGATGTACCCTTTGTCACTTCACTGATTTATTACCTGCTCTTATTTTCATTTTAATAAATGTTATTAGATAAAGAGTGGCCCTCACTTAGAAACATTTTTATACTCTGTTTTCATAATAATATCCTACTATTAGTCACTTTTTTTTATATCTTCTTTACATATATTTTTATTTTTTGGTGTTATACTTTCATTAGTTAATTATACTTTCTTTTGGGGTTTAGTTTTTTCTTATTACTGGGTTTGCTTTGGGTATTTCCCTACTTGATTTTATTCTACTTCGTGGTTTCTTCCATTTTCAGTCCTGTTATTAGGGATGTCGGTTTGTTCTGGGTTTTCCCTTACTTACTCCTATCCTACCTTGTTTCTTCAAAAATGGTCCTTATATTAGGGGTGTCGGTTTGTTCTGGGTTTTTTCCTTACTTACTCCTATCCTACCTGGGTATTTCCTTATTTATTTTAGTTTTTTAATGTATTTTTCATTACTCATAGGTGTTGCTCAGTTGTTTTTAATTTATTTTTATTTCCTTAAATTATGATTGCATTTTACTGTGGTACTTATTTGTTTGTATTTGGATTTTCCTTGATTTAATTTTATTTTAAATTTATTTATGATCATTTTTCATTCATTATAATGTGGATAATCTGTCATGCTACAATATATATATAATTATTATGCATGTACAATTACTGTAAAACACCATAGATTTAGGCATGAATGCTTAATGCAGTGGCTAGTAAAAAAAAAATAAATGCACTCAAGGATTGATATTTGATATTAACATCTAATATTCGATATTTGATATATATTATTTGATCTATGATATTCAATATATAGTATTTGATGGCAAGGTAGCCTGGAATTGCTAGTTCTGTCGACAGTCATGATAGCACATGTGTTATACATCATTAACATTATATTATATTCCCCCTTTTTTGAGAATTACACATAAACACGTACTACACACACATATAACACACACCCCAATTCCTGCATCAACCTTCTCGCTATAACCCATCACATAATAGAAACTTTACAACCATACCCAACTTACAATTCAGATACTTGTGTCACCATTAAGATGAAAATTCATATAGCCAAAGCAACTGATTTGCCCCCACATTACAAGATAACTTAAATTTGTAATTTAATACAGGATTCCTGCAGTCTGGATTAACAACTCAGGGAAATAGCCATAATTACTGTTAAGGCCTCAATAATGGCACGAAATTCAAACACTCCAGTCCTGCATTATGCCCACATGGAAGTACATGATTAAGCAGGCCACAACCAACACTCTGATACATTGAACACGAGAAACAAGGAAACTCAGAGCTGTTCATCTAAGTACATGTATATGTGTAATCCCTTACATAGTATAAGAGTGTCTTAAATATACATAAGGTGTTTATCTGTGTACAGTGTCCGAGCATGCAGGCACGAAACCTAACATGTGTTTGCAGATTTTAAACAAGTTCTGAGCGGATTTTATAAGTCTGTTTTTGAGAGTGTCTGCAGATGCACCGTGTTGTGGTAGATGATGGTGTTAAATTAAATTGAGATGGATCACACCTGAATTGTCCAATGTAGTAGGTGGCCATGTGTCTAGGTTGAGCAGTAGTTGAAACGGATGATTTCTGGGGGCAGAATTTCTCTAAGAGTTTGCATCTCTGTCACGACTGACGGCGTCTCAAGGCTTATGTAGTTTCTCTGCACAAGGGGTTGGCAGGTCTTAGGCCAACCCCGACACCCATCTCGCCATTGGCCGATCACCTAGGACAGGCAACTTGCTATATAGGGTGTCATAGACATAACACAAGCACAGCTCGCACTCACGCCACAATTATAATGCTATAGAGAAATCACACTTTAATATTCAGCACGGGACAAGAACCTTTTCACAAACACTTACTATCTTATTAACAATCCGCTCTAACCACAAGATGTGCATTATTTAGTTTTATAAATCTTTTATAACTCCTTTTATAACTATGAAATTACTTTCTATTTAGGCCAATCTCATTTACAATTTCTGAACGAGTAGCTGAGTGTAAGATAAGTTTAAATTGATTTGACCAAGTTAATAACTTACATTTAATTTAATTAGACACTGTTGCATGCCTGGAAATTCACACACACACGGATACCTTTTAGTAAGAACACCTAACAAAAATGTTTTGAGGTTAAAAATAATTGAGCTATAATTAAGGCTATGCCTACCTGGAGCTAGCTTTAAATTATTTTTCCATAGTAAGGCTTCAACCAGGCAGAATGATTCAGGCGCCGTCAGTCGTAACCAATGAAGATTTCTCTGAGAAGGTCAGAAGAGAAATGAGACAGAACACATGGCGAATTGCACCCACGAGACTTCGTTTTTATTACAGGTTACGGCAACAACAGCTGGCCCCGGCCGACATGATTTTCGTCGCCGTAACTAACACGTAGGCGACGCTACGTGTTAGTTACACAGCGACAGCGACACCATACATAGCAGTGCACGACTGGAAGAACGCGCGAGTTTTTAAAATGAAATGATATACGCGCATACCACCGAACTTTGCATATGAACAACGGAGCGCCGAACGAAGTACGGCACAACATTATAGTAATGATGATTTAATTACAAAACGAGACTTTTATATGCCATAGGCCTACTCGGTTACTGTATTATGCGAGACGCGTTTTACATTTTGCTTTTAGAGCATTTTGATTTTGTTTTACTAGTTTGGCGATTTTTAAAACGTAATTATTATGTGGAGTGTTTTAAAAATCGTGTCGTTTATATCGATCTGAATTTGTTCGATCTTTAGGCAAAATGATTGTGTGTTCTTTGCAGGAATGTGAAGTTCTTCCTATATGTTAGCTATTGTACGTTTATGCTGAATTTGTTTTACTATACCTAGTGAATGTCACGTTATCTGTTTGCTAATGTACGTAATATGGGAATTCGTGTTCTTTAATTATAATTCGTGAAGTTAACTAACCAGAATAAACAAGTAAATCTTATAGGCTCACAGTTTTATTTTACGTTTGACTCTCATAAAATTGATTGAACTAAGCTATTTTTTAATTCTATTTTATAAACGCAGCTATGAAATTTTTCAACCGCTTATATAAGTGAAAAAAATTAAAACTTTTCTGCCTTATCACTGTATCAATTAAAAGATAAGATAATTTAGAGAAGAGAGCCTTACCACTGGTTTTGATACTTTCCTGTGTTCATTTAAAGTAAAATTGTTAAATGAGGGCGGATGTTATGGTGAAACGGTAGGTAGTACTTTCGCCAAACAATTGCGTGATTTCCATACCTACAAATTTAAGAAGAAACTTGTTTACTCTAATAAAACATAACCCTTCTCCCTCCTCTTTCCAAACAACATTTCTTCCGCCTACAATTTGTACAACGAACGTGTTACATAATCGCTTTTTAGCAAATGTTAAAATAATGATTTCATTATAAGAATATTCTCATGACCGTTTCAGACACTTTTTAAAATTTGTGTTTACCTAAATTACGTTAATGGTTATAATACATAAGAGCCTTTGTTGTTACTGTCTGTACCTGATTCATAAATAAGAGTTGTGGTATTGCAGTGAGGGAAAATTTAGTAGGCACTAACTATAACCTCCAAATTATGTTAGTTCCTGTATCTTCAGTATGATTATCGTTTGTCTGTCAAAGGATGCACATCTATTTCGTGTAATTCTCTTTTAGAGAACGTAACTATCTTTTTTAAAATCATCATTCTTGTTTCATTCTTAATCATACCTATATCCTATGATGTTTTTACGATGTTAAATTTACTCGTATTTTTTAAATGTTGATTTATATTGTACGAGGACTGGAAAGCAGACTAGACATCTCGTCTCCATATTAAACTCATAAATATGTTTTTAACTGTAATAACAATTACAGTACTAGTATTGAGGGATTCGTAGATAAGTCGTTAGTTTGAATCCGTTTAGTTTATTAGTTATAAAAGAATACTAAATAATAAAGCGAACTTATGGTATCAGGTGTTTTTAATTTTAATATAAAACAACAATAATCGTCATAAATTGTGTTTGGTAATAAAAAGACAAGTGTCCAAAGCAGTCGGGACACTTGTTTTTGGCACGATTCCGCTGGGTAGGCGGTTAGGTGGGCACCTTAATGGGTTTATATGGAAAAGTCTCCGCGCCACTCCCACGGACTATGTAGCCCGAAGGACCAGCAGGACCATTAGCTCTTCCTGTCATTATTTTAAGACTCCTTCCTACGGTCTTCAAGGTTGTCGCACAGTGTTTGGTAAAACGTATTCGCGCTGACCTCGTCATACGTAATTCGTATTTCATTGCAAATTGACAACTCTCTCAGTGTTGTAAAAAACACAAAAACACACCAAGGAGAAATTCCTTACCAATACTTAATAATGCTCAAAATAACATTTTATGTGCTAACAATTTTATACACAAACTTACCCGCGCGTATATATGATGTATATAGATATACACAACATGCAGAAAACATAATACTCCGAAGATCACATTACGAAGATCACACAAACAATACTTGATTGCTTACATACAAATTTCAGGTTTACAATCTGGATCGTCGATAAGAAAAAACAGTAGACGACAATGATAAAAAACAGAGAATTTCTTTACACATATGTAAAGAGGTTTTTCTATCGTTGTGCGCATCTTCTATTATTTTCGTGAAATACCTTGGCGCTTGTCCCAACTTCTGCTTCTTCAAACAGATCTAGATGTTTGACGATGATGCTTTTTTGTCATCCTCAACAATAATGTGTGATTTTAGGCCACACACCGTATATGGCTGTATTATAAGGCATTTACTTTAATTATGCTATCAACATATCTTCCTTATTTTAATATGTTTTAAAGAAATCAGTTTTTTCTCCAGTTTTGCTTTTTACAATCTTCTCTTGATCTCCTATAGCACTGTTGCCTATCTAATTACTTTTAAGCTTATGTGATGGCATTTCAGCTACACTAGATTACTAAGTACAATATCAATCCATCACTGCATAGGCCTTTAGCTTGCATTCCGTATGGCTAACTCTGTCCTACCGTCTCCAGTTCTAAGAAAATAAATCAGTTATTTTAGTCTCTGTTTCAAAGAATATTCCTTTACTTTTGCTGAGTATAATACTCTGTTTTTTGTTGATACAGTCCAACCTCAATTACTGGCCATATTTTTCAGTCTCTCTGACACTTTTCAAACGTGTCCAGAAGAACCACTGTTGTACAATCATTTTTGGCATGTTTAGAGCATAGGTTTCATTGCTGAATGTCAAGATTGGGTTAATTTCTGTTTTATACATCTGAAGCTTATTAATGCTTACTCAAGCGGTTTATTAATCTACTCTTTAATATTTTATCTTCTAAGCAGGCCTACTCCCTCTTTCTGGTAGCTCCTCTTTTACTGTTTTCCGTTGAAGTCTTCGTTGCTAGATAATGAGATACTGAATTTTCTTTCTTATCTTATAATCGGAGCTATAGCAAAACGCTTTCCAGAACACTTGTGCCAATGGACTCCAACAAATATACGCTTCTATAGGCCTATGTTCTGTAAATAAATCTCTGTGTTTAAATGGCCATGGTCCTCTTTATGTTGTGTAGTGGTCAGTAACTTTACTCATAGCTTCCTACCTCCACAAAATCTGTGAATAGTCATATAATAGTGATCTAATAATTAAATATCTTGCTTAAGTCACTCACACGTTGTGTGACTTCACTAATCGTCTCTGTGTTAAGTCTAGTTTATTTATTTTTCCTCTTACTACTACCAATTCCTCTCGCTCTCTGCAGAGCATAGGGCCTCGACGAAGCTACGCCAACGGACTCTATTTTGGGCCAGGACTCTCAGTTCTTTAAAGGACTTGCACTCCTTTTCTGCTTCCATCTCGACAGTTCTCCTCCACGAGATTCTAGGTCTTCCTCGTCTTCTTCTTCCCTGAGGGTTCCAAAAGAGGGCTTATTGCTCAACTGCATTTTAGTTCTTCCGCAAGTTATTCCCAATCCACCTCCATTTTCTCCTTTTGATCTGGGTGGCAACGGGTTCCTCGTTTGTCGTCCTCCAGAGATCTTAATTTGGCCAGAAAATTTGAAGTATTTTCCTCAGACATATATTGATAAAGACCTGCAGACACTTGGTAATATCCATTGTGATTTTCCAAGTCTTGCTCCCATACAACAAAACAGCTTTGATATTGGTCTTGAAGATGCGTAGCTTTGTTGCAGTTGATATTTCTCTTGACTTCCAAATTGGGAAGAGTTGTATAAAGGCCGCATTAGCTTTGCGAATTCTCGTTTTAGCATCTGCAACTGCTCCTCTTTCTTTTGTAATCATAGTAAGTATGCTTTATTTGTAATCTTACTTTTTTCTCTTAGGTATGCCTTATTTGTATCTTAGTCTTCGGAGTACACGAAGTCTATCGACATCTCGCTCCTGTTTCTTTAGTCCGCTGTGTACAATACTGATCGCTTTACGAGACAGTTTTATCTCTAATAATCGGTAACTCTACTCACTGTAATAATCTCTCTCTCTCTCTCTCTCTCTCTCTCTCTCTCTCTCTCTCTCTCTCTCTCTCTCTCTCTCACTTTCCCTCTCCCCCAGTCTACCACCCTGAAGTTCTTGGATTTGTGGTGGTAGATTCTTACCCATATTTTATTCAGCTGTAACTTACGCTAGGAACTTCATATAAGTACGTACTTTTGGTTCACTACATTTAGTTTATATTCTTTGTCAAAAGAGGTAAATCTTGTTCCAAAACATTTTATTAATTGTGAATGTTGAATATTATGGTATTTTTGTATGTACCACGGCATATTATGTATAACTGTAGTGTATATGGCATTCTATATAGTACCATATATATGTATACCTTAAATGTACACAGTTCCTTACGTTGATGAACTAAATTATTAGTGTTATTTTTAATGTGTTCGTTAAGATGCATTTTCACTTATCTGAGACACTAAGTTACTGATATCTTAATTATTAACTAGTTTTCCCATCGTTACCCATGTTTACTAGTTGTCTAGTGAAGTAATTGGTTGTAACAACAGGGTGGATTGTTCTATGTTGATTGTACGTACGATAATGGTGACGTTTGCTGCATATTTTTGATTTGTGATTGGGTAGTTACTAAAAATAATGCAGCTATGAAAAAAAATGTTTAAATACTTTATAGTGAAAATATTCGCCGAACAAAACAAAAATATCCGCCTAACCTGGTCAAACACACGACAGACAGCCTCATTATTACAAACCAACGCACGCCCCTTTCTGCCAAAAACAAATCAGCGTGGTTGACAATAGGTCAAGTCCCTAACATGTTACTCTAACATGTTTCAGGTAAGTGTATTTTAGCCAATATATCGTAAACAATATTAAAAAATTATTTTTATTAATAGTTTACCGTACTTTTGTATCACAGACGTAGCTTAGAAGAGGCAGACAGGACACGAACCGTTCAGCATTCGCAGACTGCGTTCATGTGGGAGCTAATAGGCCTACACGTGTCATTACGATCACTGTGTTCGTTGCTATCGTAGTTACCACCGGATTGTCGAAGTTTATATTATTATTTGCTTATTACATGAAATAAAATATTTCTGAATTGAGGTTTCATGTTTTTAACATTAAACTTTGTGTATTAATATATTGTTGATAACGTACAAAATAAGTATGTACCTGAGACGTAGTGAATGTACAGAGTAATGAAATATATCAAAATATTGAAGATATATTAATACTATATATAAAATAATATCATAAATATAACAACAAAATATTGCAATCTGACAAGATTTCTTATTTCGTTTGAAACATATTAAGATAATGTGTCTTTAAGTGACTATTGAAAAGTAATTCAGTTTTTTTCAGTTCCACTTAAATCTAGTTCAAATTTGCCCATATTGCTTTCAAGTTTTCAGCATCCCAATATTAACGTGTAGATTTAACAATTTGCAACACTGCGTAGACTACACAATTTTGGATCTTGAAGTTCAGGTTTAACAATCTATATATTAATACGTGAAGAGAAAACTTTGTACCCCTTTTTAAGCATATTGCGCGCACGGAGGAGTGTGAGATTTGGCATAGTTAAAGTTATAGTTATGGAGAAGGAGTGCAGAAAGCTAAAATTTATATATAATATGTGTTACAAATACATTAAATTAAATAAAATAAAACATTCATTTGCACTTGAAAATTCATTTAAACTTTTTCAAACAATGGTAATTGTTAAAAATAAAATAATTTTGTTGCCAGGCAATAAAATTATAATTTTTTCATTTTAGTGTACGTTCATACTGCCAATGTCAAACACATAATAGTCTGTAGTCAAACAGTCGCACAGAGTAGAGATTGTCGCCAAATAATTTTAAAATGTTGCCAACAAATAATTGCTGACAGATTGACTGAATGAGCTGTGAATTTTGTGTGATTTCAAATGTTCCTTTTTCAATAGTCTGTGGAGTGTATGTCAAGGCAAACAAGCGTTTATTTTATATTTTGTATATTAGATATCTGTGTTTTATATATTAATGTGCAGTTGAAAGTGAAATACAGCTTGCTTAATATACACCTGTTGCAAAAGGAAAAGTTTGTAGCAGCAATTTGAATTGACTTACTCTCGCTTAATTATTATTGGTGGTTTCAAAAAAGTGAGTACATTTTATTATTGTTAAATTAAACCCTGTCTAATCTTAGTTTCAGTAACATTACATGTTTTCTTTTTTTTTACATTCAGATATTCGCACCTACTTCCATTATGCCTCGACATAGAACATTGACGGGTCGGAGTGAGAGACAAAGAAGAAGGAATATATATTCGCGTGAAAGTCAAAATGATAATAGACCAAATGGAAATTTAAATAGTGTAAATAGTATAACATTGACGGGTCGGAGTGACAGACAAAGAAGAAGGAATATATACTCGCGTGAAAGTCAAAATGATAATAGACCAAATGCAAATTTAAATAATGTAAATAATATACAAAATGATGAAATTATTTTGAGGGATACATTTAAATGCGCACTGAATGTCATTCCAAGAAATTTTAATACTTTTGATTGTGGATTAATGCATTTACAATGCAGGTTTTGCAATGCAAAACATTTCGAATCTGAGGTCACTTTAGGTGAAAGGACTGCATTCACTTCATGTTGTCATAAGGGTAAAGCAATATTACCGGCCTTAAGTCAAAATGAATACTTTAAATCATTGTATGATGGACTTACTTCAAATGAACCTTCACTAAAAAGAAAGTCAAAAAATTATTTTGAAAACATTCGTAAATACAATTCATCATTTGCTATGGTTAGCTCAGAAGCTAAAATTTCGGATACAGTTACGCGTGGAGTGCATCATTTTAAAATACATGATGTTTTTTATCACAGATCAGGTCCAATGACTGCTGGATATGGTCGCTCACCATGTTATGCGCAATTATATTTTTATGATATTGACACTGCTTTCAATTATAGATTACGTGAACACTATAATCAAACATGCAATAACAATATAATGCGCGAAATCTCTCTTGAATTGGAACGCATTAATCCTTTCGTTCGGTCATTCATTGCAATGAAAGATCATTGTCAGAGAGTTGAAAATCAAAATAAAGAAATTTGTATGCTCATTAAAGTAAATCGTGATTTAGATCTACGCCGTTATAATGATGCAGTTCAAACTGATGTAGCAGTAATATTTAGTACAGTTGATGGTGAGCCACCCTTTGAACGAAATATGGTTTCGTTTTCAAAAGTTAATGGTACCATTAAAAATATCTCTGTTTTGGATTCATCATTTGACCCTTTAGCGTATCCATTACTTTTTCCAAATGGTGATATTGGGTGGCATATCAATATTTCTCATAATGTACCAACTACATCTAATTCAAGAGCGCCCAGAAATAAATTAACCATGCTTCAGTATGCAGCCTATCGACTTGCAATTAGAGAAGATTTTAGCATGTTGCACCATTCACAAAAATTATTTCTGCAGTGGATAGTTGATATGTATGTGATAATAGAGGGCACAAGGTTACATTTCATTCGACAAAATCAAACAAGCCTTAGGTCTGAAGTTTACAACAATTTAACAGATTATTTAGAATTGAACCCCAATGCCAATAATGTTGGCCGTAGAGTAATTTTACCATCGTCATTCAATGGATCTCCAAGAAATATGTATCAGAATTATTTAAATGCAATGTCAATTGTACAACATTTCGGAAAGCCTTCTTTGTTTATTACAATGACTTGCAATCCAAGTTGGCCTGAAATAGTTAGCAATATTGGTGTAGGTGAGTCAGCTAATTTTCGACCTGATATAGTTGTGCATGTATTCAAATCCAAACTGAAAGCATTAATTGAGGGCCTTACACTAAAAAAAATCTTCGGTAAAGTTGAAGCACTCATTTATACAATTGAGTTTCAAAAGAGAGGATTGCCTCATGCTCACATTACTCTCTTTAAATGAGCAAGAAAAATTGTTAACGCTACCGATATTGATAAAGTTGTATCTGCGGAGATTCCTAACATTCAAACACATCCTACATTACATGAATATGTTGTAAAACACATGATGTATGGGTCCATGCGGTGTACTTAATCCAAATTCTGTATGTATGAGAGATGGAAAATGCACAAAAGATTATCCAAAACGATTTAATGAATTTACATGTGAATCATTAAATGGATATCCATTATACAGAAGGCGTGATAATGGTATTAATGCTGAAGTTTGCGGTAGTTGCCTCGACAATCGTTATGTTGTACCATACAATCCGTATTTACTTGCCGAATTTAATTGCCATATAAATGTTGAAGTATGCACTACAGTTAAAAGTGTTAAATACATTTATAAATACGTGTATAAAGGCTATGACAGTGCATCTGTTGAATTAGGTTCAGAGAGAAATGAACCAGGTCAAGAAATACAAATTGAAGTTAAAAATTTTTTAAATGGCCGTTATGTCGGATCAACTGAAGCTGTATGGCGCATCTATGAATTACCAATGCATTTTAAATCACATGTCATCGTTAGACTTGACATTCATTTACCGCGTAGACAGAATGTTTACTTTCGAGAAGGGCAAGAACGTCAAGCAAATGAAAATGCAAGATAAACAAAATTATTAGCATTTTTTGAATTGAATCGATCATATCCATCAGCGCATGAATATAAGTATATTGAAATTCCTTTGCATTATGTGTGGGAAGATTCCCGAAAAAAATGGAAGAAGAAAAGGCGTGGAGGTGATAAAATCATTACACGCATATATGTAGTATCACCAAAAGACATCGAACTTTTCCATTTACGATTGCTTTTATTACATGTCTGTGGTCCAAAATCATTTGAGGATGTTAGAACATACAATGGAATTATACACACTTCTTTTGTTGAAGCGTGCCATGCTCGCGGCATTGCTTCAAATGATAATGAATGGCGCGAATGTTTAAATGAAGCAAAAGAATTACATTCACCAAAACAAATGCGAAATTTATTTGGTTACATTTGTGCATTAAATGTGCCAGCCAATGCATTGGCGTTATGGAATGAATTTAAAGTATATCTTAGTGAAGATTTTTGAGAGATTACAACGAAGAAGTATCCTTTAACACAGCTCTATTAGAAAATGAAGATATTTTGAATGTTCATAATTTGTCATGTCAAGAACTTGGTTTACCAGTTCCCACGTATTCGCAGAGAACAGACGAAGCAAATGCTATTGATCCAATAGAACAAGAGTTTCTGTTTTCTGAGCAATATGAAACTGCAAATATTGAAAAGCGTAATCTAATTGATCGTGTGATTCGTGAAGTTTTGCACCATGATACTGGATCTAATGTTTTTTGTTTAACCGCTCATGCAGGTTGTGGAAAAACATTCACACAAACAGCAATCATTCACAAATTAAATTCGCTTAATCTTAGTTGCATTGCAACAGCGTTCAGTGGCATAGCTTCAACTCTATTACTTGGAGGTAGAACTTTACACAATGTGTTTAAATTGCCTATACCCATTTTGGAAAATTCTGTAGCGAATATTACCGCAAATAGTAGCTATGGACGTTACATAAATTCATCATCATTGATAATTATTGATGAAATTTCTATGTGCCCACTGCAAGTGTTGAAAATCATAGATAGATTATTGCAGGATCTATGCGATGAAAATGATAAACATAAACCATTTGGAGGGAAAAACGATACTTCTGTGCGGTGATTTTCGGCAAATCTTACCAGTTGTCCCACATGGATCACGTGCAACTTTAATTGAAAATTGTGTCACGAGTTGGCATAAATTTGTTTATTTCATAAAGTAACGTTTACTCAAAATATGAGAGCCTTACCAAGTGAAAAAGAATTTTTCGAATTCTTGAAAAAAATTGGTAATGATGAAGCCCCACAATTCCCTCAGTTTGGTGAAAATATTATTGAAATACCTCAGCAATTAATAGGAGATGAAAATAATATTATTAATGAGGTGTATGGAAATATTTCCGAAAACATACTCTCAGATAACATATTGAAGTCAGTTATTTTAGCACCTAAAAATGATGATTGTACTTTTATTAATACTGTTATACTTAATCGAATACCAGGTGAACAGAAAACATATCATAGCTACGATAAAATAATTTGTGATGATGACAATGAAATCAATAACTATCCAGTAGAGTTTTTGAATTCTTTGACTACCACCACATAAGTTAGTATTGAAAGTTAATTGCATCGTTTTACTGATCAGAAACTTAAATACAAAGGAAGCATTAGTCAATGGAACAAGAATGCGCATCTAGTGTATGCATCGTAATGCTATTGATTGCGAAGTTTTAACGGGAACCGCACGCAATAAGAGAATTTTGATTCCACGTATAAATTTAACATATTCCGGTACTGTTTTACCATTTAACTTTCAAAGAACTCAATTTCCAATTATACCTGCATTTGCGATGACAATAAATAAGTCTCTAGGACAAACATTCGAAAAAATTGGAATTTTTTTGAGGCAGCCAGTTTTTACACATGGTCAATTGTACGTCGCAGCAAGTAGAGTTCGATCATTCGATGGTTTGAGATTTTATATTTCCGAATATAATGGCCAAGGGCATTTAGCAAATGATGAAAGAGTTTTTACAAAAAACATCATTTACACAGAAGTTCTGAATCATTAAATTCACTTTCAAACTATTTTAAGTTCAATGGACAACATTTATTTTTTTAACCGCCCGGTTTTTTTGATTTAATGAAAAATATATGAAAAAATACGAGGCACGTATTTTTTATTTTTTATTAATTTTTTATTTAAATTTTATATAATTCGAAAAAGATAGGCAAAATAACTGTGTAGCCTTGGCGAAACCTGGTCAGTATGGCAATAAAAAAAACCCAAGGAAATGTCAAAAACGCGTTATTGCTTTTTAAATATGGCTTAGCCAAGCTAAATCTCATTTTTCCTATCTTTCATATTTTTCAAATAACTCGAAAATTAATGCATAGAACAAAAAATTAAAAAATTATATAAGCTTTGTAGCAGATAATCTTCAAACTGTTTTCGAATTTTGTACCTTACCAAAAATGAAATGTAATCCACTGGAATTAAAAACAATGTATCTTATACTTCTATGAATGTCAAGTCTCATTTTTATTAGCATTTATTTGATTCAATAATAACATGAAAAAATTAAAGCTGACAATGAATTATATCAAAAAATAAATACGAATACAAGCTGTAATTGTGTTTTTTTTCAACTGTTACTAACATTAAATTTTAAATTTCATAGGTATTGCAGGGAATTAAGGCAAACAACACACGCTAATGACGTATTTGTACACGCTCGCAGCTGACGTAATAAAACAAAATTCAAAAAAATTATATGCAATGATTATAGAGGTATACTCACTCTTTGACAAAAGAACCTCAATAACGTTCAAACTTAAAAATTTAATGAATTACGGTCGAATTTCGACCACTGGGCGACCACTAGTTTACTTTAAAAGATGATTTTCACAGTTCAACATCTTTGTATTACTTCCATATTCCTTAAAGAATGGAAGTATGGTGATGGCAAAAAAAATCGTGTTCGAGATTATTGCAGATTCTGATTCTACTACACACAAAACATGAAAAAAAGTCGTTTTCCGAAAAGTGTGTGTGTGTGTGTGTGTGTGTGTCTGTCTGTCTGTCTGTCTGTCTGTCTGTCTGTCTGTCTGTGTGTCTGTCTGTAGATTTTTTTCTATGGCAAACGATAACTGCCGCAAATTCAAACAGAATCAAATAATTTTTTGCATACAGCCCTGATTTGTAGAGTACTCGCGACCTATTGTTTTTGGTGAAGATCGGTTGAGGGAAAGGGGTAGTTTACCAGCAACGGTTTTTTTTTATCAAGGGAAATTGTTTTTTTTGGCAAACGATAACAGCCGCAAATTCAAACAGAATCAAATAATGTTTCGCATACAGCCCTGAATTGTAGAGTTCTCAAGACCTGTTGTTTTTGGTAAAGATCGGTTAAGGGAAAGGGGTAGTTTACCTGTAACGTTTTATGTTTTAACAAGGGTATTTCCTATGGCAAACGATAACAGCCGCAAATTCAAACAGAATCAAAAGATTATTTGCATACAGCCCTAAATTGTAGAGTTCTCAAGACCTATTGTTTTTGGTGAAGATCGGTTAAGGGAAAGGGGTAGTTTACCTACAACGTTTTTTTAACAAGGGTATTTTCTATGGCAAACGATAACAGCCGCAAGTTCAAACAGAATCAAACAATTTTCTGCATACAGCCCTGATTTGTAGAGTACTCAAGAGCTATTGTTTTTGGTGAAGATCGGTTGAGGGGAAGGGGTAGTTTACCTGCAACGTTTTTTTTTCTATGGCAAACGATAACTGCCGCAAATTCAAACAGAATCAAATAATTTTTTGCATACATCCCTGAACTGCAGAGGTCTCAAGGACTTTCGATTTTGGTGAAGATCGGTTAAGGGGAAGGGGTAGTGTACCTGCAATTTACGTTTTAACAAGAGTAAAGTACTTGAAAATTTATTTAAACTTTTTGAAAAAATGGTAATTGTTGAAAATAAAATAATTTTGTTGCCAGGTAACAAAAATAAAGTCATTTTGATTATAAAATATAAATATTTACAAGAAAAGAATTTTCAGTTTTCAAAATTTAAATATATTTTTATAAAACAATGGGTTCTTCATTGAGGTGGGGACCATGTCACTCACTCCATCTCTCAAGCCTCTCCCATTTTGCAGAAAAAGAGGACCCTGTCAAGGCTGATACTTTGACGACAGTGACAGGGCTTTCCACCAAATTCAGCAGAGTGACAGGTAGGCCCAACTCTGATTGGCTCCTCAGATTTCCCCAGCGTTAGTAGGTTCTATGAAAATATTTTATTTCAAAAATGATTTTAAATATAAATCTTAGATATGTTTTATAAATCTCATGTTTTATGTTTTAACATGGGTAATTTTTTATATGACGAACCATAACTGCCGTAAATTCAAACAGAATCAAATAATTTTTTACATATGTGCCTGAGCTATAGAGAACTCAATGTCTGTTGATTTTGGTGAAGATCGGTTACGGGGAAAGGGCAGTTTACCTGAAACATTTTTTGTTGTAACATGAGTAAAGTACTTAATTTTGATAAAGTATCCTGATAAGATCTTAATAATCCACTGTAGAAACGTAGATGAAATATCTATAAATGAAGAGGCTAGTTGAACGGGCTGGGGGTAATTTTCTATAAATCAAAATTATAGTTGAAGGGGGAGGGGATAATTTTTTTTTATATGTGTACTACGTTATTGGCAACAAAGAAGTATTTTTTTGTTAAAATTCCTTCCCTGGCTGTTTGGCTGAAAATGATTTTAAATATAAATCTTAGAATATGGAAGTCATGTATGGTTCTCCATAATATTTTACTTGTAGTTCAATATAAACAGTATTCATAACTGGAAAACAAAAAAAAAAACAAGTTCTATACAAAGAATGATAAAAATCGTCTGTTCTCAAATCAGTTGGAGAGGAGAGCCAAATCCTCTCTGTGTTCAAACTCCACAATTAACAAGTTATCTCCCAAGTACTAGGCTCTTATCTTGTCACATACGTAACTTAAAAGTTATTAGCCTTGTAAATTAATTCGATATCACTTATCACTTAATTTGAATAGCCCGATTACAATATCAGTTTGTGATGACATTAATGGATATACTATTAATTATGGTATTATTATCAGTACTAAAAAAGAAAAAATATGTAACGTAAATGTCATTAGTACTGTAATGCTTTACAATACTACTGATGAGGTCAAACTTGATCACTGAGATGTCGTTTTCTAAAAGGCGAAGCACATATGTATATCATCACAGGCAAACATTTATCATCACTTCTAGATTGATATATAATTTAACTGTGTAAATCAATTATAATTCTATATAGGTCTATATAGTTTTGGCTTTTCTACTCTACTTTGAACATTGGACCTCATCGAAATTACGAGGGAAATTATAAAGCGCAAACACAAAGTCTTAACACTATGACAGTTATTTCAAACCGTAAGATAAATAAAAAACAGAACATACTGTGGAGGCTACCGATCCACAACTTGAGTCAGTAACCGAGGAAAATGAATATTAACATGAACATGTGAACATGAATTTGTTTTCAATTTTCACCTACAAGAGAATGGTAAGTGAGTCGTTAAAGGAAAAAATCGATGCCATTAAGACGAAACAAAAATGTTGTTGGAGTGAAATAAATGATGATGATGACGACGTCGACGACGACGGTGATGCTGTGGTGGTGAAGATAGTGATGATGATGATGATGATGATGATGAGTTGTCCAGGTGAAATGACCCAGGTTTATGCTGACGTACGTACATTATGATATTACTATTAACGTCCCGTATATAATAATTCAATGTCACCAGTTTTATCTACCAAACATAAGCTAAATGTTTAGAACGGTTTGAAATGTTTATGATCGGATATAAAAATATATAAAACAACAGGCCTATACTGCTTTGAGTTCTTACATTGTATAGTGTGTTTCCATTTCTCACATTTAGACAACCTTTGCCTTTTCACTGAACCTCCGGTCTCCGCACAACATACCACGTTTTACTCTTCAGTTTGTCCTCCACTCCTATTTGAAGATTCCGAAAGTTGTAGTAACTAGAAAAAGAACTTGCTGCTGGTTCCCGTGAGTGTCTTGTTCTAGATCCTCTGTTCCAAATCAGTCTTATTGTCGTCACAATGTGATTACAAATGTGTCATGTTTGGGGAGTTGCCACGTTGGCCCCTTGCATGGTTGGAACTGATCGTCAGTAGCTTAGCTAACTAACGTTATTGACACCTCCAGTGACCGCCTGAATGGTTTACACGGCAACATGCCATGAACACATCTCTAGCAGGAGAAACCATCCTCTGGGTCTTAGCAACTCAGTAGGCCTACTACTTTCAATTCCTAATTGACTGTTCCCGTCCTATATGAAACCCGAATGAGCCAGAACTTAAGTTTCATCCAGTTGTACCCATAATCTAAGATTCCATGAAATGGCACACAATTGACGTGAGAATCAAAAAGGTTCTATGCTGGAGTACGCATTCTCAGTTTGTTAACTGTCCTTAAATTGTAACTTATTGGTTTCTTGAAATGCTTTATTTGTGATAATTTTGTTTCGTGTCTATCAGTCCCGATAGACATAAATATCAAGTCAGGTTCTTCTTGTTATAATATAATAATCATAAAAATAACTCATTTTTATGCAACAAAATAAATGAATAATTTAATTGTGATTTCGTGTTATAAATTAAATTTGATTTTCCGTCATAGGGCAACATTATATTTTACTTTTCCTGTTACGTTAAAGCCGGTAGAGAAGTGTGTTGACTTAAGGATTGAAATTAATTGACGTGCTTATTAGTGATTATTAATAATAACGTTTTTTTTTGTACTACCGAGATAGGTTAGGTGAACCAAGCTACAATATTGTGACCAGCTACACATTTCCGTACGCTGAGTTGACCTGAGGCTGAAAAACTCAGGATTAGACTTTGTGGTACTGACCAGGAGTCAAACCTGACACCTTTAGATTAGTATCCAGGCCATACTGGTCTATTAAACTCCAAATATTAATTTAACCTAAGTAATCTTACTATAAGACGGACGTCTCATTTTTCTTGTTTGCTGTAGTCCGCGACAATTTCCAGAAATCTAAAACCGCATCCAAAGTGGAAAAAGTCCGTCAATTTTTACATTTAAAAAAATTAATAAGAAGCACTTCAATACAAGTGTCAGGTTACCTACTTCTTCCGGTTGGAAACCCATTGGAACAAACATTATCACATACTGGATATGTCTTCCTTTCCTTCGTATTAGTACTAAATTACCTAAGAAGTAACGACAATCAATTCCAATAATTATATTGCACAGTTCATTTATACACACTTTTTAATAATTGCAAAGCACGACAAAAGTCAAAACAATTTACGTTAATTGTAATAGAAACGATTCTTTTAATTATTGGATAAGAAATAAATTATGTTTCATGAATATTACACCATGTGGCGAAGCGCGCGCGTGTGTGTATGTGTTTGTACGTGTTTACTACACGTACACATTGGTCAGTACTACTGACCTGACATATTTCTGTGTGGAGTCACAAAAACACATCCTGCAGAAGGAAGAATACAATCCGGGCGTACTGTACTTTATTATTATTGGAAGTTGGCAGTAATAAGCAGGTAAACACGGAGTGTTGGAAAGAGAGAGAGAGAGTGAGAGAGAGAGAGAGAGAGAGAGAGAGAGAGAGAGAGAGAGAGAGAGAGAGAGAGAGAGAGAGAGAGAGAGAGAGAGCGCGGCCTGTTTTGACTGGGTCTACCTGTTTTAACAACCCCAGTGCCGTATCTGAAATAATAACGATAGAGAGCTGTTGTGTGTGATGACTCACTGTATGCATCGTCTATAATAATAGGTTGCCACTAACGTATATACGTATACTGTTAGATTTAATGACTCATTGAACGATACCTGTTAATTGTATACGTTTCTTTTGTGGCAGAAATGTAGAAGATAATGGTGTGGGAATAATCAACTTAGTGCTCTTGTTGTTATCAGATTATTATTCTTATGCTTGTTGCATTGAAGTTAAGCGGTTAAAATTATAATTCATAATTCTGTTTGTCCTTAATACGCGAGTTAAACACGCCTGTAATGAATAATTAATTATATACCATTTTCTCCTCTTTTGTAACAAAAACAAGGTAACATCATTATTTTGTTATCAAGCGACCATATTACCAATATCGCTTTTGGCCTCGATTGTTTTACCTGAAATTCATATTGACTGCTGTATAATGTGTTACATTTTGTGTAAATAGTGACTGGCAGAAAGAGATAAGAAATATCAATCTTCTAATAAATAAAGCCAATTCCCGTAATACTGTTCGATTTTTGAATTAGAAGGAGGTTCAATGCTATGTTGCACATTATTTACGATATAGTGTGAAAATCTCTAGACGAGATCTGTAACAAGTGAATAAATTAGAAGAATGAATATCCATCAGATAGCATCTAGAATAGCAAGGACTGAGCATCTACTATCACGTAGTCAGTAGCTATAACCATTACAAATGTCCCATACGATTTTGGAGCTACCTGGAACGAGAAACAGAGGGCGTCGAAACAGAATGAATGAGATGGGCTTTAGAACACCATGGCACTGTGAAGAGGAATCGAAATCGGTAAAGCGTATGGATACGAGAACCGCTATATGGATAGATAGGTTTTAAAAATATTAAAAGAATATTAAATTAGAATATTAAACATTTATAAAGTATCACTTTTGATTAAAAAATTATATCTATATTACGCTTTTCTTTAATATGTGACCACTAACAAAATCGAATGTCATGTCATGTCATGTTATTCTGACAAAATATAGGAACCGAATATCTGAATTAAAATGTTCAGACGTCATCGATACTACACAGAACGTAAGGATAAATTGGTTTTTGTATATATGCCTACTATCAGGAGGGGTGACACAGTTTGGTAAATCTCGTTGCGAGACCACACTAGAACACTACCTGTAATGTGGATACATATTATAAATATTTATAAAAATGTAATGTGATATTCAATGTGTTTCATCGGATCAGACTATCAGGATAACGGAACGGAAGAGTAACTAATGAGTTCTAAATTGGACAGGATAAGATCTACGGCTATCCTTCCAACACGAAGCAGCCGAGTATACCGATAATATAAAGTAAGAGAATATAAAAGTCTATAACAGCACTTTCCCCCAATAAAGAGATAAGGGGGTAGGAGAATGTCGTGTAAGGTTTGATAGGAGACGAATTCTTTTTGTGTACCAACCAATCGTAATTTATTGACCGATATCATCTTGTCGCGAAACTACTGTAATTCGAATTTGAAAACTTTATTTATGTTAAGCAGGCTACGTTATCGTTAAAATAATTAGTAAACTGTTTTATAACTGTTTGCAATCAATGCGCTCACCACATACCACAAAACCGGCACATACAGAACCGGAGTATCATAACTCTGACGAAGGTACAAAAAAAAAGTAGTAGGCCTGTTTATCGTATACCGAGTGAACGTCCTAGATGGCAGTGGTATCACGATTTGCAATTAAATGCATAGAGATCTGGTGATAAGTTGCGTTTTACAACTGGAAACATGTAGAATACATACAAAACACACACACACACACACACACACACACACACACACACACACACACACACACACACACACACACACACACACACACACATACCATATATATATATATATATATGCATATAAAACGACAATAAAAATCTACAAATTGTAATCGAGGGAAAGAGAGAGTAACATATAGAAAGAGGTAGAGAAAAAAGAATGAGAGAGAGAGAGAGAGAGAGAGAGAGAGAGAGAGAGAGACAGAGACAGAGACAGAGAGAAAGACAGAGAGGGAGAGAGAGAATGCGCGCGCGCTTGTGTCTGTTTTGAAAAATACATTCTAACCTTGGCATAATAATAAATTTCAGAGTTCTTAACTAAACAGTGTGCAGAATGTAGTATCTGATAGTTGGTTCTTTTCTTTGAAGAACAGGGAAGAAGAGAAGAGAAGAGAAGAAAATGAAGATAAGATATTTTTATTACAATAAAATAAATGCAAGACACATTAAATTAACAACACATTGTATGTACCCGGTCAGCCAGCAGACTGCTACGTTTGTTTGCTTTGGATAATATTCTTTCCTATACTTAACATAAATTGCTTCTTCTTTTTATTCTCTCTTTTTATTTTCTTCTTCTTTTTCTTTTTGTACAATATTGTTGGAAAAATTGGCTCCTACCAAGGTCAGTGTTATCGTATTTTATTGACGATTCACGGCAAGATGAAATTTTAAAACATTAAACTTTCTTTGTGTACTGGCAATGTGTACGAGGAATCTTATCAACAACTGTTATATTTTACATTATCTGAGAACTATGTTATGACTTCTACGATTCTACAATACATCTTTAATATATTTCTACATTTCTACTAGAATAAAAAAATATACAGTCCATTAGAACATGTAACATCATTACAAATACTGCATTGCCGTAAAACGTGTTTACACTATTTCTGCTGAAGTATACTGACCTCGTTTCAGATCGCAATCGTTCCTAGATTACAACTAAAACGAAAGTACCAGACATTAACTTTCATACAATCTTGCTGTATACAAGTATAAAGTGAACTCTTTATTTTTGCAATGATATCTCATAAATGCTAAATTAAAACAAATGCTACAATATTTTGCTGATCAGAAACAGCGCGCGCGCGGGTGTGTATAGTTATATATAAACCAGTGTATACATCTGACATATATAAGTATGGTGCCAATAGTAAACGAAGATATCTTTCTGAGGTATGCTCTCCATTCCTCTAAACCTTTCCCTTTCTAAAGTGTATTCCAGATTTCAAATGTTCATAGCATTTCTGATCCCTTCTTTCCAGGATGCCCACGGTATTTGTCCTTTCTCGTCCTGGAAGTTTACACTAGCATATATTTATCTGCCACCGATCTTCTGGCATTCTTAAATGTATTTCCATTAATGTACTTCCATTTTAACCCTTCGCCACTCATCTCGTTTTATCATGGACTGTCTTACACATAATGATTTTTAATTCTTCGTTATTCTTTCATTCTGTTGTTGAGACACTTTCACTTCTTCTCGGGTTATCCAGCCCTGCCTTGAAGAACGTTCTTTTCAAACCCTTATTTTTAGAGCCCAAATCTCAGAACTGTGGCTCCAGTAGGAGCAGTGATATCGTAACGGCTGTGGTATAGTTGTGGGGTCAAGGTAAAGTTACTACTCCGTTTGTATGCCGCCCCTATCACTGAGGACAAATTACACATGATACAGCGGTCTTATCCGGTATTCCTGAATTAATAAATGTCCAGAATTGTTGAATAAGTAACTAAGCTCCAGACAAATCGATACTCACAACTTATTTACACTTCTAAAAAACACCAACACTCATATTACCACAGTTCTTCTAAATATGCAATTCTCAACTACAAATTATCACACCAAACAATAAAAGTCACTAAATTAATGAAATTACAATAATCGGTAACAAAAATAAACAATTAATGCTTTCACTTTCTAACACTAGCCATTGATTAAACACTAACCTACCGTACTCGTACTGCTGATTTTTTCTCCGAAGCTCTCAAAATTCAGCTCATAACTGTCGACGCACCATTTATGTAAGCTGACCAGGTATAACCAGGTGTAAGTGGAATAACAAGTAACGTCTCGAAGACGCAGGAAGCTCTAGAATGTTCCGAATTGTTCAACCGACTTTTTTGTGAGACGTGGTAAAGCCTGTGTAAGCTCTAGGAATGTTGCCTAATCGGAGCGGCTTTTTAAACGTCTGGTTATTAAACTCAAAAGCACTACATTTACTCATAAATCTCGCTCGCGAAACAAAACCGCAGTAGACCACGAAGGGTGCCTTTGAAGGTGGTTAGATGACATAGTACATGTTCTTGAATAACCGGAAGTATCACGAGGTCTACCTGGAGATATGCCGACGACGTATTCTGTCAATATTGGGCATGCAAATGATGATGGTGATGGTGACGATGACGACGACGACGACGACGATCATTATTGTGGAAATCGTCTCGTCCTCCTCATATTTCATTACTGAAAAAAAATACATTACTGAAAATGCATTACATAATTCTAAGGCTTCAACGTTTAGGCGAATAAAAGAGAATGTAAAAGTTTGTGAAAGCATGTAGTTTGAAGGATTTAAAAATATATGTTGAAAAAGAAGTGTAATTGTATACGTCCAAAATATCGTCCAAAATTAGGCCTACGTTAATTTAGAAGCTACAAGTGTATTGGATAATCATATTCAGTTAAAACATAATGGCTAAAAGTGTTTCAATGTTAGTAGTCAAAGACATTTCCAATTTAAGAATCTACTTAAAACTATATGCTTTTAATAAATTTCTTTCAGTCACTTCCCACAGTTCACATTTCTTGTATGGATCATCAAAATCTGATAACAGGAAATATTATACATTTTGCAAAAACATCACGGAGTTCTGATGTCAGAGTTAAACAGATTTACATGTCGCGTTTAGTAGCCTAAACGGTTCACATCTTTAGTCCTACTTTTATGTAGCTTTCTGCGACAAAGTTGTATTCATTGAGTGACCAAAACAAAGTTTCTCTTTCAGCCGTGCTCACTATTACTCTACTGAGGTGTTTACAGACTTTTTTGTCCGATTACGTATGTCAAGAACAATATTTTGCAAACAAAATCTATTGTCAAATTTTGACTCTGACGTCAAAACTCAGATAAAAAGGCAACAATTAGTTGACAACAAGCGGGGTATTTACCGCTTCGGGCAGTATTTCGCCACAGTTGGTCAACAGTGAGTAATCAATTGATCACGTGTGGCGTGTGTCATAGTATTAATTCGAGATAAAGACAATAGATAGAGAATTAAATACCGAAATAAATACGTCAACAAATTACGCTGTGAACCCATACCTTGAAGATTTTTGATGAAATATAATATCGCAATTAAAGTGAAAAATCTGGAGTCACGACAAAAAGGGAAAAACTTAAATAATTTCTGCAATATGGCACAATAGGAAGGTCTAATCCGAAATGTAAATTCATTTCTTTAGAATAAATCTAAATATTAAAATATTCGTTACTATAGGAATTAACGGTCTCTTTAGCAGCTACGTCTCTCGGATAAGTGTAATGCTATTTTTGAAATCTTCGGTTTCCCACGGTGAGTAATCAGTGCTCTTCAGGTGGTATCATACACTCCCCACTAAACCATACAAATATTATCGTATTATGATAAGAGCAGCTACTAGAGGAGGTCATGTGCTCCTCTTGATTTTTTACTATATTTAGACTTGCTGTGAGGTAAGTATTCAGCTACAAAATAATTTACGAAACCTTTGCTTCAAACGTGACACCGCTGGATCTTTACATCAGGTGGTCCTCCTTACATCGCATTTCATAAAAAAAATGTTCCTTGAAAGTAATAAGGAATTAATTAGGAATTCAAAAATTCATTCGTCTTAGTATTCTTTTTATCAAAACAATAATAGTAAAATGTATAACAAGAGAAAGTGAAAAGAGTCATTATAATGTCTTTCTCGTCTTATATTTTAAAGCAACAAAATTAAAAGTTTAAAATTTGTGTAAAGTGAGGAAAACAGTTCGTATCTGCAAATATTTTAACTTCCAGACAAATTCAGTTAAAGTAGTTCATATGATGGTAGAAAAAACTTCTACTGAAGCAGTCGCTGCTTCCATACTAGCATTACGCTGTGCCAGTTGTATTCCTCAATATTAATTACCATGGTAATATTATCTAACTTGTGTTTGAAAATTAAAACTAAAATTAACTATCATTCCTGCCTGTGCTTAAGGTTACTTACTCGTACATGCCCTGTAGTACAGGAATATGCTTCGTATGGGTCGTATATTACATGATTCGTATAATATGCGTCGTATTGTACCGTACACGAGTACGTTGTTGACATAATACTATTTCCTATGCCGTCAACAGATTGCACCGCTTCCTTCAGTTCTTAGTTTGAGGAGAATCGATGGCTCCTTAATACCACTATGAAAGGACCAAACACGTCATATCCTGCGCTGATAATGTTCCAGTAGTCTGCCCTATCAGTTCAAAAAAACTGTTATCTTTGAGGCTTTTGAACTTCTCTTGGTTGGTGATTGTAGATATTTCCATACTACTCTCTGGTTCGTTATGATGGATCACCAATGATGGTTCTGTTAAATAAGGCATCTCCTTTGTTATGATAGCGATTTTAATTTCGATGGCTGAGACACAAGCACGTTTGTTTATGCAACAAGTTGAGACCCATCTTGAACAAACTTTATGAAAGCTAAACGATTCTGGAGGCTAAATGTGCCATGAATCTCTAAAGCAGAACCATGACAAACTTGTAGACTACACGCCACTTTATGAATAGTCACTTGTCAGTGCCATGAATCTCTAAAGCAGAACCATGACAAACTTGTAGACGCCACTTTATGAATAGTCACATGTCAAAATTAAAATCACAAAGCTCTTACTACCGGATAAGCACACTTCTTTGAAAGTACTCAACATCTGCATTAAAAAATATGTATTTGAAAAAGTAAAAGTTCAAAGCTGTACGTAAATTGAAGAATAAAAGTGACACCAAAAAAAGACGGTAATGTTCAGGCAAAATATAAAACTAAACTGAGAGTAGAAAAAGAACCAACATATCCCAACTGCGATGTCGACATTTTACATTCTTCCGTACATAGGCCTACGAGAGAAATTATACGTATAAACAAATAACGTCTATATTGTTCGCTTATTACACGGAAAACGAATTCAGAATTAAGAAAGTGGAGAAAAATTGTAACGAGACAGTTTCTAAGTAGGCTATATCTTACAATAGAGAATATAAATATCGGTATGGAGAACCATACAGGACTTCCATGTTCTAAGATTCATATTTAAAATCATATTCGAAATGAAATATTTCCATAGAAACTACTTCTTTCTACTTATTGCTTCAGCCTTAAACCACAGTACTGTGGTCACTAACGTATACCACGTCACGTTTTCGCACTCGATTTTCACTGAGATGGAAGTCGATGGCACTGCCGAAAAGTCTGGTTTTGCAGAAAACATTGGACTACGGTTAAACAGCCCGGGTAGGAATTTTAACAAAGAACTACTTTTTTGTTGCCTATAACGTAGTACACATACAAAATTCTTCCCTCCCCCTTCAACTATAATTTTCATTTATAGAAAATTACCCCCACCCCGTTCACCTAACCTCTTCATTAATAGATATTTCATCTTCGTTTCTACAGTGGATTAGTATGAGCTTCTTATCAAGATACTTTATTTATCAAAATTAAGTACTTTACTCTTGTTAAAACATAAAACGTTGCAGGTAAACTACCCGTTTCTCTAAACCGATCTTCACCAAAATCAATAGACCTTCAGTCCTCTACAATGCAGGGATGCATGCAAAAAAATATTTGATTCTGTTTCAATTTGCGGCAGTTATCATTCGTCATGAAAACATTTCTCTTGTTACAACATAACATGTTTCGGGTAAACTACCCCTTTCCCTTTACCGATCTTCACCAAAATCAACAGGCCTTGAGCTCTCTACAATTTAGGAAGGTATGCAAAAAAATATTTGATTTTCTTTGAATTTACGGCAGTTATCGTTCATCACAGAAAAAATTACCCTTGTTAATACATAAAACGTTGCAGGTAAAGTACCCCTTTCTGTAAACCGATCTTCACTAAAATGAATAGACCTTCAGTCCTCTACAATTCAGGGTTGTATGCAAAACATTATTGATTCTGTTTGAATTTGCGGCTGTTATCGTTTGCCATAGAAAAAATATTACCCCGTAAACTACCCCTTTCCCTTAACCGATCTTCACCAAAACCAACATGTCTTGAGCACTCTACAATTCAGGGCTGTATGCAAAAAATTATTTGATTCTGTTTGAATTTGCGGCTGTTATCGTTTGCCATAATAAATACCCTTGTTAAAATATAAAACGTTGCAGGTAAACTACCCCTTTCCCTTAACCGATCTTCAACAAAGTCAACAAACCTTGAGTTCTGTATAACTCAAAAAGGTATGCAAAAGAGTAGTTGATTCTGTTTGAATTTACGGCAGTTATCGTTCGTCATAGAAAACATTACCCTTGTTAAAACATAAAAGGTTGCAGGTAAACTACCCCATTCCTTTAACCGATCTTCAACAAAATCAACAGACCTTGAGTTCTGTATAACTCAAAAAGGTATGAAAAAGACTAGTTGATTCTGTTTGAATTTGCGGCTGTTATCGTTTGCCATAGGAAAAAAATTAACCTTGATAAAAACAAATGTTGCCGGTAAACTACCCCTTTCCCTTAACCGATCTTCACCAAAAACAATAGGTTTTGTGTACTCTACAAATCAATGCTGTGTGCAAAAAATTATTTGATTCTGTTTGAATTTGCGGCTATCGTTTGCCATAGAATAAAATTACCCTTGATAAGAAAAACGTTGCAGGTATACTACCCCTTCGCGTTAACCGATCTTCACCACAAATAACAGATCTTGAGTACTCTACAAATCAGAGCTGTATGCTAAAAATTATTTGATTTTGTTTGAATTTGCGACTCTTATCGTTTGCCATAGTAAATACCCTTTTAAACATAAAATGTTGCAGGTAAACTACCCCTTTCCATTAACCGATCTTCACCAAAAACAATAAATCTTGAGTACTCTACAAATCAGGGCTGTATGCAAAAAATTGTTTGATTCTGTTTGAATTTGCAGCTCTTATCGTTTGCCATAGAAAATACCCTTTTAAAACATAAAATGTTGCAGGTAAACTACCCCTTTCCCTTAACCGATCTTCACCAAAAACAATAGGTCCTGAGAACTCAACAATTCAGGGCTGTATGCAAAAAATTATTTGATTCTGTTTGAATGTGCGGCTGTTATCGTTTGCCATATATAATAATTACCCTTGATTAAAAAAAAAAAATGTTGCTGGTAAACTACCCCTTTCCCTTAACCGATCTTCACTAAAAACAATGGGTCTTGAGTACTCTACAAATCAGGGCTGTATGCAGAAAATTATTTGATTCTGTTTGAATTTGCGGCTGTTATCGTTTGCCATAGAAAAAAAATCTATAGACAGACACACACACAAGACACTTTTCGAAAAATATCTTTTTTTCATGTTTTGAGTGTAGTACAATCAGAATCTGCAATAATCTCGAACACGATTTTTTTTTGCCATCACCATACTTCCATTTCCTTAAGGAACATGGAAGAAAAAAATGATAGAAAACTTGTAAGAAATAACTTCTTTTACATACCTGTCCATGAACAGAATGTCAAAACATCTGAAAAATTTCGAGGATTCATGAGAATGAAGTATTCATTTCCTCATCGGAAAATGCTGTGTGTAGGGCGCACGTCGGCAACTAACCAAGTCAGACCTATTGCGTCAGATGTCCTTGGTCATGATCACGACTTTTGTACAAAGTTCACCGCAGACTAGATAGTGTCACCTTTGGCAACGGTTCAGTTTCTGTCAGATATAATATAATGTGGCACAAATTACTGGTGTAATTGCAAATTGATTTCGTAATAAATATGCCTAGGAGGCAGGCCTGCATAGATTTTCTGCACTATTTTCAGGACTTTAATACCCTACTGTAGTTGTCGCAGTTAATATCCGACATATTGAGGTTAAAGTTTGCGAAACTACTGAACGTTCTAATAAGTCTATGCATTTTGTTAACCTATAATATTCGTTTTTATTTCAGACAGACTTGTTAATGTTTTTACCTCATAATCGAAAGTGATGATGAAGCAAGTAAACTTACATGAGAAGGTAGAGTTTATTATAAACATTTACAAACCGGAAAATATTTCCCGTGTTTGGTGTGACAATTTCTGCTTGACATTTATAATACACAATGGATATTTAAAATATAGATAGAATATTTGAAAACGACCTTAAAGGATGAATCACGATCTGATTTAAAGCACAGTGACAGTTTGTTATTAAATTTTACTTTATCTTGCGTGGGTCAAATGACGATCATAAGGATCGTAAGGAGTAAATTTAATCTACTCGAGCGTATTAGGCATAATGTTTGAATTTTATTAATATATCGTAGATTACAGTAGACTAGACAGTGTTACTACAAAAAGGTCATCAAAAGACATAGCTTAGTAAGGTAACGTCCAGCTAAGGACATACTGTAGGAACACAGTATATCACGTGTGTACATCAAGAAGAAAGCTAGGCCTATAGCGGTTGCCGAGGCACTATTGTATTTCTCAAAGTTTGTAAATGATTAATACGAATCTCACCTGTTTATTTGCATAATACAGTGCAAGTGACAAAGACCATGTCACATCTGAGTATCATTTCTTTGTTTTAAGATGATAATGCCCCGCTGTCAACTTTCCGGGACCTGAGCATTCTCGTCGGGATTCTGACAGTGTTCTGGATCTTCCTTCCACACCTTCACGTATGATATCCGTTTTTCCCACGAAGTTGGTCGTCGTCTACCTCGAGTTCCCCCTTTTGTGCTCCTCAGATTCTCACTGTGAAGTTTCCTCAAGTAATCTGAACTCTGTAATCCTGTCTGGCCCAGAGGATATCAGAACCCTAAAGAAGGCCGATTTATGGTCGTCAGCTACCGTTCAAAGTGTCCAAGTCTGTTCCACTGGACTTCTTACGTGAGATTCCGGAGAGGACTGTTCTTGGGAGATTATCAGCTGTTGACAAGTGTCTTGAGACACGAACCGTACGTGTCTAAAATCGGTAGTATACAACTGGTGTAAGTGGCTGTGTGTGTGAGACAATGATACTCAGCACACCTCTAGGTTAAGGTGTTCTCTTCTGGATTTCAGAAACCCTTTCTATTTATTGTCCACTCACCGTAGTCAAAATCGCTTACAATAAAACATGGGTTTATTTAGCTTTGAGATAAAAATGTACTTGAAGTTCCACTTTTATCCTTATAAGTCGAAGGCAAATTGTAGTTCATGGACGTAGAGATATTAAATACAACACACACACACACACACACACACACACACACACACACACACACACACACACACACAATTAAGAAAAGCATACATTTTCACAGAAGTATAGGTGTTGTTGTTTTATGAAAAGAACAGGCATTAGAATTAAGCAATAAAAATGCAGAGCGAATTTTATTGAGGTTAATGTCATTCGACTCTTTCTGCCTCGATTACTTTCTGTCCCCATTGTACCTTCAAACCGCACGAAGCTATCACTTTTCAAAATAATAACTTTTCAAAACAATGGAACGTCTTGTTTTCGTAACTTGTCAAATCGTAAATAAATCTCTAACTGCTTTAGCATCAAGGTGGATTGGTAGTTTCTCATTGTCGAAATCCCATATATAGTTTGTTTATACATATATATAAAATTCGACTATGTCAGAATTTTTGTTGAATCGTGGTGTCTACAAGACATGTTTATGATGCCATTAATAAATATTCAGTATGTGAAACACCGTTTTACGACGCTAATAATTGTGAAATTATGTAGCGGATATCGGATTTACTAACATAACTAATTATTTCAAGCTGGCTGCCGTAGGATTAGGCCTATTAAAAATCTGTGTAGTTTGTAATAATATCTGCATTCTTGCATATCTTCTTTTGTCAGACCAATCTATAGTTATACCAGATCTTTGGTACTGCATTGACAACTAAAGAAAGAAAGAATTTTATCAATTGTGTAGAATGACAAGGGTGCCCATTATCCATTCTCTTTTTAATTTATACATTGACGATGGCATACAAAACTGGCAGATGTGTTTTTCAGAGCATTTTGTGATTGCCCACTCTGCGACTGACTCTGTGTTGTTTGCGGACGGCTATTCTGTCGGACTCGGAAAACAGGTTGCAGATGTGTATACATTTGTTAAATCGAATCTGCAAAGACTCTGGATTACAAATATCCACACTTAAGACCAAGGTGATGGCTTTTCGTGGAACTGATTCCGTACGGGCCAAAATGATTATAGATGGTACTATCCTGGAACAAGTCAGCAATATTGAATACGTGGGCTACAGTGTGTCTTATTATTATAAGCAACGACGTTGTGAATAAGTTGTATTCAACCTTATGTGCGGGACCATCAGGCGAAATCTTAAGTCAGCAAATAAAGAAACACGCCTAACAATCTACAAGATGATGGCCCTTCCCACACTTCTTTATGGGTCTGAGAATTGGACTTTAACGAAAGGCCATGCTAATCGCATCCAAGCGGCTGAACTGAGATTTCTCAGGCACGTGGCAGTGTATACTTTCCACGATCATAGAAGAAACAAGGATATACGACAGGAACTGAATATTATGAGTATACTCGGCAGGATTGCCCAGTATCGGGTGAATTGGTGGGAACATCTTTGCCGAATGGATGACTGTTGCATCCCCAAACAACTATGGAACTATAGGCAGAGGAGACGGAGAGGTGTGGGACGTCCGAGGAAGCACTGGAGTGACCAGCTATAATCTGTTTGAGACCGGAACAAACCATCCTTGGTTTAATCCTTGTAGATGATGAAGATGATGATGATGAAGTAATTTTATACCTCCAACTACAGCAGGATATGTATTTCTGGTCTGTAAACACAATTTGCAGTTAACATTGTCCTCAGGCTTTCACGGCCGGTGTCAGTTGTAAGATTAAAGATATCCGGGCTGTTTGGCCGTGGTCCATGGTTTATTTCCAAACCAATGGTGAGACTATATCACAGTACTGTGGGCATGTACGTGAACATCCTACGTTCAGGATTTTATTATTCCACTGATGATGGCAGCCATTGGAGCTGCCGAGACGTTTGGTTTGGCAATAAACCATGGACCACGGCCAAACAGCCCGGATATCTTTAATCTTACAACAATTTGCAGTTGTTACTTGAGTTCAATTTATACTAAAAGTACTGTTGTACTGTTAAAGTTCTTAATCAATGGTACTCGAAAATGGTTCAGAAACACAAATCAATAATTCACACAAATTAGCATAACTATTATAATTTATGAATTACTACTACAGTCAGTTAATATCATAATTAAACACTCCACTACCTTACTAATGCTTTTCAAAAATTCATTTAACACACAAAGATATAATAATACACAGTAAGAATACTTTTCTTATTATTCTGTTTTCATAATAAATTATTTAAATTACTTATGGGAACAACACAGGAGGATGTTCTGAGATGTTTTTGTAGTAATGAAGAAAGCATTTACTATTAATTAATTTTAATTAAAACTTATTCCAAATTCTATGTACCTTATACAATATTAAGATTTTTCCGTCAAGTGCTAGTCATCTTTGTACTAGAAACATATACTACAATTGGTATTTCGCAAATTCTTGCAGACATGCGAAAGTATTTACGGAGAGGGTCACAAGATAAGGTGATAATAAATTAGGACACGGCTTTTATTTCAACATCTCATAAACTTGCTTATCGCAGGAAATTGTCATCCATTTTATTGTGTTCCTATTACAGAAATAGGAATGTGTAATGATGATTATTATTATCATTTATAATAAATATGATGATAATAATAATAACAATAGTATTAATTTTGTTATAGTATTATTAATATATACATTGGAACAAATAAGCTATGTGATGGTGTTATTAATTAGGTTGTTGTTAGCTGTATCTGGATGAAATATAACTTACTATCGTAGGTTATTAAACTGATATTTATCCCTAGAATTATATTAGAAGTTGGTAATTGAATAAAGTTGTCCGTTTGGTTGGTGATTTTGTTATTAGTCTACATAATAAAACTTGGAATTACCTGGTTAAAATCATTAATGTATTGGGCCCCAATTTGTAATATCAAACGATTACAAATAATATTTATTATTAATGGAGATATTATTGGTTTGGGTTAATTGTTTCTTATTAATTATTTATTTTAATTTCTCTTTACTTTATTAGAGTTCACTGACCCTTTGAAATTATTTAAATAGCACAGTTTGTTCCAAAATAATTACTGCCAACTTAATCTTCTTGTGTTGAAGTAACCACTAATGTTCAATGTTGATTATAAAATGTTAATTATTAAAAAATAATACGTCATACACCATTAATTCCTTTTCAATTTTTCTTTTATTTCCTTTAAAAATTTTATTTTTTCTACCATTAAATTAAAGAACACTTCTCATAATACGAATTAACCAGGCTTGTTGTATTGAAAGCTCAACAGATGGTAGCATGAATTCAAAAATTCTCAGGATTGTAGGCTATGTTTACGTTTTGAAATTATAAACCTTATGAGTTCTTTTGACTACAATAATTAACAGAAAATGCCTTTTTTGAAGAACAAAACATTACAAAATTAAATGAAATAGGATATTATAAAACAATGACTTAAAATCTAAAGTGATAAACAGTTCGTATTTCGGACGGTGTCCGGAGTCAGCGTTAACCTAGTTTGGTTATTTATTTACTTAAACAATTTTATTTGTTTAAACATGCTATGTTATCTAGCGCTATGTTATTTAGTTAAAAATTGCATATAAAAACAAATTACAATATTTAAACATGAAATAATATTAATAGTGTTTGTGTTTATATACTGTGATAATATAAACAAAAGTTCACATGTATCTGTCTCTGTACTTCATGATGACCCGTTGACGACTTATCGTTTGCGGTGCGTTAAGGGTAAATTCACCTGACAATTGAACGATTTTGATTGGTTGATTTATTAAAAATTCCGTTTCTAATTACTAAAATTTCCGTTTTCTGGTTGATGCTCATCAACTGACGCCAAGTTAAGCGTCCCTTTTTGGACCAAATTTATTAAAAAATCTTAAAACTGACATAACGTTCTTATGCTACCTACAATTAAAAATATATTACCACCATTAATCAGCAGTTTTTATGCTGATTATTTTGAGACCTCATTAGACATGGTTTGGTTCAGTAATAATAAAATAACAATTTTTCCAGATTGATTTAGTCCAGTATTTTTTATTAATATTATTTTTTCTGTTCCATTCTTGACTTCTTAGTTGTAGAATTGGTTTTACTTTAACCTTATATGGTTTAACAATAGTGATAATAATTATTAACATCAATTTATTATAAAAACCTAATATTGCCATCTAGGCCTACTCATGTCCATGCTCACTGGTACCTTAATTCCTTTCTCACACTAAAATTACTTAATTCTACTACAAAGTAACAACTCTTAATTATCACTTATGATCTACTTGAACTTTTACAATATATTTTATACTTCCTTACAAGCTTTTTTCCTTGTACTGTCCATTATTATGTCCCACATTAACTGTATGAAGGGTTTGTCAAAGCTGACAACTTATTATTTACATTATGCCTGGTCAATTCTTGACCTTTCTCATTATTACATTCTTACTCTACGAACATACATTCTTTTATAATTTTTTCTATGATATAACAGGTTTTATTTATATAAATTGTTATCAGTCTTCCTACCCAGTACATGTAGGCTTCTGTCTCATCAGTTTCTTACTATTTACATTATTACTTAGTTACTAAACATCAATGGTTAATTATACATGTCTTATTTATTATACTATTGGTTGTTCATACTTTTTATCATGAAATTTATCTTGCAATCCTTTTTTATTTCTTTTTCTTGTTTTAACATTTAAATATTGTGCCTAACCTAACTTACATCATAACTCTTTTATATACAATTAAAACTGTTATTATTCATTTACTTTGATGCTAATCATTCTCTGAATTGTTTTGGTGACTTGATTCACCCTCAGGTATGATTATTCTCTGACTCTTTAGTTCTTTTACTTCAAATTTGCTTTAGTTTATAAATTTTTCTGATTGGTAAACCATTTAAGGTCTACTGTATAGGCTTTCACCTATTTTTACAACACCACATATGCAGTTTAAAAGAGCTATTTACTATTAAGTTCCAGATAATCATATTTGTTATTTTGGTCTTATTATTTTATTTACATTTATCTGAAATTTACTATTTAACACATATTTTACATTATAAGGTTCTTTACTTAATTATTATTTTTTTCTTCATTATTATGATAAAATAATTATTTAGTTTGGGGTATATTCTTTATGGAGAGGGAAACATCACGTTACAATATATATATCATACTAATACTACTACTAATAATAATAATAAATCGCCCCCACCAGAAATCCAACCCTACGCCCGGCCTACAGCAACTTGGCCTTGAGGGGGGCGGGCAACGGCTGTTACTCTTTAGTTGGCTAAGAGGATACTGGTGAGTTTCATAAGGTTGTGTCTACCGCTTGAAACACACCGTTAACCACGGTGGAACCGATCGTGCCAATGGGTGGATGGCTCTACGTTAGTGAGTCACAAACGATGGCCTCTGTGCACCAGGACGTACCATGTCCTAGCCGTGGTACTCGAGAGCTGTGCTACGGTGGTCTGCCACTTCCCATTCGTTGGAACAAAATTTTCAGTTCTCAAAATAATTCTAGGGTTTAGGGGTCCTTTAAGAACCCTCTATGAGAAAAAAGCCCTCCTCGTAGGGTGAAGAGAAGGAGACATTTCTCCTCGGTTGATGCTGAAAGATTCCTGACACCGTTTACCACTGTGCCGGCGGTGCCGAAGCATATCTGATGGTGAAACGGAAGGCAGGTGACTTCGCAAAAGTGAGTCCCTTCCTTATTGAAAAAGCTGTCACCGGTTACACTGGATCAGAATGATGGATACAAAACATAAGAAAAGCCGCATGTGGACTACTTATCGAGACCCTAACTGAACATCGAGGATTGTTTAATAGAAACACGTTTGATCTGCGCAGCCGTGACTTCGTCGCCATGACAAATGGCAAGTGAATTCATTTGTTTATATTGTCTGTTTAAGTACTAGTGACGCGTGTGTCAAAAATATTTACAGTTTGCTCTTTTCTAAGCGTTGTGACTGGGTTGAAAAATGGCATCTATGATAGAAAATCCGTCCAAAGATAATCTGCGTGCAGTTATTCAGTTTTTGGCCGCTGAGGGGCGTCAGCCAATGGATATTTATACGAGAATGAAAGCTGTATATGGTGACTATATTTATTCTCATATGGCAGAGGTTGAATGGTGCAATATATTTCGACAAGGAAGAGAATCCACTAAAGATTTAGCCCGTCCCGAATCTGCAAGTGTTGCAGCATCAAATGAAAATGTGAGACAGCTGGAAACAGCTTTACGCGCAAATAGGCGAATAAAAGTTACAGAACTTTCTCAAAAAACTGTTCATTCCATCACTCATAATCTTGGCTATCACAAAGTTGCTGCTCAGTGGATTCCACGACTGCTTACTGATGAGCAGAAAAATTTGCTTTCGGCCTTATCATTACAGCATTTGATGCGCTATCAACAACAAGGTAATGCCTTCTACACCAAATTGTTGCCAGTGATGAGTCTTGGTGTTATCACTACGAAACAGAATCCAAACGTCAGAGTATGCAGCGGAAGCATGCACAATCTCCGAAGGCGAAAAAATGTTGGTCCCAACCTTCGGTAGGAAAAGTAATGGTGACCGTATTTTTTGATTATCAGGGTGTGCTGCTCTTAGATTTTAAAGAACCTGGTATCAACATCAACGCTGAGTGATATGTAGACAGCTTAAAACGCTTACGGGTCAGCGTCAAGAAATAACGTCCCGTAAGCTCACAAATGGTGTCATTCTTCTGCATGATAATGCTCGACTCCATGTAGCCCAGATGATTCAAGATCTGCTTGGTCGTATGATATGGGAAGTCTTACAACATCCACCGTACAGTTCCGACTTGTCCCCGTGCGATTATCATGTTTTTGACCCATTAAAGAAATCACTAAAAGGACGGCGGTTCTAATCAGACGGTGAGGTAGAGTTTACTGTTAGCGAATGGTTCCGCAAACAGCCGCAAGAATTTTACCAGCAGGGAATCTACAGATTAGTGAACAGTGGGACACATGGCTTAATGTTAATGGAGGCTTCTTTTAAAATCGTTGAGAATAAAATGCTTTACAGCCTCTAAACGTGTTTCTATTGTACAATCCTCGTGGAAGTCGTTCCTCATACCACCTTGAACATCACGACGGGGATGGTAGTGTACAGGGACCTGCTAAACTGCACAGAGGAAGAAATTGCGATTGAGCTCGCCCTACAAGGCGTTATTGTATGTCGGGGGCTAACGGTGCGAAGGGATGGACAGACGCTCTCACCTGTGACCCATGTCCGAATATTCAATAGGACAAATTTGCTGGAAAATATGAGAGCAGGCAGCGCAGGCAAACTAAGACGATGTAATGTTTTCAGTGCTTGCGTTTCCGGTACAGTGCATCAAGATGTGCTCGGATCAAGACATGCTTCTGGGAGAAGTCGGCTCATTGTGAACCAATGAAATGTGTCAATTGCGGTGGTCAACATTCATCTAGACCTCGTAATTGTTCCGTTTATAAGCAAGTGGTGACTATTCAGAAAGTATGTACCCTGAAAAAACTTAGCTACTTCGATACGAAGAAACTCGTATGCCCAACCAACTAGGGCAAAATCAGTTATGCACAGGCTGTAAAATCAATAGCGTCACCAGCCCCTATTGTAAGAGAGTTATTACCTGCGATAACCCAATTTCTCGAGCGTTATTTTTTCTTCTTCATCTTTTCCTCTTCAAGGAGTAGGTTATATAAACCTGTCCCGGCACCCATCTCATCCTCGGGCGACCCACGTCTCTTCTGCCAATGGCTTTATAGTTCAGTGCCGCTTTCGGCAATCGATCCTCTGTAATCCTTTGCAAGTGTCTTCTATAAATTGAAATAATTTCATTTATTTCCTTTGCTTCGAGTTCTGCTTTGCTGTCCTCATTCCTTATTCAGTCTTTCAATGTATAATTTAAGGTATTTCGAAGAAACTGGATTTCAGTACCCTGAATCTTGCCGCATTACTTTTTTGTCATTACCCATGCCTCACTCGCATAAATCAATGTGGGTATTGCAATTGTCATATAAAATTTAATTCTTTTGCTGTGTCTTGTTTTATTTCTAAGATTCATATGAGTCGTACCCCAAATATTCCTAAATTTATTTTTATTCTCTCTTATATCATAGCCAATGCAGATTCATAGCTTACTGCACAGCCGAGACATTTGAAGCGGCTCACTTGTTCTAAAGTGCTGTTGTTTATAACTATCTTAGTCCTCACTGGATATTTACCTTTAAAGCCCATGGTGTTGGTCTTTCTTGCTGAAATTATCAGTGAGTACTCTCTTGGCACTTCTTGTAATTGAAACATAGCTCTTTGTAAGTCATCCTCATTTTCTTGAAGAAGAACTATGTCATCCGCATATAGCAGGGAACCCATAGAAATTTATTTGTTAAGCTGTATTCCCGAAGTCACTCTGAATTTCCGTATTCCTCTGTAATTATTTGCATCTGCTCTGTCTCCTTATTTGTATAACGAAATCACTTTGTCCGTCTCAGTTCATTCGGAATTTTGTTTTCCATCCAAATATTATTTAGAAAATTGAGAACTCGTAAATCCAATAATGTGCCACCATATTTTATTAACTCAGCATTTATTCCGTTAAGTCCTGGTGCCTTTCTTCTTTTCACTCCATTCATTATTTGTTGGAGTTCTACTGTTAACTTATCTAGACCTTTTCCACTGGACTTACTTATATATTCCTTATCATTTTCTATCGTGCTGTCAAAATATAACTTCCTATAATGGTTTTTCCATACATTTTCCTCAATCATAATAACATGAATCTTTTCTCTTTCAGATCTTTTCACATTCAGAAAGTGATAAATGTTTTCATCACTTTATAAGCCATAGTCTGTCTACCATATAAATTATGTTCCATAGTGGCTATGAAGTGTTCCCATGAGTTTAATAATTCTCTTTGTTTCGTTTCTTATTCTCTGGCATGGTTCTCTTGACTCTTATGTTGGATGCGATATAATATCTTCTAAAGCTATCGTTTTTCCTCTTTACCGCAGTACCTATTTCTTCTGTCCAAATTCTCAGACCCCTTCTTCGTCTATACTTCTTTTTGCAGCCTACTCTTCCTTAGCTGCTTGTATTATTATTTTCTTCATATTACTCTATTCCACCTCTATGTCTTCACTAGTAGGTATTACCGTGTAGCGTTTCATTATTTCTCTTCGGAGGTCTATTTATTATTTATTCTTAGTTGAACATTTTTTTTATGTTATAATATAATCAATATCTCTCAGTTTTTTGTTGTACCAATTTTTATTTCCATCAATTTCACTTTAGATATCAAAAGAACAATTTTTATTTCATCTTTTCTTCTACCGATCCAAAAATTAACAAATTCATCTTCTTCACTCTCACAAAAACAGTCTCCTTGGCAACGCCACCATTTTTCCATTCATCACTCATACAAAATTCTGTTTTCATACATTCAGTTATACATATATAATTATTTATATTTAACATTTTATATTAATTATCATTATTACAAAACAATATAATAATTATTAACAAACAATATCATTATTATTAACAAAAATATAAGAACAGAACCAATAATAACTATACAATTGTGATTCGGTACCGGGAATCGAACTTGGGTCCCCCGGTATCGTTACAACCGCAATGCACCGATGTATTCTGTTCTGATAAAGACTTCTGGTACTTTCATCCTCCAATCCATAAACCAGTGTAGGTACAGGAGACACCATTACTACTGATCAACTGGTTTATCTGGAGAACGCAGTTCAGAACGATTTCATCGAAAACAAACACATAGTTGCAGTATTCTTCGATTTGGAGGAACCGTTTAACAAACCATGAAGATATAACATCATGCAACAACTACATGATTGGCGGATTTATCTATTATTTATCTACAACTGCCTAAATTTATCTCCCGCTTTCTCAGAGACAGGACTTTCCGTGTTCTGGTAGGATAATCATTATCGACTCCACACGAACTGGAAATTGAGTACCGTAGGGAGTGGCACGCTCTTTACTATCGCGGGAATCTTTGAGGGTATAGAAACGTCAGTTAGGAAGTGCCTGTATGTTGAAATTCATGCGCTGTTCTACTCGGTCAAAGTAACGGGCGATGATCAAGCATGAAATGCAAGGCGCTGTAAACACGTTGGTAGAAAATGCTAACAACATAGGCTTTTCTTTCTCACCATCAAAGACGACCTGTATTCACTTCTGTCGAAAGCAAGGAAGGCAACCGAATCCGACGTTAACCACAAACGGTGTCCAGCTGCACGATAGGCCCGTAATCAAATTTATTTCGAAAGACAATTATCATGCAATATGTATGATCTACGAAGTCAACTACTGTTGTTGAAATTCGTGACAAAAATATTAGCACTACCAAGCCAAGTAAACCACGTGTTGCTGGCGAACAACAGACTTGCTAGAGTATACGACCGCCGTTCTACGTTCGCCGATGGTCCAAACGTACGCTCCTTGCGGAGTGCCCTCGTGCCTGCTTCGCAAACCAAATTTCCAGCTGGATGGCACCAGTAGAAGCAAGAAATCGTGCCACCCAACTGAAATGAAACTCCTGTTTAGAACAGTCCTGGAGGAATTCGTCGAGGAACACACCATTGTGTACACTGATGGGTCGAAGACGCAGAGCGAATTGGGTAGTACGTTTGTCATCGAGGGTGCCTCCCACTTCTGAGCACTGTCCAAAGTAGTAAGTGTATACACCACCGAACTGTATGCAGTGAGGCAGGCTTTTCGTTTCTGTGAACACCGAGGTGAAATGAAGTTTATTATCTGTACTGATTCACTGAGTTCCTTAACTGCCTTGGACAATCCGGGCACAGTGAATCCGTTATTACAGCAGATAATGGCGTTATGCCGTCCGTTGAAGACCTTGGTTCATTTTTTAATTTTGTTTGGTGTCCAGATCATGTAAGTATTGAAGGTAATGAAGAAACTGACCGCTGTAGTGAGTAACGCTGCGGACGGGCTACAAGTCGATGCGATTGCCATACGACCTGACGACTCGAAACTAGCTGCCACAACCACCATTATTAACGTATGGCAGCAGATGTGGCCGTGAAGCAGAGTGTCCGTAAATGGCAAGTAGCAGGTGATCGAAGTCGTCGTGAACAAGTTTGCATCACCAGACTGCGATTGGGCACACGAACGTGACGTCTTCATAACTCCTATAAGAACAAGAACGGCCATCTGCACTTGTGGCGGAGCGCGTACAGTGAAACACATAATCGAAGACTGTAGTGCTCTTGCAGAATTGAGGCAGAGACACAGAGTAAAATATAATCTGAAAGTAGACCTCGGAAACGAACAGTTAGCAACAGACAGAACTCTGACCTTCCTAAAACCAGCAAGATTACTGTATAAGCTTTGAAAATGTGTTTCGCGTCTTAGTGTGCACGAGTTTTCACTTTCGTTGAGTCAACTAAAATGTAGGTGGGAAGAATACATCCTGTCGAGCAAGGCTCATGGTAGACATTGTTGGGCTAAAGGCCTCAGTTGCCGAGACCTCGAAGACATTAAACAGTAATTTAATAATAATAATGATGATAATAATAATAGTAGTAGTAGTAGTAGTAGTAGTAGTAGTAGTAGTAGTAGTAATAGTAGTAGTAGTAGTAGTAGTAGTAGTAGTAGTAGTAGTAGTAGTTGTTGTTGTTGTTGTTGTTGTAGCAGTTATTATCGTTGTTTGAAAAGACAAGCCGACAAGCCATTCCTCCCGATTTTTGTACCAATATAGCCTAGCCTGGAATCATCGCGCTAGTGTTTCCTATTGTAGGACGTCAGGTCCTAAATCATAAAGTTGTTACCAGTGTATTCTGTATAGTAAGTTTGAAACAAAAATTTCAGTCCTACAATAGCGTTTCAAATTTAAACCAAATTACATTATCAAACAGCGCCAGCAGTCTGTAGGCTATGTCTGGGAAATGGTAGTAGTGCCTTCTGAACTACTGTTTATTCTAAACATCACATTTTTATGTGTATCTATGTCCATATTTCTCTACAGTATGGTTTTGTTGTTAGGATACTTCTTTCATGCCTTTCTCGTTTACTCTAAATATCGCACAAACATCACATTTCTCTGACTGGCTATGTACATATTGATCTACAGTATTTATTTACTTTTTGTATTCCTTTCTCGTTTTCTTTCATCTTATTCCACATACGATAAAGTTCTCCTAATGCTGGTTTTTTATTCAACGTAGTCTTTCATTTTCTCGTAAAACTAAAGTTTCCATTACTATTGTTCTAGTCACGAAAGTATGTCATTTAATATGGAGCTAAATTTGCGAGGTCCATGTATTTTTTCTAGGAGGCCGTGATTGAATGGTATTCTATTGTGCATATTAATGTACATCGACTAGCAACACAATAGGCGTATTTTCCGCTTGGAAATCGCTAGTATATGGCTATAATTACAACATTCACAGAGAGGCTCCTCAACTTTGTACCTCGGCATATGTTGCAAGGTGTGTGTGTGTGTGTGTGTGTGTTTCTGTCTCCCTCGTTTCCATTAACATACACTGTTAATGATGCTGGCGTCTTATTTCGGTTATGTTTCATTCCTACAACACTTGACCTATATCTTTCTGGAGAATATGGTTACTTGACTTTCAGTACCTGTAAAATACATATGTAATATCGCACGCATTTGTTCGGAAGCAATTTACTGCTCCAAATTTATGTTCTCCAGACGTACTTTAGATCAGTTGAAAAAAGTAGACCCAATACCCAAAGTATCTACTTCTACTTGCACCGTCAAAGACAAATTATACGCCATGGCCGGTATTTTGAAATGATACGTCTGCTTCTGAATAAGGTCTATTTTGAACAAAATAGTCAGTTTAACATGAAATCTGTATTAAAGCCAGACAGACGATTGACGCACACAATGCCCAGATTGCAAACAAATGTTAAAATTAACAAGTGAGATTCATTCTTATAAAGGTGTAAATGTAATAGCAACGCTTCGAAGTAAATCAAAAAACTTGACTTTAATAACATTACTTCTATACTGTTTTCAGACAAACCAATTAAAAATAATTACATATGTAGTGTGTTTAATACATATGATATATGTATATAATTAAAATATATTATTTTAAATTAATATATTGCAACTGCATAGATAGGTTACATTGAAATTATTACAACATAGTCTATATCTGGAGGTAGGAAAATTTTATTCATTAACACATTAAAATTTACTATTGTCTTATTACTTTAGAATATAAAATTGTTTATTAATGAATTGTCTTTCAATAAATGAGTCTATTGGCTTGTTTTATAAATAAGTTACTTGTGCGTAGAATTCCAAATGTTACGTAGACACCAGGCGCTCCGCTCTCGCTGCTCGTCAGCACGTTGATCGACCGAAGATCACTAACGCTGAATATCCACGTCTAGGTACATACGCACTGCGATATGGGACAGTTATTGTTTATAACTTAAATTCTCTTAATCTCAGGGATCAAAACTGGGTATAAATAGATCGTGTATTAGGCTTACACAATTCCGGCTTCTTGAAGTGTTCTCGCGTTAACTCTCAAAATACCACGATAGGTATTTTGCCCCTAACGGAAATCTTCCACTGTTCGCCAAAAAGCACTAGAAATTGATCTATTTATTATTTGAGTTCTATAAAGTGGCAATGGTTACGAATAACTCGAACCGTTAGCCCACTACAAAGTCTTATGGAAATCGACTTGTCTTGTCACAACAATCTCGTGACAGCGAGTACGTCTTTCTATAGCAAGACTTCGGAACTCACTGAACGGTCCGTCCGGTGAAAGCGACCGTCTCAAATAAATTTTTAGACCTTCTGATTGGTGGAAAATCTAGCAACGTCATAGATTTGCACACTGATAGACCGAGCTCAAGTTAAAACTCTGTCCGACTCTGCAAAGGCCTGTCTAGATTTAATCTACATATTTTATTACTCTCTAGCAGATACCGAAATAATGAAGAACTGATTTCATAAAAAAAAAAAAACATTAAAAAATTATAGCTGTGGAGAACTGATTATATGGAAAATGTAGCTTATAACCATGAGAATACCCTGTCCAAGTTTCAGAACGAAATGTCAATTTTCAACGAAGTTATCAAGTAAAATGTAAATCACATGCGCACCCGCGCACTTACACAAAAATATTTCACATGACATAAACGAGCACAAAATTTTGAACATTTTGACATAACATACTTTTTTAAACACAGCTTGTTTCAAAACGTATGACTACTTTACACAGAAAAGAACAAATCAATTTAAAATATGTCTGTGGCCGTCAGAAAATGTGTTATAGCATTAGTATCCCTATTATCAAGATACCTCTGCTGTTCGACAAGCTAGATTATTGCAAATGAGAGATTATATGCTTTCTAGATTATCTCAAGAGCCGACTGCTACAAAACTGATCCTGCCTCAATTTCATCCGTGAACCCTTGAGCAACGAATGAAGCAATTAGCGTATATACTGCACAAAGAACATTAGTATTATTAGACATATACTATCATTATTCTTATATTAATAAAATATAATTATTATATCTAAAAAACAAAATCCGTCCACTTTATTTGTGCTCGTGTCAACTTATACGTATGTCAGCAACGTATTACTTCTGTGTAAAAACACGCAGCTTCACTATGTGCATTTCTCACGCCAGACAATAATTATATTAGGTCTAATTAGAAATAGTCTCCTACAAATAACTAAATCAAGACGTAGTTTTAAAAAATAAATAGAAGTGACGTAATAAAATCTGCCCTTGTTACACATAATTCGTGGTTGTCAACGTGTCGATAAATTGCGCATCTTCACACCGCAACTATCTTGTCACACGGAAGTGGTCAGTACCTATGTCCTTGGATTTCCGTTACCACGATTACAATAACTACGTAGCGTAATTCTGATAGTGTTGACGTACACGAGCTGTACGCTAAACTAGGTTAGTACTGAGACAAATTTTATTTCGGGTAACCCGCAGTTATTTCTTACTCACTTAGCGCAATGGTCAGCGTTTTACACGAAAGCTACGTCTCCGTATAGAAAATACTATGTTGTTGACACGTGTATAACAAGACACAAGGATAAAGAACGAGCGGATACATTTAAGGTGTTTGCAGGTTCGCTGAATTCCTATTTCCTAAAGTGATGGCGAATCTATAAATGAGAAACTGGAGTGAAATCAGAAGTGAGATTTTAAAACTGTTTCTAAAAGGAGGGACTATCAGCCGCGAGAGGGAAGAATTACTAGGTCATGAAAAGGTGGAGAAGTAGAAATAAAAGAGTATATGATATAATAATGAAGTAAGAAGGTAAGACAGTCAAGTCAACATTTTTGCAATGCGTTTGGTAATATAACATTAAAATACAGTAATATAATAACAATGGCTGATTTTTTTACCACCGACGTAGTTGAGCAGAATCAGTAAAGATCGTTCGGTAATGTGTCCAGCATGACACTTCAGCCGCTCACTGTTATGCAGTATGTTACCCCTGGACCGAAGTAGGTAACCTTCACAGACCGAATCCACCTGGGGCTAGAAAATTACCTTGATTATACATTACGTCCGAAAACCTAACCCCGAAACTCCAGGTTATTAACCAAGCGCCATACTCATTGCTCTCCTGCGTCTCTTGACATAGCGACATCACTCTTATGATAACAGAAATAAACACACGAAAAGTAGAATAAAGAGGGGATAGGCATAATTTGAAAAACAAAAAACAAAAGAAAAAGACCGATTTTGCTAGTGTCATCTCTCTACAGAATTAGTGTCGTCTCTTCGTCTCTACACGTGTCAACAACATATTATTTTCTATACGGAGACGTAGCTTTCGTGTAAAACACTATAAATTATTAGTTTTATACTAAAACGTTTTAGTTTTTAGCACTAATTATTAGATTGTTAACATCCAAAATGATAATGTATGTAGAAAATACAGTAGAATGATAGGCGTAATTAAAACAGACGTAGAGAGTAGGTCTATTTTTTAGAGCTATTGTGCAGCTTAAGATACCCTTACAGACAAAGAAAGGGAGAGAGAGAGAGAGAGAGAGAGAGAGAGAGAGAGAGAGAGAGAGAGGCAATGAGTTAATGGGCATTTGAAATTAACAGATATTATCTTTTTCAGTAAGAGATTTGGCCGGTAAATTAATGATTCCTTGATGATTGATGATCGTGGTGTTCGTATGATGTTGGTGGGTCTGTTGCTGCTGCTGATAATGATAATGCTAATAATAATAATAATAGTAATGGTTTATTATAATTATTATTATTTTAAAAAGCTGTTGATATACTGCATTACCAACAAATATAGTAGGCATTAAACTGTCGCTAACAAGTGTATCGCATTCGAATTAAACAAAAAATTGTTCTTATTAAAGGTAACTGTATTACATGCCAATTAACACTTAGAGTAATCTTCGTAAAATACACTATAAACTAATTGCAACAAATTAGTAGCAATAACTCAGTTACGCAGGGGAGGGAAAGAAAGAAGGTTAGGCTTTTGTGTTGTTTATTGGCGAAGCAGAGGAGGTAGACGGTCTCTCGTCAGGGCATTAATTCGTTTCGTTTTTTGTTCGTACCTTTCTTATTTTTATATTTATTATTATATTTTTTAATCTGTCTCTGGGGCTTTGTTTCAGCTTCTCCACGACCTCGGGCCTGCTACAACATGAACAGCCCAACCCCTCCTTTGACTGTGATTTCACTATAAACACTGTTCGCTGAAAGTAGACCATTATTTTCTTTTAATGAGGTAATATTAATTTACTAATTCCTTTTTGAAAACTTTTATTGAATTTATTGAATTATTGTGGCCGCAGCGAGCATTGAACCGTTATCTTCTCCTTCAAACGGGTTCACATAAGGCGACTTATGAAAATCTCGTTTATTAAACTATACGTTTGAAGTTATAATGGAGCAATGTTTATGTTCTTCGTTTTTATCTTGTTATGTCGTTATATCAGCACAATCTACGTTCACCCAAATCAAAATGTCATTGTGGAAAACGTACGCTAAAATATATACCATTACACTTATTTACTAAAGAGATAGATCTACATGTAGCAACTGCCCCACTACTCTCATTTATTTTCTTCCCTACATGGTATTGCCAACAAGGGAATTTGATACCATTCTCATGAACATCGTATAGTAGCCTCAAAAATCTTAAAAACCGTCAGTAACACAAAACATATCAAGAAAGAGAACGATGTCGGAACGGGTTATAACCAGTTTCACCAGTAATTAAGTACGACGACGCAGATAACGGTGTTGACGATGATGATTATAAAGTTGATGGTGACGATGGACAACCAAATATTACTTTATATTCTACGTTTTTTAATATAAACCTACGGTTTGTCTATTATACCAGATAAAAGTTTTCGTGTTTTTCTGGGTTAACCGAATCTTCTCTTGGACTTCTGGGTCCTTGATACTGCAGACTTTCACTATTCAGTCCTTCTCCATTCTGTCAATAATTATTTATTAATATTCTTCTTACCTGGAATAAATGATTATTTCATAAACATTTGAAAAAATAATATGCATGTCTAATCATCGGACTACAAGAGCAAGCGTTGGAATCGGTTAACTTTTTACTTTTTACTATTGAGATGGATTAAAAAACACTTATCTATACCTTGTCAAACAGTCCCATGAGATGGATGAGAGAGAGAATACATTGTTCTTATGGAGAAACGATTAGCCTATACTAGTTAACTTAAAAATTTGTAATCGAGAATGGTATTTTCCATCTCTTGGCTTTTTATAAAAAATTTACAAATATAAGTGCAACAATACAAATAAAAAATTTTTGAAAAAATTAAACTAACTTAAAAAAGGCAGAAAGTATTTTAACACACATGAAATTATTTTACAAAATGCCCTAAGTAGTGAAAAATAAATTTACATTTAATGTTATGCAATATGGAAATTATGAAATTTCGTAAAAAACTCTGTACTTCAACATTTATTATGAATTTATGTACCCTACTTAGGCTAATACCTTATGCTACGTGGCAGAAAAAAACAAGTTTTCACTCTTTAGAGCTTTTTATAAAATAATTTCAGGTGTGTTAAAATATTTTTCTCCTTTTTTAAGGTGGTTTAATTTTTAAAGAAATTTTGAGTTTTACGTTTTTAGTATTAACTTGATCATTGTGCTTACATAATTGGTTAAATTATTTTTTTAAATAAAATTTGTAACTAGTAAAACAAATATTTTATCGTAGACGAACGAAAGATGCAATCACGTTTGAGAAAATATCGGACTAAGGAATCTAAAAAAAAATTGTCTATAAAAAAGCTCAGCGAAATGTCAAATCATGTTCTCAAGATACCTCTGCTGATCGACAAGCTAGGTTATTGCAAATGAGAGATTATATGCTTTCTATATTGTCTCAAGAGCCGCCTGCTACAAAACTTATCCTGCCTCAATTACATCCGTGAACCCTTGAGAAACGAATGAAGCAATTAGCGTGAGCTCGATTCCTGATTGATTGGGATGAACAGAGCCAGCATCATCTATACTTGATTCGCTAACGTTAAGTTTCCTCACGAATGAAATGAAAGGTTGACATCATGGGAACGTAGTCAGAAAGCAAGATAAAACGTAACAGAGGAGCAAAGAACGCAGTGCTTAGAAAACATGCGCGGAAATTATAAACAACATAATTGTATTAATGAAGATAATTTTTTGTCATCAATAAATGAATTCACTGATGTTCCATGTGCTGTGTGTAGAAAATTGTTATACCAGGGCAGCGTTACAAGGCAGCGTTGTAAACTTGAAATGTCATCCCGTGCTGATCTTCTATCCAGTGATAGAAGAATTGTCTAATGTTGTGATATGCACTCGTTGCTTACCAGTATAAAGAAACCTAAAGTTCTTTCTCAAGCGTTTTGGAATAAAATGAACGCCAGAATTGAAGAATTTGTCAGATATAGAGTAACGAATGCTAGTAAGAATAATTATAGTTTTAGAAATCATAAAGGTACAGAATAGATTTAGCCAAAATTGTTGTAAAGGGCAGTAAGTTTTATTTGTTCCAAACGTAGTTGAAGTTGCTGAACAACTGTCATTACCTTTGTGTAATGTAGGTTTAGTAATTATAGGAGGAAGTCCCTAAAATATGGAGCAGCACTGAAAATTCCAAATGAATATTGAACGACTAAGAACTGGACCTCAGTGGTTGTTAAAGTATAACAATGTATATCTTCACGCTAGACACAAATTTATTAATATATTGAATTACAATATTTCTGAGATAGTCCAGGCGATAGAAAATCCGAAATACAAAGATACATGCAAATGCAGACTCAAGACATCCAACAAGAAATATCAAAGCATCGATTGATGAGTTAAATAAACATGTAACTGTAAATGACGACGTGTCGTTTAACGTGGTTCATGTCATCAAGTTGATGAACGGTTCAACATCCATTCACGTGGTAAACAGTATATTTGTGGTATAACAGCTGTTGCTTGTGTAGCTTTTTTTTATTAGACCCAAATACTTGGACTGTAAGTGGCATAGATTAGATATTATAGCAGGAGATAGGTATTATAGAGAATGCATATCATTGCGAACAAATTCCAGTACTTAAAAGCAAAATAAGGAGTAGGCTTCATATATTTTCCTATCTCACCCATCTCATAGTACTGTTGGACGTTGGACAAGGTATAGTTGTTTCAAGTTGAAATCGTTCAACAAGTATAGTTCAACAGTTAACAATCGTTGAAGCTGGTAGAATGCATGCAAAAGAAATTTGCGAAATATAATTGAAAACCCATTCAAGCCTAAGTTAAAAACCTTCAGTCACTGTTAGCCTATATTTTAATAATCGTTGTATAAATTTGAATGTACATTTTGATACATCTATTGATGGTCATATCGATAAAGATAAAAATTACTGTTTTCCAACATTGAAAAATGGTCTGATTGCTTTTTTTGAAAATCACAAGTATGGGATTGTTACTAATAATTCATTTTCAGCAGCTATGGGATGTACAGAATAGAAAGATATCAAATACTTTTGGTTGCTTGATTCATATGGTAGAGGACCAAAGGGTCATAGAGCAAAATCCAGAGGTGTATCGTGCTGGATACGTTTGTAGAATGGATACGTCGTAGTTTGAGAACAACAAAAGCTAATGATACAAACGTAAAATTAGTAACGCAATAACCCGTTCAAAGAGGAGGAGGATCTATATCTATAGTTCGTGTCTTTTTTTATATTTTCAGATTAATTGAGAACGGCTGGATCGATTTTAATAAATCTTTTTTTATTTGAAAGAGCAAGGACCTGCGGTGGTCCCATGGTACTTAACATTCGTACTGGGCCAGTACTAAGCCAACACCAGCAGAGTACTGTAGTGTATACTTACACTCATGCTTTGAGAGGAATGTTTTTATTACTGATGATAACTTGGTGATAGTTCCTCGCTGACTTTGCCCTTAGTACTGAAAAACACCTGAGCCGAATATAACAAAATATTTTTTCTTCGCTTCAGTCAATACATCACTGCAATTTAATGACAACGTAGTCTCCTCAAGGATACGTAGACCTGCAAACACACAAAACATAATTTAATTTAAGACTATAGCCAAGAGTAAAGGCTAGTTAAGTTCCTAAACTAACTATAAAACGCCTGTTTTTCTCAGTACAGCATTAACAATTTTTTTATAGATATAGTAATATTTGTAAATTTTTCAAATAATCCAAACGACGTAAAATAACATTACAGTATTTATAACGCATGAAAATATTGTATGATTATTTTGAAGTTAATTTTCGATTACAAAATTTTCAAGTTAGCTAGTATAGGGGAGCGTTTTCTCCATTAAGACCATATATTTCCCTATCTCGCCTATCTCATGGTACTGTTGGACAAGGTATAGTTCTTTCAAGGTGCTCAGTTAACAGTCATTGAAGGTGGTAGAATGCAGTTGGAAAAGAAAGTTGCGAAATATAATTGAAAATCCATTCAACCCTAAGTTAAAAAAGATACAAATTTTCAACAAATGCTTAAACGTCTTTTGATAAACCACTTTGTTTTGTTTGAAAGTGGTAGATTACGAATATAGCCGTACATTTATCCAGAAGACGAGTGTTAACGTCATCGCCATCCTCCCATTTCCTATAGAATGTGGAAGTATAGACAAATCGCTGAATTTAATTTTAACCCAGATATCTTATTAGATATTTCGCAAATGTGTAAGCATGTACAATAGCCTACACACGTGATCCGAAAGTGACCTATTTCCAGTAAGAAGTAAACAAGTATTATTAAGGAAATTGTAGAATAGTTGTGAAATACTGGTTTGAAATGACGACATTCGAAAGAGAAATCAAATGAAGGTAAGTGTGTCGTTCGATCATCGGAAGACACGTAATACGGATAGAACAGCAAGCAGCTAACGTGGAACGTCTTTGTTGACACTGTACGCTGTAGGCCTACTTTGTATAGCCTACTGTTCCTTTCTCTTATGCTTACGCGCTTAATAGTAAAATTTAATAGCAAATTTACTATAGTAATATACTATTTACTAGTATAGTAAATTTTTAGTAATAGTCAATTTAATATTAAAATTAAATTTTATTTTATGTCTAATGGCTAACTGCCGTCACATGTCTAGGTACTGTACTCTATGAGTTGAACCTTGTAGCAAATTGTTAAAGCTAGCTATACCGTATTTAAGGCAATAAAGAACAACCTTTTTTCTTTTTGTCGCATCCACTTAAACGTAATCTACATATATAATAGTAAATGTTCCTAACAAGGAAAAAAAGTATATCTTGAGGTAAATATATTTATAAATATTAAATGTATTATATACATCAAGAAACGGACTGTAGCAGAAAGTGATTAAATATATAATAGTGTAGGGAGAGTGGGTGTATTAAACTAGTACTGTACTTCTAAAAGAACTGTCAAAACTTTATTGAAACCAATATATATTGTCACATAAATATGTAGGCTTAAATGTTTTGCAGATATGTAATACAAGTTATTTATACGAGGATTGTTCAATAGAAACACGTTTGATCTGCGTAGTTGTGACTTCGTCGCCATGGCAACGGAATTCATTTGTTTATATTGTCTGTTTAAGTACTAGTGACGCATCTGTCAAAAACATTTGCAGTTTGCTCTTTTCTAAGCGTTGTGACTGGGTTGAAAAATGGCATCTATGATAGAAAATTCGTCCAAAAATAATCTGTATGCCGTTATTCAGTTTTTGGGCGCTGAGGGGCGTCAGCCAATGGAAATTTATACGAGAATGAAAGCTGTATATGGTGACTATAGTTATTATAATACGGCAGTGGTTCAATGGTACAATAAATTTCGACAAGGAAGAGAATCCACTAAAGATCTGGCCCGTCCCGGAACTGCACGTGTTGTAGCATCAGATGAAAACGTGAGACAGCTGGAAACTGCTTTACGCGCAAACAGGTGCATCAAAGTTAGAGGACTTTCTCAAATGCTGATCATCAGCGTGAGAACTATTCATTCCATCATTCATAGCCTTGGCTATCACAAAGTTGCTGCTTTGTGGATTCCACGACTACTTACTGATGAGCAGAAACATTTGCGTTCGGCCTTATCATCACAGCATTTGATGCACTATCAACAACAAGGTAATGCCTTTATACACCAAATTGTTGCCGGTGATGAGTCTTGGTGTTGAAGTGGGAAGTCTTACAACATCCACCTTACAGTCCCGACTTGTCCCCGTGCGATTATCATGTTTTTGGCCCATTAAAGAAAACACTAAAAGGACGGCGGTTCAAATCGGACGCTGAGGTAGAGGTTGCTGTTAGCGAATGGTTCCGCAAACAGCCACAAAAATTTTACCAGCAGGGAAGCTACAGATTAGTGCAACATTGGAACTCATGCCTTAATGTTAATGGAGGCTTCTTTTAAAATCGTTGAATAAACAATGCTTTACAGCGTCTAAATGTGTTTCTATTGAACAATCCTCGTATCATGCTTAGGGGGTACTTTTAATTTTGTTATACCAGAATACGTGGGTTTGTACAAGTTTTAAGTGGATAAACGCCTAATTACGCATACTACTGAATGAATGTTTAATTCTGTTATAATAAACATAATTACGTTAACGGATACATTTGATGGTATTTATTCCTGAGGATTCATTGGAAAACTACATATTCGAGTCCACACGTAGGGACAACAGGTGTTAACTCGCGATCCTAAACCCGATACACTAAGTCCTCATTGTAACTTAGTCTACATCGAAGCTGTGGAATTGCATGAGGAAAGCATATTACTTTGTAAGCCAATACTTTACGTTTGCTGCAGTTAACAGAAGTTTTAGAATATACTTCTAGTTAATTCAGTCGATTAACATAATATGTGTATGTGTTGCAGTTCTTTGTTACGGTTAATTGTATGTCTTTCAACTTTAATTATATTTCACTTTAAAAAAAATTCACAAACATGTAAAAGACTTGTAATACGTGACACATAAGTTATGAAAGTTAAAAGAAAAATACGAATTATGAAAACTTAAAATAATTCCAAAACACCCATATATAAGTGCGCGTGCGCGCGTGCACTTTCTGATGCAGTAATCTCAGCTTAATGTAGAAAAAGTGGAAAAAGGTTGTGGACACCTTCGAATATCTAGGAGTGGGTATACTGCAAGGCAACGTAGAAGCTATAGCAAGAAGCAATACTTCAATCAGTAAACATAGTATACCATAAAAGACAACTTTAAGAAAAGAAAATTAGATTATTGAAAGGATAATCAGAATAGGTCTAATATTGTACGCAGACGTTTGGCCACTAACGATGGGAATACAGACCAAGAAAAGACAATAAAACTAGACTGCCTGTGACCGTATCTACAATTTACACCATGAAACAAGGTCCAACTGAAGAAAATGGAGGAGAAACTTTGGAGATATAACTTGGTACGTTACAAAGACTATATAGAACAAATCTCACAATAGTAGACCTACGCATGTACGGAAAATGAACAAGACAAGAACACCCAAACGAATATTGGAGGGGAAACCAGAGGAAAAACAGTTAACGTGGTGGACACATTAAAAAGTTATGAAAGACAGAAGTTTAAAACATGAAAAGTTAAACAATAGAAGGTTGGAGGAAGAAAGAACGACAAACCGTCTTAAAGAAATAGCTGTAAACGAAGGGGACAAAACAATATTTTTCATGAGATATAATTATTTGTTACTGTAGTATTTCGTTGATATTACTATACACATTTTCTGATAGAATTTAACCAATAGGCCTACGATAAGAGGGTTTAGAGTGCGTGATGAAATGGCTGCCTACACGAAGCAATGGCTTTCATTAAGGCAACCAAACAAGACGGCTGGTTATGACAAACCAGGCTGGTTGTATCCTTGCCTAATACTTTATTTCTCCTTGGCCCTTCAGAAGTAACATAGGTCCCATATGAGATAATCTGCGAACCTAGCCTCAGGGGTACATGAAGAAATGCAGGCGTCACTCGATTCGAGTACTGTATTAAAATAATAATAATAATAATGATGAATGAATGTTGTGTATTATTAATAAATTTTACATAATACCTACAATGTTTGTGTATGTTTATGACCATAGATTGTTCCACAAGAGTAGTGCTTGCAAGCGTGAGTGAATCTTGAAGTTGAACGATCGAATGAAAACCAGAAATCTGCTATAGAAAATGAACTGAGGTTGTTGGCTTAGTAAAACATAGCGTGAACGTTCTTCACATCGATATTATTTCAACCTGTACCACTCATGACGTTTTATTGTACTTTCTAGTCTAACACACGCTATCATTTCAACGTGTTTAATATTCTGACAAAGTCACTATGGATCGTTAATAAACAGATGTTTAAAGCCCGCTAATTGTTTCCTAGTCAGTTTAAGAGAAACGACAAGTTAAAATGTTGTATAAATAACTGTAGATATATTGTTAGTTCTATTGATCTGTATCTGTTGTAATCGAACAAATATTGTACACACTTTTAAATGTCATTCACAACCAGCACGCGCGCACAATTGATCATGACAACAGCAGCTTGGCATTTCGTTGTGTCGTCGATGACCTATAGGCTAAATTCTAAATAAACTAATTGTCCAGTTGAGCGTTTCAAATATGAGTACAACATTCGCATATGCAACTGCAATTAATTGCCTTGGTACGAAATATCATTGTAACGGTCAATTTATTTCGAACACTCTCACGCATGTGCGCATGACAGACTCTATGTAGGCGATACTCCCCTGCCCTGGTCTCCCGGTGTCGAGTACCTCGGCCTTCACTTGGATCGTCGTGTCGTCTCACCAAGCGGACACATTCTGAGCAAGTAGCCCCGCAAAACTGCCAATCGTCTATATCAAGTCCGACCCCTACTTTGCAGCAGATCTATGACCCGCCGCCTAGGGAAATATCGTCTCCACGTATGTGGCGTCTATGGTTACCTACGCGATCCCGGGGCTACTTGGCTAAAACCCATAAGAGTAAGCTTTAGTCTCTCCTGAACCGAAGTCGGAGCTGGAAATGTAAAGCCCACTAAACCAGAGAATCCCTTCGTGTCCGTTCCCTGAACGCCACCATTCGGACACTTTCCAGAAAGTTCTACCGCCGCTGTGCCCGCTTCCAGGGCAATCCCCGGTCGCAACCCATCTGTACCAGGTGAATCTTGGCCCCGGCCTCGGCGAGCCCTCAGGCGCAGTTAGACTAATTGAAAACTCACGGCCGGTAGCAGGACACATCTAGAAATCCAGAGTATTTCTGTCTCCGCGGCGGGAGCTCTATAAGAAGCTTGGGACGCAGCACAACAGCGGGCGACTGGCTTGCCCGCACAATCATCACTGGTCATCATCATGTGCACATACTAGACTGATATCCCTGCAAGAAAATATGTCAGACAACATAGAGTGTTTTTATTACTTTTTTAATGAAATTGTTGATACACTATCCGTTCAACAATTAAGACGGACATCGGAATTTCATATAGACCTTCAGTTCGTTAATTTAGGTACAACTGGTCCCATAAACGACTTAACTAGTTTAAAAAAATACTAGTGAAACATTAATGTTTTCAAACAGAAATTACGCTGTTGCACACCACTATATAAAAAATCCCCGATTAGCGCTGTCGAGTTTCACAGCTCATCATCAGATCGGAAATATGTGATATGATATGATGTATTACCGATCTGATGATCAGCTGTAGGCCTAGAGGTCGAAAGCGCTAATCGGGAATTTGTTTATATAGTGGGGTGCAACAGCGTAATTTCTGTTTGTGATTATAACCACTAACACAATTTCATTAATTAAAAATTATTGTTGTTATTCGTTTTTGTCACTAAGTGCCTTTTTTATCTTTGCATGTAGGAGGGTATTTTTATGGAGATACAGTGTTTCTCTAGCTTGTTGCTCAGGAGGGGTAATAATTGTTTCAAGTTATCTAATGTGTGGTGCATAAATCACGGCCTCTATTTCATGTCAGTGGCGTTATCTACAGACTCGCCAACAAGAAATGGAAATTTCTTCTCAAAACCCGATTCTTTCTACTGTATTCTTTCAAAAAGTCTCAAATCTATTCTACAAAGCTATACACTGTAACGGGACAAAATTGGTGTACCCAAATGTATGTAATAATTTTATAAAACCTATTGTTAGAGATGTGTTGGAAGACATAACAAAGCGTAGGTGAATCACAGAACAAGCATGTGGCTTACGACGCAATAGTCAACGACTGTAGGTGACTAAACAAGAACACCACGTGTTTTCAATGCTACAGCGAACTTCCGGTGACGAGAACGACGAGAAGTTTCGATGCTTGAAGGCAGGAGACGGGTGGTAATCCGCTTGAAACTAGTTCTCCAATGCGCAAAAAAAAAACACGGGATGAGTGTTTTAAGATCGCCAGTTGTCACCTCACCATCAGACAGTACGGTTGCATTGTAATAGTGTCGGGAGGCCTACGCGGGCAAGTACGGTAGGCCTGCCCCAAAGTTATGTTTAAAAAAGGGTAATGAAGTTTTAAAAAACATTTTTAATAAAAACGACCAGTCTTGTACTCGACAGCAAACCGATCAGTCGTAAAACAATAGTGGCCTTGGGCGTTTTTGGTAGCCCGAAAGAGGCACAGTAGGCCTACCGAATTTTGGTACCAAAGTGGTGAAAGTGTTTCCCAATGATAGTAAATCGTTGAACTAAAACGTATTAAAATTAGGATGTAAAAGTTTCAGGACATTTCATTCTTTTATCACAAAGGGAGTGTCAAGTGGTGGTGCAACGACTCGGAGACGACTACGACAGAGATAAGTAACAAGATCGACTGGCCAAAATTTAATATCAGTCTATATTTTTCTTAAAAACATAAAAGTCAATTGAATTGAGATCTCACAAAGATATGTAAAGAGAGTGAGAGAGCGTGTGAAAGTATAAAGAGAGAGAGTGTAGAGTAGAAAGAGAAAGAGAAAAGTACTGTTTGCGAATTAGATTTTTATTTATGCTTGATGATCATCTTTAATTGTTTTATTGTTTAATTATATTACATATGGTTTTCGTTTAACATAGTTTATGAATTAAATTTTATGTCAAAGAACAGAAAACTTTCTCAAAATGCATATAAAGAAAATAAAATCAGATTTCTGTGCTACAATAACCATGTGTTAGTGTAATTATTACGCCTGTATACCATAACCTATTCTGTACCAAAAGGCTCGCCTAAACGAACCTGTGAGTTTTGAACTAAGGGAATTAAATTATTTAATAGGAAGAGTGTAACGGTTTCGTTATTGAACCACAAAATATCGTGGCGACCTTGAGGGCTTTGGGATTTTCTGGTTTTTGTAATAAGGTAAGTCGTAAGTAAGTTTGTCAGAAACGGGGTAAGTAGTCTTCTTCTTGTGTAACATTTATTATAACAGTTACAACACTTATATGAAATTGTAATCACGTTTGCTTGACCTTTTTCTTTTCCTCCTTGTTTCTATTGAAACTCTAACTCGATATTCTCGCTTTCTCTTCTCGTAGGTCTCTTGTTTCTGTATGTTCTTTACAGTCTATTATTTCCACCTATATTATACTCTTAATACCCTGAATTTCCACATATATTATACTTTTAATACCCTGAATTTCCACATATATTATACTCTTAATACTCTGACCTCCCTCTCGTATCTTCGGTTTATCTATTAGTCTGTCGTCCTACGATTTACTCTTCATCAAACTGAAACATTCTTCTTCCTGTTTACGTGTCAATAATACCGAGTTAGTGTGATTTTATTACTTGATTTTATTCTCCATATTTTTTATTTAATTTGTTCCAATGTTTCATAGTCCTTCAAAGCTCTCCTTCACCTAACGTCTTTGGGGTCTCGGTTATATTACCTTTTAGTAATTTTCCCTTACCATGAGCTAAAATTGCCTCGAACAAGTTGTCAGATAGCCGGAGTATAGTGAACCTGATTTCAGAGCAATCTGCAATTTAAGAGCGAACACTTCATGTTACACTTCATGTGTCTCTGCACATAAACTCCTAACCTTATTTTGCTTTAATCATTACTTACCAGTAAAGTACTGCCCTCTTTCCGAACCATAAAAGAATCTCCATACACAGTTTCTCAATCCAAAGTCTCCAAAATATTTGAAATCGCAGAAGATAGCCTACTTATAAAATAGGTTAAACCTAAATCATTGTTGAACCCTCTTACTTTTTAATATTTTTTTGAGTGCATTTTAGCAACCGTAATTTTTCAGGCAAAAGTTTGGACCAGCAGTTTCCGTGTGAAAACGAATAAGGCCTACTGTAAGCTTGGTATGTGCTGCAGAGTATTTTAAGGTTCAGTATCTTTTCGAACCTTTAAGGCAAACGCACACACACACTTACATAAGAGAATGATGATATAAATTTACAAAATTCACTAATTTTCGTCACTTCATCTGGGCTCCTGCCCTTCCAAGAACACTGGTTTGTTTTTTCGAGTATGTACTGATTTGTTTGTACTAACGTGCCAAGACTGAGCGTTTGGTTTGGAGACATACAATCATCAGATTCAACATATTGTAACTATTAGTTTTCTTTGATGTGTCTCTGTAAAATGTGTACCAGTTTTATATTGGTGTAGTGTTAGTGCGTTCGTCTCGCACTGGGATCGTTACATCTATTTTGCGCTAACGATGTCCGTAGCGTTGCGGTAATTACCAGTACAACACAGCAGTAACCCTACCTGTTCTTATTATATAGGGGTGTGTTAATCCCGGGTGGAGCCAAATTGTTTATTAAAACAATTAAACTTATTAATTATTATCTTAATATGGTGTTCTCAGCTATGACGGTCGGGGCGTTCAAATAATTCCCGCTCGTTCAGCCTTCTGAATCGTGTAGGTAGTTGTACAAATTGCAACTCGAGCGCTGATCGTCAAATCTAGCTTTCGTAAACGAACACAAGTAATATAATGCACTCCCTATGAAATAATAACAACGGTTACTCCCTGTACTAGTTATTTTAATGTTTGATAAGTAATATTTTCAATTTTGACAATTAAATTATATTAGTTGATTAACAACTTTGCACCGACTTTTTACATGAAACAATTATTCTCAGGATGACGAATCGATTAAGGAACGATATATTCACATCAGCATGGCTGCGGAACGTTTAGTTATAATATTTACTTTCGTTCCAAAAACGGGGATTCTTTTGATTACAAGATAAAGAATTCCTACGATTACAATAAAAGTACTTTACCTTACTCTAAGTGTACATAAATAATAAGGTGTGTCGTTACAATCTGTTCTGTAGTGTCGTTAAATGTGTTTCGAAAGTTCGTATTCAAATAATAGGTTATATTTTATGTTAACAAATTTTCAGTGTGTTTATTTTTCTTAATTAATCTTTGAAAGAGAATATTCGGCTTATAGTGAAAGATCAATTACTTTTAGTAAAATTTAGAGTGATTTTATTTTTGGAAATAAGGTAATTCAATGGTACTTAACACATCAGAATGACTTGGTGTTTTCATTCATTGGGTCGGAAGAGGATTGGGCTGCAATAGTTTCTATTTTCATGAATCTTTGGACTTAAGTAGGTCTGGCGTCCTTTTCATATAGGATGTGGTCATAATTTTCTTTTATTTTTCTGTTTTTTGGTCCTTGGTCTTTAGTTGACTGCTCCAGTGGTTCGTCTGCTTCTTATTCAGTCATGGTTTTGAATTTCGTTCACTGTTTTAAATTATTTAATTAAAAATTGGTCTTCCAAAATTCGGCTTCTGTCCTGGTAGAGTGACGCTTTACGAGTAACGATATTCAACGGAAATTTTCGCCACCAACGTCCGTTTCTATGGTTACCAATGAATTCTGATTGGCTTAGATTGATCTAAATCCATTGTTATCAAAATTTTAATTCTTTTCAAAATCCTAGTATATCTTCTGATTGCTGTTATTCCTCTATCTTCCTTCCTAAGCATTAAATATTGTCACTATAGTATGTATTTCCTTTCATAGATTAATTTGATACCCCACAAGTTTGGGTTATTTTAGGTTTTATGTTTTTACAATTATTTTAATACTTGTTAATTATATTTCTTTTAGAATTCAAGTACTTATTATAATATTTTGTCTTAAAAATGATTTACAATTTATCCTTGCTGAGTCCTTCGCCTCGGATTTGCTAATTTCTTAGTTAACTTATTACAATTTGTAGTTGTTTGTTTTTGAGTTAGGCATTTTCATAGGCCTAAGTAGCCATTATGGTATTTGACTTATTTCATTCAAATTACATTTCCTTTTAGCCTAATGGGCTTTATTTTGTTATTATAATTGGTTGTGTTTTGGGTCTGTTTATGTGTTATTATTTTGTCACTATTATTTTATACATAATTGTTTACTATCTGGTTTCCACGTTTTCTAGTCATACATTTCTTAACTTTTTTACTTATTTAATTTGCCAATAATAACAATGTGGCTATTATTTACTATTTTTTGATCTTATTAAATACAATATCTAGGCCTATGGTCTGTATAATTCTTCCAGCCATATCCTATTCATAAACTTGCTTAAATAATTATTTAACTATTATTTGCTAATCTTTGTTTAC